>JAJSRV010000030.1:8788820-9339033 GCA_021527715.1 Neoseiulus cucumeris | reverse complement strand
TGCTTCATAGTTCCTGACGTGAGTTTCGTCCACCAACTCGGACCCACCACGTTATGTGACGTCTGAAACTACGGAACTATGACGTCATCCATACGTTTCCATGAGTGTTCGAAACCTTCATACGCAGTCCGTCGCCTAAATTCATGACCCGCCCGAAAGAATTCAAAGCCACATTGCACCAAAAACCACATCAAACTCGATTCCATCAACAGCTTCCACATCATTTAAACCCGCTCCGATGACTCTCTCTAGATGTAACTGACAACGACGTTCTCGTGTTTTGAAGATGGCTAAGCTTGACAAGAAGTACGAGAGTGTGCTGACAAATGGGTGCGGAGTTGGGTTGCTCAATTTGTTGGAAAACGAGCGGATCTGCCAGGAGATGGAGAACATCGCAGGGTCCACCTCCCACACCCTCCGCACCCAGTTGATCATGCTGATGAAGGAGTACCCTGTCCACGCGTTGCAGGGCCTCTACTTCTTGGTGAGCATCACGAGGAACCGCAAGAGGTTGTTGGAGGTGTTGAACAGGCTCCCTAGGTCCATCCAGCGCAACGTGGCCATAGTGGACGCCGCGAGGTTCGTTAAGAATAAGACCGTGGCCTGGGTCCAACAGGAGAAGGCGGGAAGTCGATCGCCACGGTGCACATTCCGTCCACCAACCCGTCGGCATGTTTGTTCTGGTGGAGAGCAAGATGCCCCGCCGACAAGATGACGGCCAGGGCGTTGATCGGCACCCAGTTCTCCACCCAGATCGCCCTGGATGCGGAGCTCCTGGCGATTAACAGGGTGTTGATGGAGCAGTTTTGGGCGGGGGTCACGACGACCACCAACCCTAAGGGCGAGAAGCTCAAGAAGGGTTTCATTCCCGAGTTCTGGCAGACTGCGGCCAAGGACGAGTACCCCATCCTGGGCATGGATGACACTGACATGTTGCTGCCCATCTTCAATGAGGACAAGGGGGTCATGTACAACAGCTATCACATGATGGCCTACGCGCTCATGACAAAGAAGTTCCCGATCCCCATCCCCGAGGACTGGCCCATCGAGAAGATAGAGATGGGCTTCCAGTTCAAGAAGAACTACAAGGAGCTGGTGGGCGAGTGGTTGAAGAAGAAGCCCAGCAACACTGACAACCTGGACTTCGCGAGGAGCTGGATCTTCAAGCCCAAGGAGGTGGACAGCGGGGAGACGTCCGACGAGGAGTCTGGGGAGGAGGCTCCCCCGGCCACCGACGACAGGAAGAAGAAGTCCAGGCACGTTGACAAGGCGGACAGCTCCAGCGAGGACGAGGAGGAGGTCAAGTGCAAGAAGATGGCGGCGCCGGCCGTCAGGCCCAAGACGACGAAGGAGCCGGTCCTCGGGGGCAAGGGGTCGACCGACGAGAGCTCCTCCGAAAGAAAGGGCATCCTCAAGTTCCTCGGGGCGGGGATCAGGGACAAGGACCAGGTCGGCCCGAGGATCCGGACCATGATCAGCAACATGAACAGCAAGAGCCTCGTCCCGACGTTGGTCAGCTTCGAGAAGCAGGTGGTCAACAAGGACGTCCTGAAGGCGATGAAGTCGGGCGATCTGGAGAGCGCCAGGGGGCGGTTCAACGAGTGGATCAGGAGCATGGACGAGCTCGCGCTCAAGAGGGTGGAGGGCCTCCTTGAGGTCTCGTTCGAGGACTTCATGAGTCAGGAGGACGAGAATAGGATGAAGTCGTCCGACCTCATCAAGAAGTCCAGCTTCAACGTGGCGGAGCAGGCCATGGAGCAGACCAGCGAGGAGGAGCCCCCGCCGCTCGAGACGGAGAAGCAGGAGGAGGCCGCCGCCTCCAGGGATGGGAAGTTGACTTTCTCCAAGTCCGACGGTACCACCCCCCTGGGGAGCGACCAGGAGGACTAGGAGGACAACTCCAACACCCTGGAGGAGCAGACGGCCATCGAGGTTTCCGACACCAGCAGGAAGGGCTCGGTAGCCAGCGACTCCAGCTTGAACAAGAGGACGGCCGCGATGGCGATGTCCCCGCCGATGAAGGAGACGAAGGCCTCTAAGCCCAACGAGTAGAGGTGGACCTGATGACTAGAGCGCGAATGTTCATGCAAAATGCATATAATGCATACAACAGCATATTTCGGGACTTTTCTGCCAAAAATGCATAAAATGAGGATCAGAGCATAAATTCGCATATATCGTGGTTATTTGAATCGGGAACATGATAGAAATCTGGTTCTCGATAAGCTTAGGGAGTGTTCCTTAGTTGGAATGAGCGAGCGAGCAGCGCGCTGCGCCAAGTTGTCACTCATCCAATAAATAATCAGAAGCACGTAACCTTCCGTGGTTTAGTGGAGCAGCGCGCCATTTGAGTTTGAATTTGAATTTGAATTTCAAAACTTTGTTCTCAGAGAACAAGAGTCCGTTAGTCTACTCCAGGAAGTTTCTCAACTGTACGATAGAGCTGTTCGCAAATGTTGAACAGCTGCTCGCCAACCGTGAACAGCTGTTCTGAGTACATTCATAAATGGCTAAGCCGCGAAAATCCAAATCGTCTAGACTGGACTCATACGTAAAAGTGTTCGGTAGTGAAGTGCTTTCCACGGACGGAAATGTTCTACTCTGCAGAGTTTGTGAGCGGCAAATTTCGGGTGAAACGAAATTCCTAGTTTCTCAACATCTCGATGGTGCCAAACATAAGGCGCTACTGGAAAAGAAGAAACAGACGAGCTCATCAAGTGTCACCCAGTTGGTTCCATTCTTGGAAGCGTCAGGCAAGCAATCGCAATACAATCTAGAGCTTTGCGATGCCTTCTTATCAGCCGATATACCCCTCCGTAAGTTGGACCATAAGAAGTTGAAGGGGTTCTTGGAGAAATGGCACAAGTAAGCAGGCCCATGTTCGGCAACAATTCGCCTGAACTACACCGAAATCGTCTACAACAACAGATTGGAACTCATCCGACGATATGTGGATAATAAAAACATATGGGCATCTGTTGATGAAACTACTGATGTTATGGGGCGTTTTGTGGCACATGTAGTCGTGGGAACTCTGGAAACGACGCGGAGTCGGAAATTCCTTCTTCAAGTAGAGAAATTGGAAAAAACCAACAGCTCAACTATTGCCCAGGTTCTGATGAACTCTCTTTCGCTCTTGTGGCCTCAAGGAATCCAACATGACAGGTTGCTTCTGCTCGTCACGGATGGAGCAGCTTATATGAAAAAAGCCGGTGCAGCTCTCAAGGTGTTGTTCCCAAAAATGCTGCATGTCACCTGTACTGCGCATGCGGTTCATCGGATTGCCGAAGAAATACGGTTTTTGTTTCCGAAGGTAGACAAGCTCGTGTCCCACGGGAAAAAAATATTTCGGAAGGCAGCTGCGAGAGCCACCATCTTCAAGGAAATGGCGCCCGGTATACCTCTACCCCCTCAGCCCATACTAACTAGGTGGGGTACATGGATCGATGCCGCTCTCTATTACGCGAAGCACCTCGATGCTTTTTCTTTGGTAGTGCGTTCTTTCGACAAGAGCGATGCCGCAAGTATTCAGCAAGTTCAGGATTTGTTGGAAAATTAATCTTTCGGGGCAGATTTAGCATTCATCGATGCTTACTTCGGTCATCTCCCCCGAGGTATTCAGCGATTGGAGGAAGGGAGTGCACCCTTGATCGAAGCGATGAACAAGTTTGAAGAAATCGTGCGAGATCTCGCCAACACCCCCGGCGCGCGCGGGGAAAAAGTGCGTCGAAAGTGCGAGTCTGTGTTGTCGCGTAACCCAGATTTTGATCGACTCAAGACAATCGCACACATTTTGGATGGAAACTCTCCCACGAATCCCGTGGATAATCTCAGTCCGACGGAGCTCTCGTCGTTCAAATACGCTCCCATCACTTCCGTCGATGTGGAGAGGACCTTCTCCGCGTTAAAACATATCCTGAATGATCGTCGTCAGAGTTTTACTTTCGAGAACCTCAGAATGGTGCTCATCGTGAATTGCAATCAAGATACAGAATAATCAAACAGCAGATAATATATGAAGCCGGGTTCAGAGCAATAAATATTCTATGCATATTTTCTGATTATCACTGCATATTTTCATTGTTTTAAGGGCATGTTTGCATGCATATTTTCGTTTTTTTAAGCGCATGAACATTCGCGCTCTACTGATGACCCTCTTAAGTAGATGAACATTGGATCCTTATAAGTTCCGAGTATATTCGCGGAGCACTCATAGACTTCAAAGAATCAAGAGGTTGCTGGAGCCCTGGATGGTATACGACTTTTGATGCATTATTCAGGAACCTTATTATGCTTCAACCAGAGCATACCCAAAAATATGATGTAGAATGTCGGATTCAGCTGATCGCTCCGGCAAGTCTCAGCCAAAAAGAGTCCTCACAGATTCAGACGAAATTCGTGGGCAAAACCTCCAAATACATCCTGTGTTTACGCGAAACGTGTTGCGAAGTAGGCACTTTAAGTCTGAGATGATCTTTGTGATATAAATACGGATCTTGAAGATTCTGTCTGTTTCTCCACCCAATCAAGATGGCTTACCTCGTTCTACTCATTCTAGGTATGTAAAAATGAGAAAAAAACCGAACCCGATGCTGATTCGAGTGCAAGGGAAGATTCTAGAATCGTTTCCTTCGAAGTGCTGAGTAATTTTGAGTTTTTGTTGCGATGTAATTCCACGGTAAGTACGAACTCCTTACTCAATCAAGTGCACAGGCTCGACTCTGGAATCATTAGTTATGGCTGGAGCCGAAAATCCTTTCGAGTTTTTGGATGAGACATTCGCATTTTTCACTTCCGATGACTGCTCAAGATGTGCTCTATCCGGAGGACTGGTTTTTGTTCTGTAGTCATGCGACAAATCTGAAGCGTCAAACATATCAACGTAGTAGCCTTCTGCGTGTCTTCCTCGGCATCATCTTCAATCATGACGCAAAACTGCGAGATTTCATCTTAATTCGTAGTTTAATCAGTTGTTTTGGTCCTGCAGGATTACAGGGGCATCTTGCATTGGCCGCACGCTCAGATTGCGATTGGAGAATTCTGGACGAAGCCGCCGCGCATTTCGTGTTTGCCGGAGCGAATTCCTCGATGCCCGTCACTCAAGGGGAGCTTGATGAAGTTTGTAACATAGCCGACCAAGCGATATCATTGTGCGAAGCTTTCACGAAGGACTGTACAAGTGGAATAGGTAATGTTTTGTAATTATCTGAATCTTAGTCGATGGATCCCTTTCTTGTCTATCGTGATCTTCAAATCATCGAAAATGGGGCAGCTAGTCCCATTCTCTGATATCAAATAGCTTCAAGATGATTCATTCACAGAAACTGCTATGATAACGATATTCCTCGACGCGGCAAAAAAAGATCGTCAAGAACGTTGTGTGTTCAACCGGGATGAATACCTCAAAGTGGCTCCGTGTCTCCAGCAGGAAGCTTCGAAGGGACTGCGGAAATGCAATTTCAGACAAGCCGGCTACCTACAAGCAGTACTGAAGAAAGAGAAGAAAGATCGCGTAGCACTCGCGTGTTGGTGAGTCTTTCGTCTCACTGAGGACCATGACTAAACTTCAAGGGCCTTGCCGCCGACTGCGATTGGGAGTTTTCTTTTGGTGTGATGAACTCGAGCAGCTCAGAAAGGAAGTCACCCCGAAAACCTGATCGATTTCAGTTATCAAAAACAATACGAGCTCTGTATCAGCAAAGCCAGCGAGGTTTGCGGGAAAAAACACGCCAAGTACACCAAGAAAGTAAGTCAACCCTCGCTCAGCTCCAAGGACATTCGGTGAAGTCATGACACGTTCATTGGAGTCACGGAACTAATCCAAAAAGTTTGAGAACGTTCGCGAATATTTCAGGTTGTGAGCATTATGTCTGCGGAATTGAAGGATACGGCTTGCAGGAAGTTCACGAAAAACCCCGACTTGTGCGATGAGCTTCCAGTGGTAAGGCCCGTTAAGCAACCAGTATTTTCGACGATAATTCCTGCGTTGGTGAAAATCGTGGGCTCGAATTGAGAGAAACGGATGCAGAGCCCTGTAATCACTGGAGAACGGAACCGACATTTGTAGCGATAAATAATTCAACGTGTTTTATGAATAAACGTCTAGAATACGCGGTCGCAATCCCTCAACAACCGATACCAAAAGTGAGGGATGTGCCTACGTACGCTGTGCAAAAATTACGGAAATCCAAATCAAGTTGGGGACTCCGAGTGGGACAGAACGTGAACAGCAATTCCAAGTTGGGATCGGTTAGAGACCGAAAGGACCGATAACGGTAGCAGTTGCTAGTCTTGAATCATATTTGCCAGCAGACCATTCAAAACTCCAAGAATAGCTCATGACGTCATCGAGCCTCGTTCAACGTTGGAAGAGGGATCTCGTCTAACAGTCGGACATCGAGTACGTTTACTCAGACTTTTCCGTCATTTGAATGCCGAAAACAGTGGATGAATCAGCGAACTTCCCGAAAATTCGGATGACACGATTTGTCAGGTGGTAAAGATCTACCTTCGTAATGAGCTTGTTGACAACAGAGAAAATGAGACCATAAAGTGAACGGTGTGAGCGCGACGCGATGAACATTCGCTGATCAGGATTTATAGCAGCCCGAAATCGTGAAAGCAAAGCAATCAGTTACATTGCCATCGGAATGGGCCCTTTGCCTATTATGTGAGCTTGCTTTTGGAATTCGCGTGATTCATTCTTTCACCCCCGCTACACCGAGCGAGATAGCGGCCAGAACATTCGTCTGAATTATTCTCGTCAGAGCATTTGAGTCGAGGATCATTCCTCTCCGAGAAAGTCTTCTCGTTTATTTCATCAGACATCGCGGGAAATGGACGATGAATCAGCTCCCACTGGAAGAGGGTTCTTCCTTATTTTTTTGACGTATGCAAGCAGGAGCCATCTTCAGAACTTTATCGGTCTTCCCTGCGAAGTGAAGCTTTTTTCGAGAGGGAGTGTCAGGCGTGGTGGCTGGGCAATTTTCGATCCGGAAGGCCATCTGAGTTCCCACAGCGTCTTCATAACGCCCAGCGTAAACAAATTCCCCTATCTGAAAATTCAGGCAGATGGCACAGCGTGAGATTCCGAAAACGTAAACATTGAGCCTTCGCGAAGAGCATCGAATTCCAAGGCGATAGAACAGTCTGCGCTAAAACGAGTCTCGGGCGTGAAGCTCCGCCACCAGGGTTGGACACAAAATAGACCATTGGCTGGAGACCGAAAATAGCTCAAAGTGAACTTGGATCAACCGTTGACAGGAGGAATTCTGACCTTGAAAAGCGGTTTTTCACTGTTGGCGTTGATGAACTCGAACCTATCGACCGGAATCTCCTTGGGAAAGTCCACAACTCCTTGGAGTTCGAGGTAAACTTTCTTTTCACCGACCAGTTCCCATTCATCAGAAGATGCCGACGCCATCCGTTCTCACTCGATGTTACTTGAGGTTATAGAACTGGACAGGATTGATTTCCGCTGGAATGGAATTCGGATCCGTGGGAAACTCTCGCCTCAATACCTCGGCCCAACGATGTCATTTGGAGCTCAGAGAAGCATTACTTGGAAAACCGCATGACACTACTTTTATTTACATAGGTTAGCTGCAGGATTCGTCGATTTACCGAGCGCTGGGGCTCCTTATCTCAGCATGGACTTCTAAAGCTCGGGGTCACTGAGCCCTTCATTCCATGGGGAAAAGGTCATGTCGTGGATCTCACGGAAAATCTTAAGTTTCGAGAGATTCACCAAATGTGCTCACAGCCGGCGCGCTAAGGAGCCGCTGTTGCCGAGTTCGTCTGCTACGGTGCGGTCAGTATTTACTGGACGGTCAGTATTTACGCAGGGAGCGGGAAAAGTTCTCACGAGGAGTGGTCGCGGATGTTAAACTCGAATTTCAACGAAACTTCGCCAACCCCGAACTCCATATAAATTGGTAGGAAAATTTCCCTCACGTCGATCATATTCGAATTTATTGTAAAAATTCCCGGAATTCGGTCAGTTTACGGCCAATCGCGGAGCGATCCACGGAAACACGTGGTTATGTTGCGACTCCGGACTAGTCTCCAACGATACCCACATCCCTCCAAGAGCGATACCTAGGTTTGCGTCTACACGCGACATAATGAAACGCATATTCATGTCAGTTTCCGCGATTCCCGAGGGGGCGCCAAATCATGACCGTAGCAGGTCTCATCCCTGTCGGAGTACTTTAGAAATTGTATAACGGATTTAGCCGTGTACATCCATCCTGTCGAATAAAGCAAGAAAGTTATCAGTCTAGACCAGCGGTGTCCAACTGGCGGCCCGCGGGCCGGATGCGGCCCGCCCCGCCTTCCCGTCTGGCCCGCCGCACAGTGGGCTGAAACGGGAAAATAGGTGGAAAAAAGTCATGTCGGAATCCCGACTCCTACGATGTTGAAGGATGTTCCTCGATGACATGGAACCCGGAAGTCGTGTATATTTTGTAGAAAATAAAATTTCCAGAGGTGGAGAGGATACTTAAAGTCTATGTAGAGAGAGGTCTCAATTCCGGCGCCATCGTCGGGCGACATTGCGTTCCAAAGAATTCGACCGCATAAACTCCGAAAATGAGTCAAACCAAAAGTAGTGAGTTGAAATACCTCGATATTGACCTAATGGGAGCATTTCTGGGGCTGGACCAGAACTCGGAATATTTTTCATAGGATCCCAGAGTTTTCACTCAACTTTCCGGGAATTTTCAACATTCCCGGTGTTGGAAAAGTAGTTGCTCCACGTTGCTCCAACTTGATTCTGGTCTTAAAATGAAGTCCTGCCAAAGCAAAATCCGCAGGAGCTTTCTCGATCTGCGGAGAACTGCGCATCCTGAGATATGATGATTTCCGCAGGCGTAACCATCACAATTTCTCGTCGAGAGTTCTTCGAGATTTGGGTGAAAGCTGATCACGGACGCGACGTTGGAGCGATCATGTTGGGTTTGTTGGCTCAAGAAAAGGTCAACGAAAGCGATGTCGTCTCTGTCTCTGACCTGAAGCACGAAATCGGGAAGATGTGTGTGAAGATGCTCACGAGATATGAGAAATCTGGTCGGAGAAGAGAGTACTTCCTCACGAAATGTGGTGGCTGGCTGGACCGAGAGCCGTTCACGCTCTCTATCCACGTTCGAGTTGATCAAATAACCTCGAAAACTGGCCGCCCACGGAAGAACTTCATGGAGTCTGGTGCGAAATCGAAGAAAAGCAAGGTAGCTCCCTTGCTAGAGTTCGAGCCCGAACAACTGATGCATGCAGCTCACTTGTCCCTGCATGCATCTGGCGATCGCCGCAAGTCGAGAGCAGTGAAATCTATCGCCGAGCAACCGTCTTTGGATAGTTCCAAGAGAGCCGTTTGCACGAATGCGAGAGAATTTACACCCGACGAAGCTTTGGTCCTATTGATCGATTGTCATCTCACCAAAGAATCCTACAACCGCCTACGGGAACGGTCCAGAGCACTAGGCCATAGTGTCTCGAGTGAAACATCGTTATCTCGCAGGTTCGCGGGGGAATTCGGCGGTCGTCATTCCTCGGGGAGGGTGGATACGATAGAAGCTCGATCTAAGCTCTAGAAGTGTCAAGTCGTGCTCCCGAAAGCGCACATTCTTCGAAAAACAGTGAAAATAGTTTTTTCCACCTAGAAAGCCGTTTCAGCCCACTCTGCGCCGGTCGGAGTTCGGATCAACACTTGGAACGGCCCTTGGAGCAAGTTTCGAATGTAACTTCCAGATTTTGAGCGCAGGAGCGAAACGTAGATCATTATTCTCCCCAACCCGATTGGCAATACAACCTGTATTTTTTTGTGATCTTAAGAATCCCAGAGGGACCTGCGTAGGCCTTGAAAGTTGCCATTTCGCTGTCCCCTCAAAATCTGGCCCGAGGGAGTTTACCGAATTATCCCATGCGGCCCGCCGCAACGAGTTGGACATCCCTGGTCTAGACTGAGCCACGTTTGAAGGCGACAAAGAGCCTCAAATATCGTTGAATGAATGACAAAGTTGAGCTGGACTGTACCCACGGTGTAGTTGAAGACGTTTTCGCGTCAAAAAGCCTTCCGATCATTTGAGCCTATATGTAGTGTTGCATTTGGAAATAGACGTTACGTCACAACTAGTTCCGTGGAACGCTCCAGGTGCACAAGGAATTTATCGTCACGAGCTAAGGGAAAATGTTTCTGCGTCTTTGCTAGGGAGAAGATACTCCTCGGAGTGAACAAGAGCTTTGATTTCCATTGAAACATGATCTTCCTGATCTCCAGCAAGGGAAGCTCACGAGGCTTGGTCGAGCCACGTGGTGAGAGAATAAACGAGAGCAAATTGCACAAAGCTAGTGGTATGCTGTTCCTCAGTTCTGAAGACATGGGATAATGAAGCATTCCCAGCGAGAAGCGGCTCCTGAGAGCTTGTCCCAAGCATGGAGACATCTGGATCTCTACAATCGGGAGTAGGGTATCGAAGTCGAAAATTATCCCCCTAGAGCTGCTAAACTTCCGATCGCCGTGATGGAGATTCCTCGCAACCTGAACCTCTTGTTCCCGAGACTGATGTGATTCCCTGAACACTGTACACAACTGCTTCCCAAAACCATTTTTCTCGCGGGGCTCCGAGGAACCCACTTCGAGAATCTCTCTCCCAGATGTCATGATTTCCAAGCATTATCCTGACAAGCGGTAGTTTTGAGCATGAAACGTGAAATGAGAGTTTCCAAATAACGAGTCAGCCAAAACTGTGGCGACAAGGTTGGGAAAAAAACGATGCTTACGAGCGGACCACGGCTCATCCGATTGAGACATCGATTTCGGCTTCGATTTTGCAACGTCGTCATCTCAAGCAACACCACGTCCATGGGCTGATGGACGTGCGGAGCGGGAAAACCCCATCGGCGATGATTGACGCCGCGCCGCCGCGCCGTAGCTCCGGCGCTCGAATCCTCGAGCAATCATCACTACGGAGAGCCATCCGAAATCGCGGACCCTCATTCCTCTCCTCCGGAAGCGAATCCTTCGACGGTCGTCCACCTTTTGGGGTACTGCCCCGAATGCCCGACTCCCAGATCAGTGGCGGCGCAAGCACGAGTTCACGACGCTAAAAGCGTCGTAGATCGAAGAAGTTGGGAAGCTAGCTTCGTAAAAGTTCTGAGATCATTTTTGGCAAAAGACTCACAATCAGTATCATTCGAAGTGTGCCTTGTTATGCTCGTCAAAGCTCGAGTCTCTCGTTACTGGGTTCGGTAAAATATTTCCCGTTAACTGGGATTATACCGTCAGGAGCTAATCACAGCTGATTTCCTCCCACATGAGGGTGGGGGCGAAGGAAATTTCAGCTTCGTGAAAATTGGACCCTGGCGCCGCGCCTGTCCCAGCTGCCCGCCGCCGAAAGATACCCTCTCCCCTGCCGATTGATAGCACTCGCAACTCTCATGAAATTATTTCTTCCCGATTTGGTACCTTCACATATTGAAAGCCACCAAATGAAGATATTTGGTAATGTCGATTTTCGAAGACTCGTACCGTTCAGTGACCCGCATCAGCTTTTGATTGAGTTTCTTGAATAATTTGTCTCTTCCTGGTGGTCATGCCCCTCGCGGAATAACAACATCATTTCCTTGAATTTCTTCTCTTGATCCCTCAGGTGTCTGATAATTTCGAAAATATTCACGCTTTATTCCCCCCAAGGCCCTCTTCGCATTCTCCACCACAAATCGATCAGCCTCGTCTCTCTGTGAAAATTCAGAATATAATGAATGCTTTGAAAGGTTACCAATATGCACTCTCAAAGATCTGCTCCTTTCTGATCACACACAGTTTTTGGTAACACACAGAGATGGTATAGCCCTTCTAGCTCAATGCACTCACTCAGAGGTACCCCGAGCGTAGCGAGGCTGCGCGCTAGCTGGTGTCTGGGAGCTGAAAATTAATTTTCGATCTATAAATATAAAAAATCCAGGATCTGTTTGTTTGTTTGTTTGTTTGAATGTTTGTCCTCAATAGACTCCCGAACGGAGAGTCCGATCGGGATTCTGCATTGTGTAGAGTAAACTTTTGGGACGGACATAGGCCACCCACCCCCTCCCCCACCCCTCTCTTCCCCCTCCCCTCCTGATTTACCCCCAAAAACGACCGAAAAAGACCCGTATTTGACCCCCCGGCTCGCCATCCTTCAACCCTTTTCAACCCTTTTGCTTTCGAGCATCTCGAACGCTCGCTGTTCCAGGTTGGCCGGAACCCGATATTCCTTTCGGTACACAGCCACTCCATAGACTGTCGGAATGGGATGCTCGTGATTCACGGTGCCGACGTTGAACTGATTCCTTGAGAAAACCCTGTCGTATTTCTCCAGCAGATCCCTCAGGTCCTCCGCGCCTGCGGTGTCTCCAGCTTCCGTCTTCTCCACTCGGTTAACCTTCGCTACTAAAGTTAGCTCCAAGGCAACCGCACCTTCCATTCCGATTAAGATGGCACCCGTTCCTGTTTCGATCACCATCCATCGGATGAGCTTGAGCTGAGCATCTATCTCGATCTCTAGATGGATTTCTCCTAGAAAGACCAGGCTAGATTTGTTTAGACCAGGGGTGCTCAGGTGAAAGGGCCTGCCCGGATAAGTGCCTTTTCCGAAAGTTCGAAGTGCGAGTAGTCCCACCCGAGCTTGACGACTGCTCGAATGCGCGGCGCGCCCCTGTCAGTGTGGTTTGCCGTCGACCGCCTGCCACCGAAACTGCTGCTGCAAGTGGAGAATTTTCCGCCGGTGGTTGTTGCTGCTGTCAACAGGATTCTCTCAAATGTCCTAAAACGTAGCTTTTAGCCCCGAAACGTGCCACCGGTTTTGATGAAAATCATCGTCATCAAGAGTTTCTGCCCGGCTGTCCAACAGAGAGTGAGAGAGAGAGTGTGTTTTCATTAAGAGACTCATTGTTGACTTCTATCCAGAAACAAAAGACTTCAAAGGGACACATGAAACGATACTGAGACTAGGCACAGGATTGTTCCCCTTGAAACCTCGGAAATGTATGCCGTGAACGCTTGCAATCCATGAATCCTTAAAAAGAGTACGGAGGATTTGATCGAATCTAGCCATAATAGACGTGCATGTTTTGATGCATATCTCAAGTATTTCCCCGTGCATACTGCATGCATATTTCAATTTTTGTTTATGCATGAAACGCTCAGCCCTACTGATTACTGTTGGTAGGCTCTGACCTCACGATATCCATCTTCTGCCTCCGACGAATTCTCGAGAAGAGCTAACCTTACGAGTTTCCTGACTGCCAAGCTGTTTTTCTTCCAAGGCCGACTTTCCCTCGAAAACTTTGGAACCGCCATCTCATATTTTCCAGATTTTTCAAAAATGCTGGAGGAAGGTCCCATGAGAAGAAATTCGTGCAGCCAGATGAGCTTTACAGAGGACCTCCTGACCTCTCTCTATCATACACAATCAATGATTGATTGTTTAAGCAAGGAAACCCAAGATTTTTTATTCTATTCTCGAGGAAACAATAGTAATGGATATCCAGTCGTCTCTGATGCCAGATAAATACTTTTTCATTCGGCACCTCGCTTGGAAGATTGTGCATTATAGGGAGGCCAACATTCTGCAGCACTTAGGTGGAGAGCTGCGAATCTTTTAGAGCTAGATTTTTTCCGGGGCGGCGAATAATGACTTCTCCTGGCGGCGCAACTCCTCCTCTCTTCACGCTTAGAAGCCCGTCGGTCGCCAGGAGAATTAGATGCTGAGATCCCTGAACCAGCATCTTTCTTCCGGGGCTGAGAGTCAGGAGAATTATACGGTTTCGGTCACCACTCTTTGGAAGTCACTTTTATTAAATCCCGATTGATTTTTGGAGTCGCCATCGTTGTCGTGGATCACATCTTTCTTTGATGACCACGCACGCAATCAACGCTGACCATCCAATGGACGCGAGAATTCCGATCCAAACCTCGTTTCTCTCGTCATCACAACCACGGGCAGTAAGACAACGCAGCGACTCCGCGGGATACTTTTGAGGCATCAGCATGGAAACGACTCGCCACAGAATGAATGCACCATCTGACAGCGGCATGATTGTTCCTATAAATCGAGATATTGTTGTTAGTGATTGCGACAAACTTGAGCGCATCGATAGACGGGTCTCTCAGCGCGTCGTCTCGGCTGATTTGAGTCGAAACATCGGGATCGACAATCTCTCTGATCGGAATGGAATTTTGATTCGAAAGAGACTGAGAGAGGTTGAGTCTATCCTGAACTCACCACTCAGAACGGTGTTAGCGCAGAAAACGAAGATACCGATACAGCTTGAAGCATGTTTAGAGAATCGTGGGAGTGACGCGAACATTCCCCAGGCCATTCCTTGAAAGCCTTGCAGAAAGAAGAAAACGATAAATAGCGCCACCGTTCCCGGATCACAAGAGGACGTGCTGTCGAGCACCACAGGCGCTGTCATGACGGTCGTTTGTACCAGCATAAGACAAAACTGCAGAACTAAAGAGGAAGCGATAATTTCGTGTGGTTTCACGCCCGCCCTCAAGTAAATATGGTCCGTGTAAAATCGGAATTTGGTTCCAATCATCGTCGTAAGCAGGTTCGTGCCGAAGATGAAGGAGAATGCTAAACCAAACGGCGAGAATCCGGTAACACTCATTTCGCGATCGGCATCGGGTGTGTTCGCCGAGCAAATCGACGAAGCATTCAGCGTATTATTAGTTGGAGACGTCGGTCCAACAGGGACAAATGGCACAAGAAAAATCACTACGTAGAGGGCAAGTAGAATAAACAGGGTTTGCGGGAAGCTTTTTCTTCTCGATAGGCTAAAGTTCATCTTCGATAGCATGAGAACTCGACGCAAGGAAACAAGGACACATCGGTGTCGTTTCACTGTCTTCATGAGAAAGCTGTGTTTCTGCAACGAACAGACCGAAGGTTGAAACTTATTGTTGGGGAAAACACATCCCTGACAGGGATTCCCGACAGGGATAGAATGGTTAAGATTCGATGAGTTCGCGAGTTTACCTCAAGATCCTGATCGCCGACGTTGGCGATACCTCCAGTGATAATTAATTCGTCCAGTCGTTCTTGTTGGACAATAGGTTTCTCTTCATTCGCAAGGCTCAGCTGCAGATAGACTTCCTCGAGAGTGTCGCATCTGAAGTCGTTCAGGAGCTGTTGAGGGGAACCCTGAGCGACTATCCGACCTGAGCACATGATTCCAACCATGTCGGCTCGAAATCGGATCTCTTCGACATAGAGACCAGCGAAAAGGACGGTGACACCTTCTTCACGAGTGAGCCTCCTGAGATAATCCCAAACTCTGAAAAAAAAAATATTTCATTGCTTTAGAGTTCTGACAGGCATGAACAAGGGCAGACGGTGGAGAGACGAAAACGTTCTTCAGATCGGTGAACGGCGCTGGCGTATATGGGAAAACGGTAATCTTTGATCTAATACCTGTGGCACTTACTTCTTTTTCACGGATGGATCCGTGGACCAGAGCGCACCATCAAGAATCAAAAGAGGGGGCGAATGGAATATGGCAGCTGCAAGTGTCACCAGATCTGCTTCCTCATCATAAGCTTGCGCCACTGAACGCGTCCCATCAGGGAGTGACAATAGCTCTGAGAGGGTTTCAATACGCTCTGTGAATTGAAATCAAAATTATCGATCCAACTCACTCAATAAAAAAAACATCGACCCCCCCCCCCATTTTTCGCCCAAAATTCGGTGTATTTGTGGACTCCGCCATAAGTATACATGGATCATTCTCAGCTCAACTCACGTTGGATTTTGGGGTCGGGCATCCCGTGTATCTGGCCCATCCAACGTAACGTTTGACGAACCGTGAGTTCAGGAGGCAAAAGTTTCGCGTACCCGACATCGGGTCCAGGAACGGATGCTCCCTGCGTTCCGGGTACTTGACCTAGGACTCGAATCCGGCTTCCTGGGCAATTTCGGATGCCGACGATATACTCGAGCAGAAGTGTTGAGTCGTAGCTGTCTCCGATAAGCCCATAGCTGTATGAAAAATGAGAAGACAGGTAAACACCATATACTGTCGATTCCTTCGGATTTGATTCGACCGACGGATGAAACACGAAGCAAAGTTGACTTTTTTCGCCTGCTTTGGGCGACAAATAGATTGGGCGTGTCTAGGATTGACTAATAGCGAACCAAGAGCTCCACTGAAAGCATTGATTTTTTCGAATATTTACATTATCCCTTTGGGTATGCTCAAATCCAATCCACGATGATCACGCCTTTCAACCCCGTGATTATATAGCCCTTGGAAATCCTTCACGTCGATAGCCGGCATCGAGCCCTTCGACGCATCACTCGAAACTGCGAAACCCATACGAGCTCTCTCGTCTTCGTCGTACCGAGGTGGCTGAACTGAAATGAAGAAGTTTGGCTAGATTCACAACAACGTTCCGGCAAGCAACCGAGCCCCTCAGCTTACTCAAAACAAGAAGTTGCCTGAAACTGTGCTCTAGCTAATACCTTTTCTCCCTCTTGGCGATTTGCGGCTGACCGTGCTCTGCGGCAGAGAGAAACTATGGAGTGAGAGATGATCAGAGGTCGTTTTCCGTCTGACGCGTCCGACCCAGCTGAAACGAGTCGCTTGGCCGCGGGGTTGAAAGAGGCGAGGAACGCTGGTGCCCTCTCGAAAAATGCGTTCATCCGAATCGAACTCGAATACCCAGTTTCGGGTTTGTGACTCGCTGTGCTCCAGTCCAGCTCCAGCTCTCAAATAGAGTCAGTTGGTTAACGTGAAAAATGAGAGAAGTCTCAATACCTAGTGATCACGTTCCTCTCGACGGATTGATGGAGCATCAATCGCGGACAAGCGCCGCCCAAGCCAAGGATAGCGGGGTGAGTCGGCTTTCATTCTAGATAATGGTGCCATAAAATCTAATTGATTCCGCTGTCTCGATTCAGGCAATCCGAGACGCTCAGGTTCCCATAAAGAGGAGATCGCCGCTACTCTTAGAGTCACATTTCTTCAATTCATTCCAGTCAATCCGCCACGAAGAGATCGAAGACGCTTGTACGAGTTCCACGGGAGTGCCGTCCTCGAAGTCGAACAGTGTCATCGATCAGACAGGCGAAACGACTCCAGAGGGTTCACAGTCGAGTGCAGAGTGGGAGAGCGGGACGCCAGAGCTTGCTATTGACTTGAACGATTTCAAACGACTGTATTTTTACCATGGAGTCAAGAGACGCGTTCTTCGAGGACTGGATTTGAAAGTACCCAAAGGAATAATGTAAATATTTGTGATCAGTCCCACATTTGGATGAGCTTCCTGGAGTCCGACGTTTTTGCCTGAAAGCAGAAAATTGCGAGATACGTTTGGGTTTCCTTATAGATGACCAGACATGAAGTGTCCGCGCAAGCGCGGACACAGGCCTGGATCGAATCATGAATGCATTGTTAGAAGTGTTGGATTATTTTCTAGTTCTGGTGCTCGATGAAGTGTAGGGTGGGGGTTTAGTAGCGTTTGGAGGATCGCCATGATGAATTGCATTAAATTGCGGCAGGCCATCTCATTCTCTTCAGGAGGTCGCCGTCGGAGAACGCCACGGATGAGGATGTTTTCCTGATAGGCGCGTTTACACTGTAGCAACTTGGTTGTTACCAACAACCAAACCATGCTAACTCTATGGAGCGGATGATCTACTTCGTCATTCTCAGCACAGCTCCGGTGGTTGAGAAGCCTCTTCAGTATGGTTGGTTGCCGCATGCAACCAATATTGCCTCCAAGCAATGTTGGTTGCACGCCACCGTTCAACCATAGTGAGGAGGCTTCCGAGCCGCCGCCCTGTGCTGAGAATGACGAAGTTGATCAACCGCTCCATAGAGTAAGCATGGTTTGGTTGTACAACCAAGTTGCTACAGTGTAAACGCGCCCTTTTACTGGTTGAACCGCGGTCGCCTAACGCTTCTCCGAATCGCTTCGGGTATTGAGCTCCAACCGGTCGCCGAAGCTTGAGAGGCATTGTGGCAATACGAAATCGTAACAACTGCTTCTGACCGAACTGAATCCATGATTGGAACAAACCGGAAAATTCGACATCCGAATATGGAGTACGAAGACGGTGTAGCGAACTCTGTAGGAGACAGCACTTGACCATCAGGCTCCGCCCTGAATTTGCGTTCGCTGAACATCAATCAGTCAGGCATCCATTCATTCAGAGCCTGCAATCGATCGATTCTCCATCATAATACAAATGAGCTTGGTCTCTGTGCGATGTCGCCGTATGAGGCACAATGCCTGACATGCCGCACCCTCTCATGGCGCGTGTAGAGTCGGAGATGAGTGGCGTGTTGGGTAACTGTGGGAATGGAATTGAAGGCTCACTGCTGACAATTTTTCGAGTTCCGATAGTAGTTATGGATTCAATGAATTGATATCCACATTCTCTCATTGTTCTGAGGCGCCTAGATGGCCGTGGGAAGCCGCGGAATCCACCTGCTTTCAGCTGTTATGCCGCACCCTCTCTAATGCAGCCGTGAATGAACAGCGCCATCTGGCGGGAACTTCTTCAGATGCTTTTATCTAGGGACCCGGATTGAAGTTCGCGCCGTGGTGGGAGCCCTGCGGTCCTGAGTTGGCCTCCCACCGAGTGTTGCAATTTGATCGATTTCCAAGCATATTTAAGGCGACAGACATCCGCTCTTTATGTAGAGTATGGATGGATGGATGGTTCCGAGCGTTCGGTGTAACAGGGCGTGGAATCCGTAGTAGAGAGAAAATTTCCACACCCGGTTCCCGAAAGCGAATATTCCCGCATCCTCCGAAAACTCCGAAGAGTTTCAGCTGAATGTTTAAATTAAGGGTTCGTACTAACCAGAAATTTTTGAGCACGGACATCTTTGCTCGGTCATTTTTGCGGGAGGCTCGTAGCTTGTGAACTCCTATCGATGATACTCTCTTAATTGAATGCGAAAGAAAGGTCCAGTGATCTTGTCCGGATATTTCTGACAATCCACTGATAGAATGATGCATTCGTTGAGGTCAAATCACTTCACAAAAATGTTGATTTGGAATGGCAACATTGAGGGTCACTTACATCGTCACACATCAGCTGCAGTATTATTATACCGTAATACGTATATTTACAAATTAAAACCCTCAGGTGTCCATGAAGTGTTTTTCCGGTGAGTCGTCCGGCCAAGGCAGCGGGGGTCAACCTTTCCCATTCCGCGGACCACCAGGCCCACCGTTAGGAATCTCACGGTCCACTGAAAGACATTACGTTCTGAACTCTCAGTTCCGGGATCATCTTCGAGGATGATGACGCGTGATCTCTACTTGGATATAATTTCATCAGGCGGATCCAGTTTTGTCACCAAATAGTCTGACCCCGGCTTCAGAAAGCTTGGTGGTAGGTTATAGCTAGGGCTGGGTTCTCGCGTACATGATATCGGTGAACATTGCCATCAAGCACGCTTCCCACAACCGTCGAGCTGATTCACAGGCTGCGGAAAAGATCCGTAGAGCCGTGATACAGAATACAGAACCAAGACACTCATGGCCTCACAATATTCGTTGCCAAAGTTACAACATACCCTCACCCTTACTTCGAAAGTGACTTTTTCTATCACTCTTCCCGGTAACGCACAGGTTCTTCACAAATCTAGCACTCCACAACCACACGGTTCACGCCACCACTGTCCCGACTCGTTGGAAAAAAACAGAGTGTTCTAGTTCTTCGCCGATGCCGGCCAATCTTGTCGCCGCCTTTTGAATCCAAATCGACCGCAGCCCCGCGACGTTTCCCCGCCTCCCTCCTAGTTAGTGCCTTTGGCGCTAACTCTTCGACTTTTTCATCGAATTGGCCGACAGTCTCGGCATTCGGGTCCCCGAGTGAAAATTCGCGGCTTTCGTTGCGGCCGCAACGATCGCAACCGATTCCCAGTCCCAGTTATAGCTCGACACTGAATTCAGACGCGCATCTACAGGGTGACAGAGAAATACGGAAACTTGCTTATCTTGCCGTGAACCCAGAAAAAGAAGAAATTTCGAAAAAATATCAATTGATTCTTATATATTAGTGCTCCGTCGAGGTGCCGTTCAATGCGCTTCAAAGTGCCCGCCGCGTTCTCGGATACAGAGCCGCAAACGCTGTTTGAAATTTCGTGTTATGGGCCGCAGCTCTTCAACCGATAATCGCTTCCATTCTCGACGAAGAGAATGCTTCAGGGAGCTCAGGTCCTTGTGGGTTGAAGCACATGCCCTAGCTTCCAAAATTGACCAAACACTGTAATCCATGGGTTTGAGGTCGGGGGAATAAGGGGGCCATTCGGATTACGTGATGAAATTGGGTAAATGAGACTTGCACCACTCCTGAGTTGACTTCGCTCGGTGGGCGGGTGCGGAGTCTTGCTGGAAAGTCCATTCTGCATCGCGGAAGTGCTTTCGAGCCCACGGAATCAAGTCAGCCTCTAGGATTTCCCGTCGGTAGATCTCAGCATTGATTTTGACTCCTGGCTCCACGAAAACCAGAGGTGTCTTTCCGGAACCGCAAATACCTGCCCATATCATCACCGACTGTGGATTCTGTCTGCGTTGAACCAAATGGCAGGCTGACGGGGGCTCAGTGGTCCAAACTCTATTGTTCTGACGATTGTGAGCTTGTTCGATTGTGAATAACTTCTCATCGCTGAAGAGAATTCTTTCCCAGGCCGAACCCGCGGCCCGCTTTGCGAGTTTGCGGCATCTCCGCATACGTGTTGCCTTATTTTCTTCAGTCAACTGCTAAACTTTCCGGAGCTTGAGCTTAAGTTCGTTTTTCACTATCTCCCTCACCGTTTCGCGGTTCAGGCCAGTTTCACGGGCGATTTTCCGCAGAGATGACCGAGGTTTCCGCAGAAGTCTCTTCTTAATCAGCTTTCGATTCCGCGGTGCATTGACAGTGCGTTTTCTTCCTCTGCCGGGACGGTCGCCTTCATGACCAAGCTCCAGGAAGCGGCTTATGGCTTTTGACACCGTTGATTTATGAAAATTTAGAAGGCGAACGATTTGGCACTGACGATGGCCTTGTTGGAATAATCTCAAAATAGCCAAACGATCGCTTTCCATGGCAATAAAAAAAAACGAATATCACTGGGAGAGTAGGCTCTTTAGGTGGTGGATCTGCGGATGCCCGCTGCAAACATCGGCACCAACTTCGTTGTCATTGCAGTAACAACGACACTTCTAGCTTCGTCAAAGAAAAGTTTACGTTATTTCCTGTCACCCTGTACTTACTTTGGGAACCTACATTCCTCTTTACGAAACAGCAGAATCAATCGCATCAATCGAATGGACGGTGGATGTGACAGCGATTCCATTTCGGGTCTTCCATTCTATCAGACAGGTTTGCGATTCTGTCAAGTCCTTGTCAAGTCCCGAATTCCCCATAGCTGACGAATATCCTTCCGCGAAATGCCATGAATCCGTTCACGGGCCATCAGTGGTTCAACTTGGCTCTGGTGATTTTCACGTTGGAAGCTCGCGTGCTCTCGACAGCTGGCCGAGAATTCGAATCTATTTTAGAGATAGCTGAAAACGTTCAGATATTTCAATGAAGTTGCTGTCGGCGACGCCTTCTATGGCAATGGAGTGGCGCGGCCTGCTGTTCTAGAGTTACAAAATGTTTGAGTCTGGACCGTGTTTCATCGAGCGATAACCTCGTATCCCTCTCGAAGGAGTCCAGCGAGGTACTAAAACCTCCGACGCTTCTCTGACGGCACTGTTGCTCGAAAGTCTCTGAAACTTTCGACTTTCAAGGGGTAGATCTGATCATGGGGGATCCCGCAAAAGAAAGACGGGATGCGACCGCTCGCTTGAATGCGAACCCTGAGCCAGAATCAGCCGTTAAAGAATCCTTTCTTACCGTTTCGAAGAGCCGGTTCACTTCATCTTGATCTGAGGCTCGAGTGAATGAATGTATCAGAAAAACATATCGCCAGCTTTTTCTCCTTTTGTTTACAGCTACGCACTTATCGGTAATCGTGGCTCCGCTTTTGGGTCTCTACTCAAATATATCAAGGGCCTCCTACGTTGTCCAGAAGGGCGGATTCGGGTCCTGGGAAAAGTCCCCGGTACGCCAGGATCCTCCGTGCCAGGACCTGGTATCGGATTCGTGGAATTCCTCGGACTTTCCTTACCTCGGGAATTCACGGTCGGTGAAGCGTTGCGCTTCGTCGGGAAGATATACGGGATGTCTGAGTCCCGGATCCAAGGTAAGTCAGTCGGAGAAAATCCGTAGCCCGAATGAAATCATATTCATAGAATGGGGGAGCCTTGTAAATATCGTTGCCTGGGTGCGACTTAGATACAGAGAGGATATTCTGGGTGGGGAATTCCCGACTCTGTTCTTGTTTCGGCCGCAATCCGTTCATGATAGACCAATTGTGACGATTTTCCAATCGACAGTCGAGAGGATAACGCTCATTGATTGATTCGTTCATTAACCATTTCTGTAGTCTGACCTCGCACCATGCACGGAGGTCTAATGGCCTTCTCCTTGTTATTCGATGACTCTTGGTGAATGGGTGTCCTAGCGTCCATTTTCTCGCCTTCCTTTTCGTATTTTCCCCAGCTCATTAATTGTGACCGATGCAATCAACAGACGGGAGTTACAATGAGATAAACCCGGCATACCTATGGCTGTTCATAGGTATGCCAAATGACTGTGCTACGAACATTGGAAAGGAGCGGCACTACTCGTCGCGGAACACATTGCAGAACTGTTCAATGTGATCTTTGAGAGCGGCAGAATCCCAAAAGCATGGCACCACGCTAGACTGACACTACTCTTCAAGGGGAAACCAGGGGACCCGAAGAACATTATGGACAACTTCAGAGGCATCGCGAGTCGAGCCACCATCAAAAAAGTGTTCTTCAAAGGTATCATCAGAAGAATAGAATTCATGCTAGACGGACACCTTCCACCGCAACAATACGGATTCCGACGACATATGGGCACGCAGGACGCGCTCCACGTGGTGATGTCAGAAATCGAGAGATCTCTGAGCAGAACGGAGGGAGCGACATACGCAGTCCTGATTGACTGTCAGAAGGCATTTGACCTAGCGCCAAGACATCGAATGCTTGATGCATTCAAGAAAGCTGGAGTCAACGGCCCACTTCTGAGAGTCATTGAAAGTTTCTACGACGAAGATCGCCTGGAAATCAAAATTGGAGGCGGAATGTATGTCGAAGTAACTCAAAATCGAGGAACACCGCAAGGGGATCCACTGAGCTGCTGCGGATTCTCTCTTCTGCTGGCAGAGCTACCAGGGAAAGTCCTCATGGAATGCAGAACTGGAACTATCGCGATGTTCGCAGATGATGTGATCATCATGCACCGACACAGGGGTCAACTCCAATTAATGTTAAACATTGTGAGTGAACACTTGGAACAGGAAGGTTTGCGTCTGAATCCAACGAAAACTGTGGTGATGAAGATACGGCGTGGCGGCCGTCTGTGTCGGACCGATAGAATCACCTGGAAAGGCAGACCTTTGGAGTTTGTGCCGACTGCGAAATATCTCGGCATTCGGTTACAGACAACAGGAAAGTGTTTCGCCGAACACGTTGAGGAAGTATGCTGCAAGACAGTGGCTATTCTGTATGCGGAGACGGGGGACCCATACAAGCTATCAGTCGAAACTGCAGTAAAGTTGTTCGTCATCAAGGCCCTTCCCAAACTCTCATACGGGATGGGCAGACTATGGAAACATCTTTCAAGAGGAAACTTCGAGACATTCGAGAAGTGTTTTTGTACATATGTATCTCAAACGGGTCTTCCGAGTCGGCAAAAACGCGAAGAATCGATACTTATCCGTGATGGCTGATCTAGATACCCCAATCGTAGAAGTTATGAGAACGACACTTCGCGCTGACCAGACGGAGGAATTTTGCAGCTTTCTCGACAGCTGGACGCTGAAAGTCGAAGAGGCGAGGGCTTGCCTGGCCGGAGACCCGATTCTGCTGCGGAGAGAGTCATGGAGTGGGCCAAATTACGCACGAAGACATGTTTTTACGAGATACCTTGTACATGGATACCACAACCTACTATGTAATGTGGAGGGCTTTCACGCCCCGGCTGAATCTTGCATATGTAAATACTGTGGACAAGTGTATGAGAGATCCCATGCGATAATGTGCGAAGCCAGACCAGGACTGGAAAACCTGAGTTGTATATAATACTACTGTGTAATTAACACGCAATAAATCCAAATTATATTATTATAGGTATGCCAAACGTAATTTGATAGTTTTTAACCGATTGAGTTCCCAGAACGACTTGCCGTGCATCTGCCACACTCAGTATTTTGGTGATTCTATATCAGGGGGCGAAAACTTGCCGCGGGCCGCATAAAATTCTGATGCAGTTTCTCCATTAAGGGTTCCATGGCGGTTGTAGCCATACAGAGTACATTCACGAGAGTAATATCTAGCCTTCTCGGTCGAAGTCTCGATTTGTTGATCTCAATGAGCTCTGTTCACTGATATAGAATACCGGAGATGTATATATAATCCAGGGCGTTGCTACGAAGATTCGGAAAAGCAGTCGATTCCAAGAAAGATACGAAAAATTCGGATTCTCGTCGAAAATCAATTGCCCTGGGATGATCAGGAGAACGAAAATCAAGAGTAAGAATTCGCTCTGGCCAGGGGAGGCATGGAAATGCGCTCGCAGGCCTCATTCGTACACTCCTGGCCTCATTTCCTCTTGTATCGCCGCTTCGACTCGAGTGAGATGGCCTGAAAAAAGAAAAACTGATAAGTTCAACTTTTAGTCGCTCTGAGGAAAAAGATTTTGAATCGATCCGCCGAATCAATGACCGAAATATGATCATGCTTCTAGCTATCAATCACAGAAAAATAATCAAAATCGATCTATTATTAAAGAAGTCACAGACAAGATAAGGACAGGAAAATTTCCGACGCTGTCCTTGACCACCCTGTACTTTACTTGAATCCACAGAGCGTATCGAGATCCTGTCCGAGATGTTGCCGCTCCCTGGCGAGACGGTCTTGTTGAAGAATCTTACTCATGAGGACCGAGATTCGGTATCACTTGCAGCTGGCATAATTCATTCGCCCTCTCTTTTGGTTCTTGACGAACCTTTCGGCTCGTCGAACCCCATCCTCAGAATGAGGTAAGTTCTACGGCAGGGGTGGACAACTTTCTGCGGCCCGTGGGCGGACCTCATGTGCGTTGTGAGCTACACGCAGCCTAAGAGTGTCGGTTTGGCGCTTGTTGTGCCGGGCCTTGGTGATTTCTTCGATTTTTGGAGACTGTTTTTTTCCGGTATTGACCGGAATCGTCGCGTCCTGATAATGCCTTACGGCGATGCACTGAGCTCTTGGCTCCGCCGCGCCGCCGGCACTCGGAGATAGAGCTTTCTTTCTTGATGCACGCCACAGCTCGTTGGAATACGGAGCCTTTGCTACACACGTCAGGCTCGAACAGCTGACAATACGCTCAAAGCCAAATATGCTCATCTTGCAGACTATGGAATTATCTCAGAACCCTTACTCGGGAAGAAGGAGTGACCGTGCTGATCTCGGGTTCAAATATTGAGGATTTCCAATTTCGAGCCGATATGGTCGGAATTATGAGCTCGGGTCGGATAGTCGCTCAGGGTTCCCCTAAGCAGCTTCTGAAAGACTTCAAATGCGACACACTCGAAGAAGTCTTTGTGCAGCTGAGCTTCGCGGATGAAGAGAAACCGATTCTCGCCGCACGACAAACGGGCGAGTGGCCTAATGAGGTAATTGTCTGCATCCACCATGCATATCCAAGTTAAACTCTTCTCTTTCCCATAGACGAAACTATTTCCACAGCGATCAGGTTTAATTCCCGACCTATTTTTACAGAATGTTCCCACACGCTCAGCGCCATCAAATTTGAAGTCTGATTCCAACGGAGCGATCGAACAGCGAGGACCGCTTCGCGATTCTTTAAGTCGAGTTCTCATGCTGACGATGATGAACTTGACTCTGTTGAAAAGAGGGAAAGGCTCATTCCTGGGAGTCCCGTTGTTCTTGCTGTTTATGTTCTGCACACTCGCCGGTATGACGCACGTATTCTGTCATCAGGCGATCCCCTCAGTGGATATTCTCAATGTTTCGCCGAATTCTTCGGAAAATACTCTCAATGTCTCGGCGACTTCTTCAGGAGAGCCTCTCGAAGCGGATCGTGAACCAAGTCCGGCCGAATCAGTCCAGTTCAGAATAACGTTTTCCCTCATTTTCACCATGGGCCTTGTCACTGCGATTATCGGAAGTGATTCCCGCAGCATCACGGAGATCTCTTATTTGACAGCCGGCATGGAACCATTGGCAATAGTTGCTTCGTCTTTCGTGGCGCAGATTTGCGTCATGCTGATACAGGTGGCTCTCTTGTCACTCTCTTTCATCGGGTGCTTCCGCAGTTTCGATTCGATTGATCCGAAATCATTAGCACTCGTTATCGTACTCTGTCTTCTGCAAGGTTTTCAAGGAATGGCCCTGGGAATGATCGGGTCGAGCGATCGGGCGAGCGAACATAAACGGATGAACATATCTATTGTTATGTTCCTACTTGTCTGGAATACCGTCTTGAGTGGTAAGTTTGAATGCATGTGAAAAGACTCTTTCTTGTGGTATCGCTCTCGAGCCACAATCAATTCATGGATGCACTCAAGTTTAGCAAAATCCCTCACAACTGAATTCTGTTTTATAGGGACAGCCTTTCCGGGGACACTTGAGGATGCGATGCCAGTTGTCCACAAAAGTATGCCTCAAACGTTTCCCGCGGAAGCACTACGCTGCATCATCTACCGTGGCTGGGGCATCGAGAAACACGAGGTTTGGTTCGGAATTCTTGCGTCCATCGGGTGGTCAGCATTCTTTGGGTTGATGGTCTTTGGAGTTCGCTCATCGCTTCGCCGTCGTCAGCGCATATGACGCCCCGGAGCTAGAATCATGAAAAATTCCGAAACGCCGTTCATCCATTATTGAAATCAAGTCAAGAAATCCACGAAAAAGGATGGAAGCGTATATACTACCCCGCCCGCGCGCAGATATTCCGAAACCACGATCGAGCATGGTGACGACATCACCCATCACCCACCAACAAGATCTCTCTTCATTATTCGGAGAAGTATAATAAACTCTAAAGTCTCTAAGGCGCCATTTGTCAGCTTTATTTGTTAACAGGCTAGTTGGGCTCGAATGGTGTGATATGCTCCTGAACTGATAATGAAAATTCAGCCCTTTTCTATGTCAGAAAAGATCGGCGCGAATATCGAGTGTGGTTTGCGAATATAAGACAAGTTCATCAAACTAGCCCGCTCAAACATTCTCTGGATCTGAAGTATAGTCGTCTGAAATCCGATGATCCATGTTGGAGTTTTCTCTAAAATTTCTTCTCGTATTCTTCAATCGGAAGAAGCGGGACTCCTCGTGACACGCTTCTTACGGCTGTTCCGTAATCACTCCGAAGGGCAGTGAGTGATGCCGACGGCACAGTTTTAAAAAGGGGCAGCGAATTTTCATTTCGGGGCATCACAGAAAGGGTCCGCCCAGGGCATCACGAGGGATCGCTACACCACTGCCACGATACCTGGTAGCAAACGTTCCGATATCGTTCGGTCGACTGCACCTGCCAAGAGATTGCAACGAGCAAGGCGTCAACGATCTGACGCCGGTGAGCCGTCCCGATGTTGACGACCAGGGAAAGGCCAGAGTGCTTGAGCCTGTGCCTGAATGTGAATTTTCGTAAAATCACAACGAAACTCTTTTTGGCTTTCTTTCCCTGTTCAAACAGCGATCCGAACAGAAGCAAGAAGTTTCGGAAGATCCTCGGCTCTCGCGGAAGATGCAGACAGAAATAACGCAGGGCGTCGCGGCGGAGCGCGATCGGGACGCTAGTTATAGATAAGAAACTCAATCAAAAGCTGATGCGGGTCACTGAACGGTACGAGTCTTCGAAAATCGACATTACCGAATATCTTCATTTGGTGGCCTCCAATATGTGAAGGTACCAAATCGGGTACAAATAATTTCATGAGAGTTGCGAGTGCTATCCATCGGCAGGGGAGAGGGTATCTTTCGGCGGCGGGCATCTGGATCAGGGAGTCGGGCATTCGGGGCAGTACCCCAAAAGGTGGACGACCGTCGAAGGATTCGCTTCGGGAAGCTCGAGGAGAGGAATGAGGGTCCGCGATTTAGGATGGCTCTCCGTAGTGATGATTGCTCGAGGATTCGAGCGCCGGAGCTACGGCGCGGCGGCGCAGCGTCAATCATCGCCGATGGGGTTTACCGCTTCGCACGTCCATCAGCCCATGGACGTGGTGTTGCTTGAGGTGACGACGTTTTTTTTCGATTCACTGCTCTTATACCATACTGTGGGAATGTAACTAAGAATCAAAAGATCAGACGTCCGCCCCGGCTGCCGGATAGATGGCTGAAGGGATTGGTAGACGGGTAGATGGGCGAACGACCGGCCAGCCGTTCACGCACCCACCCAGCAAGAATTGTGTCTACCTGATAGAAGATGTGAGAGCGACACGGGAGTTGGAACTGTCAATAAAATCGTCTGACGTTTCCAATAAGAGCTGTCCCCCAACGTCACACATCTCTCATCGCATCCGCCTCCCATAGATGTAATCACATTTCGTTTCGAACCTCTTTTCTCCCAGAGGCGAGCGGAAGTCTTGATGTCACGATGCAACGTGAATCGGAGTCGAAACCCCCGTCGTATCAAGTGACCATCTCGCGCTGTGTAGAACTTCGACAAAATGTGTAGATGCAGACGAAATTCTCTCGCTAAAACGAGGCTTTGTGATCAGAACAACTTTCGACTTCACAGAAACCGCACGGACTCTTCGGTGTCACGTCCCTAGATGAACCAGTCCGCTCGAATTACTGCTGTTCGGGAGTCGTTTTCGAGGTTTCTTCAGGAGGGCTCAAATGCTATAGATTTTCGAACATCGTGTTACTAATCTCGGCCTGGGGATTTGGAGAGGGACAACGAATGGGGGTTCGATGTAATCGGCCGCAGCCGCCTCCTGAAATCCTTGGCTCGACGACAGCAATCGGAAGCGAGAGCGTTGGCTCTCTCCGATGTCGACGAAGCTTGACTTGCAACTGCCGCTCAAATGTGCAGCGACGTGCAAGGCGAGTGTCTGCCGCCAGCAGATGCCCGCCGATCGAGCAGGATTCAGGAAGGCGCCGCTCTCTTTTTATTGAATTGGTATATTATCGATTTTCATTTACACTGTCGCTCATTTCCATATTTTCTACCTATCGAGGATTACATGAGTAGCGCGCTGGCGCAACATGGGAACTTTCTTCTTGAGATTGCTTTTTCCTGTGTTTGGAGACCTCGCCAGCGCCTCCGGGCGGGCTCCTCTTGAACTGCACTGACAGCGAACGTGCCTTCGCCTCGAAACGTGGTGACGTCATGGACGAGCCACCTCGTTTCGTAACACTCCCGCCGAACCGGGTGCCGGTTCTGATGATTGTCGAACGTACATGCAACGAGATCTCTTGGATTCTCCTTCGTATTGACGATAAATGATGGTTTACAATAATTTGTGCTGACGATGCGCGATACAATGACTTTCGTTAATTGACATTTATTTTTTTTGTTGTTGACATTCGATCTCTCAAGCCTGCTTAGGCTGAGTTCTCGACGGCTTATTTTGGATGACATTTGATATTTTCCAAGGCGACGAAGAACGCTCGACTCGATGTCTGGTCTTGGGTCTAATTTCCATCTTATGCACGGTTTTGCATCCCGATTGGTTGCTATAATTTGAACTTCCGCGAATCAACGACAGTCTTCCGCGCCGGCGGTGACTTTTACTCCACCCCACCTAGTCTTCTAGGTATAAAAGCACATTCCATTTTCATTGATTCACTCGGTTTTTCCTAAGTTTCGTTTGAGCCGCTCGTCTTTGCCGTGATGTCAAACGAATTTGGCCACACTCATGAACGCGTCGGACGCGCCCTGATGTACTTGGAGTACGCCTGTACTCCGCCCGGATTCCTCGACCTCTTTTGGCGGGTTACCACCCCGGGATTTGAAGGACTCCCACTTGACCGCCGTGTCGCCGCAGTGGACGCCTACCTCGCCACCGGCGCGGAAGGTTGCCGTCGCTGTGGATGCCCCCGCGCCTTATCCAGGTTGAGCATCGCCCTTATCGATGCTCTTCCTCTTCTCCCGCTGCCCGCCGTACCAGTTCTCGAAGCCCCCGTCCCGCCCCCGCAGCCCGAGCAGGACGCCGCCGGAGCGGCCGACATCGCCGTCCATGCCGCCGACCATCCTGACCAGCCCGAGCCGGAAACCGCCGGAGCGGTCGGCATCCCCCGATACGACCCGGACGAGGCCGCCCGCGAAGCCGTCAACCGCGCTGCCGCCGCCCGGGCTCTGGCCTCTGCTGCTAGACTCGCCCGCCAAATCGAGGAATGGAACGACGACTCACCACCTCCTTCTATCTGCGGGTCGTACCCGTATGACTCGAAATAATGTGTGAATATTGGGCTAATAAATGCTAGTTCTTTGTCTTATCGAATTCCTTGTTTTCTTTTGGTTAGTTGCCGGTGCGACGTCGATTTTATAGAGTAGTTGGATGGGTCTTTTTAGAAACTTTCCCGTAGGTAGCCTGACCGTAACCGTTCTTACTCGCCCATCTGTATTGCTTTCTCCTTGATGGATAGAATGCACCCTGGCCATCGGCCAGTAAGCGCGTGACGCTGCCGGATCGTCCAAAAGAACGATGTCTCCTACTTGTAAAGACCTGCTTTCCACCGGCAACCTTGCTAGATTCGATTTTAGCTGCATGAGGTATTCTTTTCGGTATCGTGCCCAGAAGGCGTTCATGATGTTTTGCTGGTACAATCTTTCTATCAAATCTGGAGTATTCCCAAACCGTCTCAAAAGTTCCAGAGTCGTCCCGCTATTCAAGAGGAAAGGCTCCCGCGACTCGCCGTCCAATTACCGTCCTATCTCCCTCATCGATATTCTATCCAAGGCAGGCTTGAGGGTTTCCTCGAAGGAAATGGTTTCTTTTCGTCTTCTCAGTTTGGTTTCAGAGCCGCTCGCTCAACTGAACTTGCTTTGGGGCACCTTTGCCGACACATTCTTCGTCCCATCGAGTCTGGAAATTGTGCTCTCGGCGTCTTCCTCGACGTCTCGGCTGCGTTTAACTGTATTCGTCACTCTTATTTCTTGCAAATGCTCCATGTCGTTGGATGCGACGAGGCTGCATTTCGTTGGTTCTCCTCCTATCTCCGTGACAGGCAACAGTCCGTTCAAGTCGAAGACGTCCGATCAGGTTGGATTGGGGTGGATGTTGGTACCCTCCAGGGTTCGATTCTCGGTCCGTTCGCTTTCGTTATCTTCATCAATTTCATCCTGCTTGAGATCCGCCGGTCCGTTCCTTGTGAAGTCGTCACTTATGCAGACGATACCTCGCTTATATTCCCCATCAATCGAAGTTCTGTCGACGCCGAGCTCTCTCGGGCCGCGTCTGAGGTTGACCGAGTTATCGGGTTTTTCGAGTCATACGGACTCCGCATTAACACAGGCAAGACAAATATTGTGCTTTTCAACCCTTCTCACGTAGATCTCGCCAGTCGCCAGCTCCTGCTCCAAGGAGTCCCGGTTGAGATATCCGCTTCCGCCAAGTGTCTTGGACTCACGTTTGATCAGAGACTCAGATGGAAGGAACACCTCCCCGACGTATGGCGCAGGTGCTATGCTGCCTCTGCAGCACTCCGTCGACTTCGCGTTGCCGGCATGCCTATTCGTGGTCGCCTCCTGGTCTATAAGTCTCTTTTCCTTCCATCTCTCTGCTACGGTATCACTGCCTGGGGCGGTGGATACGCCTATGTTAAGCATAGAGCTCAAGTACTTCAGAACGACGCTCTACGTGCCATCTCTGGACGGAGACGCTCCGAATCGGTCGCCGATCTTTACTCGTCTCTCAAGCTTCTCAGGTTCGAACAACTCCATGCACAACAGGTATCGCTGCTCGCATTCAAAAATTTTACCGGCAAAATCCCGGCCGATATACAGTTTCAGCTTGCACCAATTGTTCCGCGCTACCCCTCCCGCCGCCCTACTACGTTCGCACTCCCCGCCGACACCAAGAGCTGCACACGACAATCGTTGTTGTATCACCTCCCGGCCACGTGGAGCTCACTCCCCCGACCCATCCGTTGCCTCCAAACCGTGCGGAAGTTCACTAAAGCTGTGTTCGAACTGTTTCTCTCCGAGACCGAGACCTCGTAGTATTGTTTTATATTCCTATACTCCATATTTATTCTTTATGTACTATTATTTTTAAGAAGACTTAAGCGGTGTAAAAACTTGCAGTCTCTTGAATAAACCTCGCTTGAATGAAAGAAAAAAAAAAAAAAATGGTGTTTCCACCGCTCCGAAAGAATTATCGGTGACGCGAGTTCCGACGTGTTGATCACGTCTGTCAAATCAGGCAGCGCTTGCTGCACCTGATTCCCGTACAATAGATCCGATGGTCGCAGTGGCAATAGCTCATCTGGGTTCGTGCTTACGCACATGAGAGGTCTATCATTGACTATTTTTTCGACGTCAGTTAAGATGGTTTCCAACTCTCTGAATGTTGGAATATTTCGACCGATAATTTTTCTCAATGGTCGCTTAATTGTGCCAATTAATCTTTCTGTGAAACCATTACGCCATGGACTTCTTTCCGTTGAGTGAAACCACGAAAGAGAACGCTTTGCTAAAAAACTTTGCGTTTCCGACGATCTCGACAAATCGAACATTGCCTTGACCTCTTTTGCCGCTCGCCTGAATGCTGCTGCGTTGTCGGAGTAGAACGCTTTCACGGTTGGATTTCTGCTGTAAAATCGGCGCATGGCCATGAGAAATTCGTACGTTGAGAGATTTTCGACTAATTCTATTCTGACTGCCCTTGCCACTGGACACACGAAAACCATTGCGTACGACGGGACTTTTTTCCCGTTTTGATTTTTAACCGTGAGCGGTCCCGCCGCATCCACCCCGGTTGTCTGGAATGCCGGCGCTGATGCCACCCTGAATCCCGGTAGATCCGGCATCGGCTCCGCTGCCGGTTTCACTTTGAATCGATTGCATACTCTGCATGCTGTTGTTGCTTTACTAGCTGCTCTTCGTGCTCTCAGAATTAGAAATCTTCTCCTGAGCCTTTCCAAAATGCCTTGCACCGCGCCGGCGTGCAGGCACACTTGCTCGTGCACCCCTGAATGTACACTGCTACGACCTCGTTTTCCCCTGGGAGAATCACCGGATTTTTTACATCGAACGTGACATCTTTCAGATTGCTCAACCTCGACCGGCATCTTATGAGACCGTCTTTGTCCAAGAACGGACTTTATTGATAAATTTCGCTTTTTTTTTGGTAGATCCGTGAGCCCTAGCTCCAACTCCATTGCGAAATATTTATGTTGGATTCGTTTGAAAACTTACAATCCGGTTGCCTGCCATTCTTTCGATGTGACCGTCTCCAACCACTGTGGTTTCAACGCCCTCCGATATCTTTTCCATCTCAAGAGATACGCTATGACGCGTATTGATTTTCCCCACGATGAATTCATCGGTATCTTCGATTTGCTTGAATTGACCGTCACGGTACCCACGAAACATTGCGATCGCATTTCGCTGGACGCTTCCCGTTCAATCTGTTCTGGATTGAGTGAGTGTTCCAAAATTCGTCCTCGTCATCCTCAGAATCATCATCTTCAGAATCATCATCCCCGATGTCTATTTTCCGCGGGACAGAGTGAGTCTTGGAACCCGGCTGAGAATTTTGGAATCTATGTTCCGAGGAGTTCTCAAATCACATTCAGAGAACTCTGTCCGCGTGATACCGTGTGAAGGGGCGAGGCGCGGATTACGCGAATTATCGAGGGGTGCGAATTGCTCGAATTATCGAGGGTGCGAATTACCGAGATTGCGAATTACCGAGATTGCGAATCATCAAAGATGCGAACTATCACGATTCTACTGTAAATAAGAGAAGCAGATTCTGATGCTTGAGAGACCCGCTTACTCCCAGACTTCAGCGACCTGTTTCCAGCTATTCAGTCGATATTTCGCGATAGCTTTCAAATCGTGAGGAAAAGTGAATGGACCTCGTCGTGGTGCCGTGTCGAAGTTTGAGGAGTGCATTTCAGAATGGCACCAGGATGGAATCGCAGGTGTCATGGTAGCCGTCGGGCGGCCTCTGGGAAATTCGTCATTTTGCACCTCCAACGACCTTGAAACTGATTCAAACTCGGAAATTAAGCTTCCGATCTCAATTCTGATGGTCGAATCGGACTCGGGGGGTGGGGGCTCGGTTTAGTCTGAATCAGGTCTCAGATAATTTTGTCCACCTATTTCACCGTTTCCCACTGTGCACCGAAATCACCTCCATAGACTCCAAAAAGTATGGTCTGACCGGTTTATGTGTGAAGTGCTGAGACATCGTTCCAGGGAGGCAGTGTTGATTATTTTTGTGAAAGTTTCAATTTCAATCACTCAGAGGTGTGGTCGACGATCTTGTGTTTTCAAAGCTCTCCCTGCTCTCCACTGTCGCAGTGGAGAGAGTGGTCATCGGCTTGTCGTCTTCAAAATAAATCATGCCGGTCTCCTTGGCATAGGACTGTGACCGTGCTTCGGCGGGGCTGAGTTTCTGGCGTCATGGAGCACCAATGACAATTCGGTTCGTTCCCTCTGGTGTCGGGTTGTGTCCGCTAGGACCCTCCCTTCACTTAGGCACCGTTGGTTGGAGTTGATTCAAGCCGTGTGTCCGAAAAAGGGATCAAACGGCCGATTGTCTTGTGGTCACACGGCTAATCTTGAAACCAGAACTCGATGGCGGTGGTCGAATCTCGAAGCCCGCCGGGATGCACGCTAGCCGGAATGTACACATGTGAGAGAGTGGTCATCGGCTTGTCGTCTTCAAAATAAATCATGAGCCCAATCAGCTTCATATTGGTGGTGCTGGCCATATCTATTTTCGCAATATTTACCTGTATTGCCCTCTATTATCTCTAAAAAGTTATATACGAGCGAAAATCGGCTACGGAGCGAGCCCAGCAGGAACTAGAGGAATACCGTGAACGAAACAGCAATTTGCTCTCGCTCTGCTTCAGGTAAGAATCAAGTGAGTTTGTCTTCTGAGGCTGAGGCGTTTTAGTTAGATTACTTGTCTCAATCGACACCAGCTTCTCGTTGTCGACACCAGTGGTCAGCGCGGGACATAAAGCTTCTCGCATGATGAAAAACTCTCGAGCTCTGTCGTAGGTTTCGCTCGCTGGGGTTTCGCTACGAATCGAGGACTCGATTTCCTGACGGAGTCAAGTCAATTTTTCCGATTCCGAGATGATCGACAGGCCCTGCATTCGCCAGACAGGATTGGAAACTAGCGAATCGCACGGACAGAGCGGCAATCTGTAGGATGACATACCACGGTTTTCACCACAAGATATGCACGAGAGGAAACTTCTTCGAAAGCATCGATGAAGATTGTATTTGTAAATATTGTGGGAAAGGAAAAATTGACAAATATCATGTGATAAATTGTACATACTTCGAGGGGAAAAGTATTTCACAAATTGTGAAGAGTATCTAAAACTGCAAAATTATGCGAATAAAACACTATTGATTGAGGCGTTTTAGTTAGATGACTTGTCCAAATCGACACCAGCTTCAACATATATTTCACTGTACAGCTGTAAATATTCAGAAAAACTCGACTGGGTCGAAATATCTTAAGCGACGCGCACCAAAACTTTGGTAAATAAACGCTTTCTATGATGATCTTAAGATAATGAACTTCTTATTCGAGATCTTCTCTGGGATGATCTAAATGCACAGGATCACGATGAAACTTCGGTATGCGATAGGTGACGGAATCGTGAGCATAATGAAAGCGAACTCGCAAATTAAAGAGCCGTGTGTAGGCGGCTAAGGCAATGATGTCCTTTGGACTCGAGACTTTTCGGAAATGAATATTGAAAAATGAGTCAAAACTGACGTGTTTTGGGGTGGTATCACGAATCACGACTGCCCGCTATTATGGTTCAAGAATAGCCGAAGCGGGCGCGCCGGGCTACAGAGTTCAGTAAAAATCTCGTTCATTAAAAAAATTTCAACGAGTATAGTATTCTCAGAATCAATCAGTCTTCGGACGCGTGAAGAAGAATTAATCTCTCTTGAATTGAGAATATTGGCTACAATCCGAGCAAAACGACATTATTCAGACCTCTGCGGAAAGCCTTCTGAGGGGAGTTCTTCCGAGACTGAGTGCTCCTTATCGGTTGTGGTGCTGCAGGACGCCCTGTAGAAGGGGTACGCCGGGTGTCTCTCGTCGACGCCTGTAATATCCAACAAATGCATCACATTTCGTTTTCTGAGGTCCTCAATCCGGTCATCAGGTTCGACTGTTAGGTCAGCCGGTTTGAAGTCGAACGGTCTTTTGCTTTTCGAGAATATTCAGAACTCTCTCAACGTTGCCATTGGTGCGGAGGTGTCGCTGCTCTTAAAAGCTTGTTTGGCCTTGAGAATGTCTTCGGCGAAGCTTTTCAAGTCGTACATGGTCCAGGTCGCAGGGAACTCGAGGACTGCTCCTTCTCCGCGAAACTCTTGACCTTGAAGATCAACAGCATCCCTTGCCAAGTTACTGTCGAACTCATCATGCACGATGTGACTGCGTCGAACATGTCCATCTCAAGATTCGGATGAAGATAGCCGTTAGAATCGAAGAATCTGAGCCGAAAACGCAGCTGAGCGATTTCATCCAGGCTACGGCACCGATCGAAAAACGACGATCGCAGGAGGAGCAACCCCCGGTCGTTGACAATATGAGTACAATTCATAGCCAGATCTAGTATCGAACAGCACTGCACAACAAGTTCAAATCCCTTGTCGTTGAGGTAATGCTTTCCCATTGATTCGATGTTTTGGAAAGTAGAGATCATGTGCCGAACGGGATTCGACCCACTGAATGACTTGCTTCTCTGAAGTGCACGAGTTTTCTATTGGTGAGACCCGAGCTCACTCACTCTCTCTCATTGAATTGCGCGAACTCGGTGGAGTTCTTGATGGGAATGCAAACTCAGATTACGGAGGCGCGACTTGACCCCGAACCTTTGGCACTTTTGGGCAGGTGCCAGCCACGGCTCCGAATTTCTCTTTTGGTAATGCGGCCCCGTCGACCACAAGCAGCGTAGTCGGGTCGACCAGCACGGCTTCAACTTTCGGTAAATATCACGGAACTATGTAACCTGTTCCTGTAGCGAACTTTTGAGCAGATTCTAGTGATGATGATGTTACACTCTCGGGTCCTGGTCAATCGGGAGCGCGGCCCGCGTTTGTGAAAAAATACTCTCAGGAAGCATTATTCTGACTCATAGGAGGATCATTCACATTGATATAGTGATTCTTCTTTTCCTCTCTAGGTCATAAGTTTTCAAAGTGGGTTCCATGGAACCCTTGGGTTCCATAGCAACTTTTCAGGGTTCCACGCTCGTATTTATTGTGGAACCCTAGGGTTCCATGGGGTGGTTCGAGTCTCAGTTATTGTTAGTTAGTAGTGCCCGGGTGATTCTTATAGAGTGCAGCGGACATTCAAGTCTTACGTTCCTACGACGTCAGTTGAACCAATAGTGCAAAAATCAATCGACAGCGGCTGACAAGAACGGACGTGCAAGTATCCGATTGTTTGTTTACGTTCGTCTCGTTACCAGTACGCTTCGGCGTTTTGTACGGCGAACTCCGTGCAATCAGCGAAGGTAGTCTTGGAAATATTGAAAATTTCTCTCGGTACAGAATGGAACAGTGGCTCAGAACAGGTTCATGTTCGAAGAAGGTCGCCAGGGACACCACAGTCGATGGGCGGCAACGCGGGAGGAGCCCGAATTCATACATTTTCCGCGTTTGGGGCTCCACGGGGGGTTCCGCGACCAAAATGGACTCAGACCGGGGTTCCGCGGAAAAAAAAGTTTGGGAACCACTGCTCTAGGTAACCCTCAAGCAGCGCCGTCGACGTCCAACTTCTCGTTCGGTCAGGGCGCAACAACAACTCAAGGTTTGGCATTCTCGTTCGGCCAACCTGCGGGACAGCAACAAACACCTACAGCCAACCACATCCACCACGGCTACAACGACCACGACTGTCACCGGTACGACTCCCGTGTCGGCTGAGCCTCTAAGACCAAAAACCATCAAAGATGAGAAACTGCCCATGAAGATCCGGCAGTTGGTGGAAGCCCTCGAGAGACACCTGCAGCAGCAGAAAACCATACGAGATGAGCTCGACAACAACACTCTGATACCGGTTGAAAAATCACAAGCAGAGATGGACGCTCTTCGGCTTGTGAGCTAGTGAGGAAAACGTTGTTTTAGCATTTCATACAAGCAACGTAGAATAATTCTATAGAATAATCGCAATCGTTCGTTCCCGGCGTTTCCGCCGCGAGCCACAATTCCCATCCAAAGTTTTTCTACTTGATTGTTTATAAAGATGAAACGAAGATCCATCAAATCCGTGTGCTTGAATCCACGAAATCTGAGTTCTGATTCGGGTCTTATCGATAAAATCGTTCGTAATGCAATCTCATCATCCGGTCATACTTCAAGGGTGAGCAATGAGCAGCCCTGGGCTAGGAGTTTCATGAGTGTGACGACAGTCTCCGAGCCCACTATATGTGGAGCAGAAAGCCTTGGCAGACAGCGAATCTTCGATTTACATTGACTTTTTTCGAAGACTACACTGTTACTCATTACCAGAATACCCCACGAACCCTCGCCATAACTCAATATGAAGTTGACCCAACATTAGTTTTTTTGAAAGCAGTGCGTTATCATTTATTTCTTTGGTATAAAATTATCCAAAAGAACTCAGCCCTGTATGTGAAATTGCACTTAACAATATAACTCTGAGGGATGGGAAGGGACACTGGTACTACACGAATTCTCGTTTCTATAGAATAATTGTCGCAACCTCTTGTCGTAATCTCTTTCGTTCCTGACAATGGAAGACAAGCTTCCGAGTTTTCTGAAGAAGACATCTACATCCGCCACAGCATCCACACAGAACCACAAGAAGCGTGTCACGAGGAGTTCCGCTTCTTCCGATTGAAGAATACGAGAAGAAATTTTAGAGAAAACTCCAACATGGATCATCGGATTTCAGACGACGATACTTCAGATCTAGAGAATGTTTGAGCGGTCTAGTTCGATGAACTTGTCTTATATTCCGCCGATCTTTTCTGACATAGCGGAAGCACTGAATTTTCATTCAAGACGCACTTCATACGGTGGTCAGGGAGACGAGAACCAAAATTGAACATTACAAACTCTGAAAGGAGGACGAACTTTCCCACAGAACTGGAGGTCATGGGAGTGTCGACAATATGTGAACAGCTTGTTTGCTTCACAGCAACTTTTAGTCAACGTTCAACCATTGCGAGATGATAGGGATCGGGCTTCTGATTATTTTGCTATGATTCTCCGCAAGATTTCAAAAACATGTTTTTCTGTCGATCATTCTCCATACAAGGTTTGAACGCCAAGCTTCAACGGGAACGGGAATGACTTCCAACAGACGTCCATTTCACTTCTAGTTCGCCTCCCAGGAATCTTACTCGAGCGTTCAGTTCCTTCTTATCTTGTTACACCTGGAGAGAAGAAGTAATCTCATGACAGAACCTCGATACTCCTGTTCAAATTTAAAAACTCTTGAGTTAGTCTCCGACACAGGCGGCAAACCTTTTTATACTTCGTTAGGGTTGGCGGAGAGTTTCTCATCACCGCCTCCAAAAGTTCATCTTGTTTATCTTTACGCTCAAGGGAGATTTGGGTCCCGAAATGGAATCGGATAGAGTGAATTGAATGAATCCCCGAGATGAGCAAAAAAAAACCACGAATAACACCTTGGATTCGGATTCGACGCCAGGTCTCGCGCTGAGCAAGACCGCAATCTTGATCAACGTGAAGGAACAATTCGGGCAGAATATTCGTTTTGATGGTTGAGTTGAGAAAAGGATTCGGCGCCAGGAGACCATCCTTCTCTCGAGCGGATATTTCGAAGAGTTCCGCGGAGAAGGCGGAGTCCTCGAGTCCTCAGCGGGCTGGACCATGTTCGCCTTGAAGAGCTTCGACAAAGACCCTCTCAAGGCCGAAAAAGCTTTTAAAATTTCAGAGCAGCGACACCTCCGCACCAAAGGCCACGTTGAGAGAGTTCTGAATATTCTCGAAAAGCAAAAGACCGTTCGACTTCAAACCGGCTGACCTAACAGTCGAACCTGATGACCGGATTAAGGACCTCAGAAAACGAAATGTGATGCATTTGTTGGATATTATAGGCGTCGACGAGAGACACACAACCGATAAGGAGCACTCAGTCTCGGAAGAACTCCCCTCAGAAGGCTTTCCGCAGAAGTCTGAATAATGTCGTTTTGCTCGGATTGTAGCCAATATTCTCAATTCAAGAAAGATTAATTCTTCGTCACGCGTCCGAAGACTGATTGATTCTGAGAATACTATACTCGTTGAAATTTTTTTAATGAACTAGATTTTTACTGAACTCTGTAGCCCGGCGTGCCCGCTTCGGCTATTCTTGAACCATAATAGCGGGCAGTCGTGATACGACCCCAAAACACGTCAGTTTTGACTCATTTTTCAATATTCATTTCCGAAAAGTCTCGAGTCCAAAGGACATCATTGCCTTAGCCGCCTACACAGGGCTCTTTAATTTGCGAGTTCGCTTTCATTATGCTCACGATTCCATCACCTATCGCATACCGAGGTTTCATCGTGATCCTGTGCATTTGGATCATCCCAGAGAAGAAGTCGAATAAGAAGTCCATTATCTTAAGATCATCATAGAAAGCGTTTATTTACCAAAGTTTTGGTGCACGTCGCACAGTGGTCCAAAACGGCGATTTAGGATCCGAAAACTATTTTATTTATTTTTTTGAAAGTTCGAGCTCCCAAATGAGAAATGAAGACTTGGGGAGAGATTTCCACATTATCTCAAAGGCCTCATTAACATCATTTTTATTACATCGAACACGGTTGGACTTGAACATATTTCGGAACGGTATTTACCATCGATTATCCAATACTTTATTTGGAACCGCCTTAATCTAATCCGTTTCATTGTCTCCGGACCCAAACTCGGTCGTTCCGCAGTGATCCAGGCGTTCGGAGTCGTCGGACTGCTCAGAAGCTTCAGAGGACTCGGAGTCCGACTGATTGTGAGTTTCCAACAGTTCGATTGACTCGCAAATGTCCGCATGGCTGTTACTCAGAAGCATGGACAACACATCTCGATCAGTTGTTTTCTCTTTCACGCTTCTCCTGTGTTCGTTAACAACTAAATAGAAATGACGAATCTACTCTTTCTGGTATTTTTCGGACGAGTCTGAGAAACTTTTTTGTGCTCTTCCTCCCGCCGATGTCGACGGCATCGGCTGTTTCTCGACCACGGTGACACGAAATTCGAAGTCTTGGCCGTTTACTCAAAGAGAGTTGTCGGAATAGAATCTCTTCGGCTTTTACTGGCTGATCACGAATCGATCCTTGACACGAGCTGCAAGTTTACTAATTTGACGGCGCAAATCGCTTGTATTCGGAACTGCTGTTTGATCAACTTTCTGAGTCATCACGACAAATTGCAATAATTGTCCCAGAAAGTCGGCATTCCGATAAACTTCGATTCATTTTTGGATGAAACGTTGACGAGGTATGCTAATTCGAATTTCTGAAAAAACGTTCGGAATCAGCGGGGCGGAAGCTTGCGGATCGGTTTTCACCACTATCAAAGAGTTGGAAGTCTGGGGAATCCCGGAGAAGAAATCACGAGACGTGGAATCGCGTGGACCATATAGTTCACGAGACGTGAAAAAACACAAAAATCGAGAAATTTCGGCTGAAATCGCGATCAAAGTCGTGCAGCCTAGAGACTGTCTGTGCGGTCCAAGCTAGTGGTTTAATTTAAGTTTAGAATGTGTCGTAGCTCACTGGTCTCTCTTCGTTCCATAGCACAGCGTTTCAGTGCACCTGCGTCCACGAGCAACAAAATAATGAGAAAAACGTCGATCCCGAGCCATGATTTCAGTTGTGTTTTGATACTGCCTAGATCTTTTGTTTTCCTCCTGGCGGCGGATCCGCTTTCAGTTTCTGAGTCTCCAACCTTAGTAGAGCATGGAACCATACCCAAAACAACTCATCTCCGACTTGAGTTTTCGGATCCTAAATCGACGTTTTGGACCACTGTGCGTCGCTTAAGATATTTCGACCCAGTCGAGTTTTTCGGAATATTTACAGCTATACAGTGAAATATATGTTGAAGCTGGTGTCGATTTGGACAAGTCATCTAACTAAAACACCTCATTCAATAGTGTTTTATTCGCATAATTTTGCAGTTTTAGATACTCTTCACAATTTGTGAAATACTTCTCCCCTCGAAGTATGTACAATTTATCACATGATATTTGTCAATTTTTCCTTTCCCACAATATTTACAAATACAATCTTCATCGATGCTTTCGAAGAAGTTTCCTCTCGTGCATATCTTGTGGTGAAAACCGTGGTATGTCATCCTACAGATTGCCGCTCTGTCCGTGCGATTCGCTAGTTTCCAATCCTGTCTGGCGAATGCCGGGCCTGTTGTGAGCTTTCTTTCGGCGAGTTCACTCCTCTTTCTTTCGAGATCTTCCGCGTACTTGTCCCATTCTGCGAATTCGTAGTCAAGGTCCTTCAGAGGTTCACAGATCGTCTTCTGCTCCGCCAATTTCAGTACAAAGGTTTTTGAGGTGTATCTGCTCAGTCCTAGCGCGGTTTTCAGGTACAGGCTCCGACATCGGTCCAAGTTTTGCATGGCAGTTTTCGAGAGTCTCTTTGAGATGCTGGCCATTCCATATCTTATCATCGGCATGATTTTTATATCGAAGTTTCTGTCCAGCGTTGCGAGGGGCACTCTCTGAAGGTCTCCGAGGCATGCGATCGTTTTTGCTGTTCGGTTGACGAGTTCTTCCACATGGTCTCCGAACCCGAGAGCTGGTTGCAGTACGATTCCGAGATATTTGAAGCTGGGGACAAATTCGATGGCCTTCTTCTGGATATACAGCTTCTGCTTCCCGGTGGCTCCCGCTTTTCGGAATTTCATTGCCTTCGTTTTCTCTGCATTGACATTCATGTCGTTCTCTTCGCACCATATTGATAATGCGGAGAGGGCTCTTTGCAGTTCGTCTGTTTTCTCAGCCGCGATGACCAAATCGTCGGCGAACATCTTAGCAAAGACCCTTCGCTTTTCGAGTCTTTCCAGGAGGCTATTGACGAACATCACGAACAGCAGAGGTGAGGCCGAATCTCCTTGTTTTATTCCCTTCTGTTGTTCGACTGGCTTGCTCATGTCGTGGCCGTTATCGACGATTAGTTCGTTCGGCTTCAGGATGGATTTGATAGTCGCAACGATTTTGCCTCCAAGTCTGAACTTTTCGGTCAAGGTCTTCGCGAGCTTTCTTCTGTTCACATGGTCGAATTCGGCGGAGAAATCGACGAAGACCGCGTAGGTTGGGTCTTCGTTGGACTCTACGTAGAGCAACAGCGCGTCAATCGCCTCCTCGCATGATCGATGTGGGAGGAATCCATGCTGGTTTTCGGACATCATTGGTAGGCATTGTATCGTCAGTCTGTTTGCCAGGGTGCTCGTGAACACCTTGTACAGATGTGATGTCAAACTTATGCATCTATAATTCTTCGCTTCCTCGGGGTCTCCCTTGCCTTTGTACAGTGGCTTGACGTGAGCTCTCTTCCAGTCTTCCGGGATGTTTTCGGTGTCGAAGATCCTGTTGTATATTCTTGTGACTAGTGGGATTAAAGTTTCGTTGTCTCGGAGAACTTCTATCGCGATGCGGTCCGGACCAACTGCCTTTCTTCGTTTCATCTTCCTCATGCTCATGATAACTTCCTCATTCGTTATATATTCGTTGTACCACTCGTCTCCGTTTTCCTGGGAAAGGTCCTCTTCTTCGGAATCGGATTCTCGGTGGTCCGCCTCGTACATGTTGCTGTAGAATTTTTCGAATGTCTCCATATCGACCTTCGGGACGGGGGCGGCCTTCTTTTTCGGGAGAAGGATCCACGGTTGCCTTTTGCTCGCGATGATTTTCTGTTCAAATTCTTTTAGCTCGAATTCCAGTCTTTTCTGTCGCATAGTGTCTTTATATCTTCGCCTAACTCCCTGATAGCTCTCTGTTCCGAGGGCTGCCAGTGCAGCTTTCTTGAGCTCTCTACATTCCCTGTCGAACCAGGGTTTGTTTTCGCGCCTCTTCCAGTTACTGGTTTTTGGAGCGGCTGCCACTATGGCGTCTGTGAGCTGTTTGTAGGCGCTCCTAGGGTTGTGGTCTGTTTGTTGCGTCATCTCTGCTGATTGTCTTGTCAGAGAGTCGGGACTGATTCTTCTGATCGGTTTTTCCGGCCGTTTTCCTTTCGGTTGTTGTCTTCGTCCCGGGAATGTGATGTCTACGAGGACGCGTTGGTGCTTTCGCTCAACTGTGGGTTGTATTTTGATCGTTGCGGACTCGATGAGGTCTTCTGTTACAAAAATTAAATCGATGGCACTGCCTCCGTTGTGCGAGACGTAGGTCTTCTCTTGATGATTGTTCATGAGATGCAGGTTCATATACATATGAGCAGGCCTCGGTGAGTTCGGCTCCCCTGCGGTCTGTGTTGTCGATTCTGCAGTTGAAGTCCCCGTAAATAACCGCTGTCTTCGTGGTTACTTTCGTCATGGCTTCACTGAGTTCAGTCACAATTTCTGATGTATTTGGGCTGTAGTACGCTGCGATGAAGGTGGTGCCGTCTGCCCTCACTCGGAGTAAGTTTTCGGTCTTGAACGCGAGTTTTGTGTCTGGCAGCGTTGGTGATGTGAGGATAGCGATCCCTCCACTTGGGCGTCCTTCTGTTCTTTTAGCTTCTGAGTAGAAGTTTCGGTAGTTTGGGGTGATCTGGTCCGCGAGTGGTTGTGTCATGAAGGTCTCCACTAACATAATGATTTCATACGGACTGAGGTCGAGTAGGCTCAGAGGTTTGAGTCACGCCTGCATCGCCTCCGGTTCTGCAGCTTTTTTGGCCATTTTCCTCCACGGCGATTCACTGGAGTTGGGTTCTTCGCCATCATGGCCAAATCCCATCCCACCCCAATATAAAACGCTAAAAAACCTGCTCAACTGAAGCCAAAAACTTTCATGAATTCGAACAGAAATCTGTATAAACCCTTCTGCCCAATGCTCGAACCGGGATCAACGCACACAGTTGACGACAATCATCCTCATAACGATCAACGACTCAGGCAAAACGATCTACTTGCCCGGCAGACCGCACCACCGAGAATTCAGCCTCGCGGCGCTGCCTGCCATACCATCCTGATCAACTTTACACACTTCATCGATCTGCAACAACGACGTTCAGTGTTGTTCGTGAGTTCGAATCATGAGGCCTGCCTGCGCGCGTAACCGAGCGAACCGCGACGCTCCCCAAAACTTGCGCCGAAAGCTGCACAAGACGTCTACGCCAACTGTCTATCGACAACTGATCCACCTGTGGAGTCCGAAAAACTGCAACTGGCAAACCCCTCAGCGAGAAGAGGCCTTGAGGAACCATCCGAACCTCGCCACCGTGTCCATAGTCCCAGTCAAGATCGTGACTACCACCACGTCACCCATCGTCGACGTGTTCAAGGCGGAGGATGCGAATAAGTTGCTGACGATACTTGCGGTCGACGCCTAGGGACGACACAAAAGTCGCCCCGACTTTGAAAATATAGACGCTTTCTTACGCGGATGGATTGGATATTGCAAAACCTGCTTTATTTGCCGCAATCCGATTGCCCTGACTTCTTTTGGTGGACCCCACAGATTCACCAAGGCAATGCTGAGGGAAGGAGCCAGGCATGCCTTTGCCGACAAGCTCGAAGACCAAGGCCAAGAAGGAGGCACCGCATCGTCGCCAATTTAAAACATTTTTGAACGTTCCGCTTTCTATCGATTCTGAACAGGAACAAATCAGTTTTTTGCCAAATGAATAGATTCAGAAAACTCTGAAGTTCATATAATTGTCCTTTTTATTCGCCTTTGATCACGATTCTTCATGGCCTCATTAATGGCTTGAATGCTCATTGATGTTGATAGCAAACAGCATCGGTAACCTCAAAATCTAATGCGACATCTGCCAAGTTCGTCGAAATGCGACGCAGTTCGCCTTCGGCGACTCAAAATGCGCTGGGATAATTGTTCATTTAACCGCATCGAGACACTCTTGGATGTCACCCCAGTCGCGATTTCCCTTACGTGGCACGGAGGATGGTTGTCGACGGGGACTGAGGAAAACCATTAGAGCACATGAAAATGCTTCGTCGTTCAGCTCGAGCCAAACTGCTCGCCAAGTTACATCTCATAATCTGGGACGAAATTTCCATGGTTCCCAGGGCGGCTTTCGGCGCTGTCGATACGCTCCTGAGGGACATCCTCCAGAAAGACGCTCCTTTTGTTGGTATAACAATAGTCGTCGGGGGCGATTTCCGCCAAACCCTGCCCGTAGTTGAACGCGGTTCAACTCAAGACATACTCGACGCCTGTATGACCACATCGTCACTTTGGGCCGATTTCGAACAACTGCGATTAATCGAAAACATCAGTGCCAGGGGCTCCGACCCCTCATGGCATCGGTTTCTCCTGCAAATCGGAGACGGTGACACGACTGACGTTAATGGCCATGCGGAAATACCACCAGCACTCATGTGTGTCGGGGACCTCATGTACGAGATTTACGGCGACACTCTCGATCCACGCAAAATCCATGACTTGGCAGACAGAGTCATCTTGGCTCCGACCAACGTCAGTGTTAACGACCTCAATAACAGAATGCTCGATCGCCTCGAAGTCTCGAAACCCACAGACGCGAAGACATTCAAAAGCATAGACGATTTGGACGATGACGATCCACAACGACGGTGTTACCTTCCAGCGGAGTATCTACACACGCTGACTCCCGATCGTCCCCCGATCGTCTCAAAATCAAAGCTACCACGAACGTCCTCAAAAACATCGTCTTCTCCAACATCTTGCAATGAACACCAGCCGCCTCTCTGCCGCGCACTCGCCTTCTCACTTTCTCGACACTCGATCCACAAACGCTGTTTTCCACCAACCTCTCTCACGGAGTCGCTCCGACCGTTACGCGATCTAAAATCAAAATAAAACGTGGTGCTGCACCGGGTGCATTCTCATCCCTCAGATTCAAACTCCGCAAAGTGTCCGACCTCAATGACACTAACAATCACTTGCCAAGTTCACCTACTCCCCACATTCCTCCACTCTACCTCAATGAAAATGTCGGTGATTACTCTGTCTCTCGCTGTCGCTCCCCGTGGCCCCGGCCACCTGCTGAGACATACTAACAAGCAGCAGCCAAATTAGGCGAACCGCGGCCGCCTGGTTTTCTATAATCGTGAAGCTGTCCTCTGTATGGTCTGAAGGAATAGGATATGAATTACCACTCGCTCCGGATGATCGCTTCCTTTGACTCTGATCAATAATTCGGGAATCTTGAAAAGAGGGGATATCGGAGAATATCAAGCGAATCCAAAAACATGGATAATAATGGAAATTCTTGTGCGGGCTAGAGTTGCCGACAAGGCTTTTCTTTCTAGTCATCTCAACTGATGGAAAGTAGCGGCTTCCTTGAGAAGGAATCATTTCTCCATCTCAGAAGACTCGGAAGATCGCCGGACAGTTCCCGGAACGTTGCAGCAGTTACCTTGGAACAAGGAGGGGCTATTCCTAGATGGGACTATGGATGTGTCCCAAAACCGTTCCGAACGTATGCAGGATTGTTTCCAGAAAGACCTCGAAGTATTCCAGGGTCGCTTCGAAACTTGATTCTTAACCGACGACTCCCGATTCTTTCTACACAGCACATGGTGGTATTGAAACGAAGAGTTTTTTTTCTCCCGCCTTCCCCCCCCCCCTCGAGAAGCACGAAGAGGAGTCCGGCTTCCTATGGAACTAATCTCATATCAGCGATAATTTTCATTAATTTCAGACGCTGGTTTCATATGCTTCTTTGGATTCAGCTTTATTCTTCGATGTCATCTTCCGTGACCTTTCGACCATGCCAGGGATAGACCCGCTTTCGATTCTTTTGCATGATGTCTCAGGGATCGATTTTAAGTCGAGTTAATTCTATGCGCAAAAAGTTGAAGTCCATTTCTCTTACAAGGGAGGTTCGCGGACTGTAACACGCCGATCGAGACGACTCTTTTTGCATCATGATTGTCACCCCAGGAGAGGAAAAAAAAACACCTATCTCGGGCTGATGGCCAGTCTACATATTTTAATTCTGGAAATATGAAAATCGGGGATCTGTTCCGAGTATAGTTTGTCCTCGATGGACTCCACCGCCAGGAGTCCGATTGGGTTGAAACCTCCTGTATCGTGTACAGCAGGTCACAGGAACCGACATGGGCTACTGTTCCTTTTCTCCCATCCCCTCATCCCCCGTTCCCCTCATACTTTCCCCCAAACACAGCTAAAAACGGCTCAAAATCGAGGACACGTTAGTTTGCTTGACCAGAGGCCGTTTGGGTAGAGAATTTCGATTGGGTTTCGTTGTCTTGGAAAATTTCAAATCACGATGAGCTCGCATTTATATCACGGGAACGATCCTCCAATGAGGACACTGGAACACAAGGAAAACACCACCCGGACATCATGGTTCTATCACAAAGCATAGGCAGAAAGGATCTTATGGAGCCATCAGTTAAAGCTGGCTGCTGGATTTTCAAAATATGTAGACTGGCCATCAGCCCGAGATAAGTGGTTTTTTTTCCCCACTCCTGGTGTGACAATCATGATGCAAAAAGAGTTGCCTCAATCGGCGTGTTACAGTTCGCGGACCTCCCTTGTTAGTTTTGATGCTCCTCATCGGCGACACCACTAATTTTGCCGGTAAATATGTATCGATTTTCATCTTTTTTTTTGCGCAGAAATGCGGCGTACCTACTTCGGAGCAAGGATTGTCGAGGCCTCAAGGTAGTTGGCGCCACTGCCCGCGCCAGCACAAAGCCTTCGAAGCTACAGCTACATTGATTCCAGGATCCATGAGGCTGACTTCATTAAGTTTGAAATACTTGTGAAATGGATTTTTTGAAGATTGCTTCTCGGGCGCATTATGAAATAGCATGTCCCGACATTCCGTCGTCTTGAGCATCATCGACGTAATCTTCTACGAAATACGACTTGAGCAGAACGCGGATCCTTGGAATAATTGCTCATTCCAAAACGGGTCATCGCTGGACAACTTCTGGAGATCAATGGAATGCACGAGATCCCGAGAGCTTCCGATCCAAGGAGCGGGAAGATATTGGCCGTGGGGAGTGAGGGACTCTTGCGGAAAATTTTCTCCGAACTCCATCCCGATGGGATTTCGACGCGAACTCGAGTCGCAAAGAATCCTTGTCACCAGAATTTTCTGCTACCCCGCTGAGTGGAAATCTTGGTCTTCGAGTAGCGTGCTTTTCTCATTTCAACAGGCCAATTACCTCCAGATTCCCACCTTTTGTCGAGAAAATCAACAGTTCAAATTGTATTCTTCCAATCATTCCATATGAGACTTTTTTCATGACTCAGATCGAGTTTATCGCGCAAATAGTTTAGAAGACTGCCCAAGCCAGGGAAGCGTTTGAGACACCGTTGGCAGTATTCGACGACGACGACAACATCAATGTAATTTAGCTTCCTACAAAAACTGGCTTGCGTCGCTACTGGTTGCCGCCCTTCCGCGGGCGCCTAAACAACGGTCCGAAATGCCATAGAATGGAGCATTCTGGCCTCTACGAACTAGTTGTAGGAAAAGAAAACAGTTAAACATTGTCGGCCACGTCGTATTGGGAACGTTTGGCTGTATTTAATGAAAACTGTGCGCAAAATGACATTGGAGTTCGTTCTTCTCAATGAAGCCTTCGTCATTCTATTATTTTCGCCGAAATCCGCGGGCTCCGACGGCGGCAAACTCAACAAATGCGTCCGAGAATTTGAGTTCAGCCGCAATCGGATGCTCTACCGAGAACACTGCTAGCGAACTCAAACGCTGATCTGACATTATTGATCGTCACAGTGACGGCCGTTAAATTTGTTCTCAGCCGGGAGGTGGCAGACTGTTGAAAGGAAACGTGGACAAATTGAAAAGCGATTCGCTTCAATATGAATGCTCAGTCGTCATGAGTTAATGCAGCGGTTTCAGTCAAGTATTCCGGTGTTCTAAATTAGGAAACAAGGATGAGATACATCCTGATGAGCCGATAGGAAATTGTTCTGAAACAGGGCCTCCCCCGACACTGGCGCCCTGCGCCATCGCACCTTCCTCACACTCTTCCGACCGGCAATGGCTGCGGGTTACCTAAAGCTAATGGTGGCGCAGCGTGGTGTTTGAACTACCTCTACACATATTCGGTTCACGCGTGGAGCTCCTGATGATTGACTCCATATCAGATTCATCCGGTTCTTGACCATGACTGAATTCGGAGCTGTACGGAGCAACTGCCTCGGCAACTGCCTGTCCTGAGAGGCATGATTACCATGGGTCATTCAACCGGCTGGGGCATTCTCTTCTGTGAGACAGATTATCCTCACTATCTACAGCAGTGTTTCCCAACCAGGGTTTCGTCGACGCCGTGGAATCCGCCATGGGGGAACCCCTGAGGAACCCCCAAGGATTGCCGTGGTGAGTAAAGGTTGGGGAAAACTGCTTCACAGACATGCTTGCTCCGACCTCGGCAGTGAAGTTTCTGCCGGGTCGAATAGAGCAGGGGCCGGAAAACGGTCTTCGGCGGAGGTGGCAGGGTTTTTGGTGATCCGCTGCAAAATATTCGGTCGTTTGGGGAGGTACTACCGCCGTGCCTTTGAGGGCCGAAATGGATGCAATCCAGAACAAATCAACTTTGTGGCAGGGGTATGTGGGTGAGGAGAACATTCACAAACTGGCGCAATGAGACCAAGAACACGGTTCATATCAACAAGAAGGATCCCTCAAAAAAAACTTTAGGTGGACACATTTGGTGTCTCGAGCAGGGCACGGAACCAACGTCGTTGGTCTCGTCACAAACGGGGAATACAGCCTTTCGATATTTGGCCAACATTCTGAGCGATTCGGATGCCTGAATACCCAAATTATTTTTGATCTTTGTTTTTTGTTGGTCTGCGGCCCGCGGCGATCGGTGCGGGTGTTGGGGACTCCGCGGAGTCCGAAAGATTGCCCACCTCTGGAATAGACAGCTGGTATGGCCTCCGACGCTGGTATCCTTGTAGGAATGGCCCCATTATGCGGCATTCACAGCACTGAGCTAAGTTCTAGAATGAATCTGGAAAACGAGTAACATTGGAGCAATGTCCTTGCTAGAGCGAAGGCAACTTGAAAACCAGGAATTTCATGATATACCATGAGGCATTCAACAGGAGACGATGGTGAAATGTGAAGCGACGGCGTTGAAATGGGTTTCCAGCTGGGTTCCGGGAGGAGGTTATGGGGCGATTATTAACATTATTCGGAAACTTCTCGAGGACGAGGAAATTCTTAAAATCTTGCAGACGAAAACTGCTTTTGCAGAGCCACCAGCACAAACAAGATCGAAACTTCGAGTACCGAGATCGGAACTCTGAAGTTAACGCGACCTTCCGCCTATTCCACGACTCCTCTTGATGCCTGCCGACATATGGGAACACCCGTGGAACCTGTACAGAACAACGTATCTCGTAGTTCACCTTTATTCTCCAACGTTTCCCCCTCACAAAGAATAATTTCGGTTTTTTCTTTCATCTTTGCAACATCACGTACAGCCCGGTGGACGGGTAGCACCGTGGACACTGGCTGCCGGTTTCCCGCTGCGTAGGCGGCTGGCGGCCATGTTGGTGTCTCTTTAAGAATCCATCCATTCATGTAAAAAGCGACCTAATGACCGCTACCGCTGTTGCGGCTTGCGGCCTCCCCGACGGAACAGCTGAGCATAGATTCGAGGAGTTTGACATGAGGGATCTCTCTCATTATTATTCCGATTGTTCATAGACCCATGTGATTTGATCGTCATCGGTTCATCAACTGATTTTGCCTTCTTTCTCTTTGACACTTTATTTTCGTAAATAGATTTGATCATGCGAAACAGAAATGAAGGAACATCATTTGCGTTTATAGGACTCGATGTGATTCCCCCGTCGCGACGGCTCCGTGATTTACATCAACATGACTCTCCGAGTCGGTCACGAATCATTTGATTTCCGTTCTCTGGGCCTAGGTGGTGTACACATGGAGACGTCACAAAGTTGATTCCAGAGAATGAATCAACTGATTCTGTTTTTTTTTTCTCGTCATCCTCGTGGAACTGACATCATATGACAATAAGATAAGGTATCATGAAACAAAAATAATGTTCGACGGTGCATGAACCTGTGATCATCAACTCAGTGTTGAGGTCACCGGCATGGTACAGAGATTGAAAAAGTGGGATCATTATTTGAGGATCTCTCCGATTCCACTCACCATCAAAAGGGCTGGGCACTTCTCATGGCTTTTCTGCCGAAGAATTTCGGGGATGCCAAGACGAGTGCCGGGAAAGTTTGGCACTGGGCTCTTCGTGAGAGCGAAAAAAAAGCGGCTTCAACCTTCGAGGCCGGTCGCTGTTGACGGTCGAGAACAATGTCTTCGCTGAGAAACAGATAGTTTACATGAAGTGATCCGTTATTCTCGCGGAAATCAAGTCTGCCTCTCGGAGTCGAGAGACGTGAAAAAGGCGATATCGAGTGATTCAACACTGAAAACCATTTCCGACTGGGGGAGGCGGAAATTCATTCGCGAAGTTCCGGAAATTTTAAATATGAAAATCGCGGGTTTCGCCTAACCTAAATCATCGATTTGGCCCAATTTGAGCGAAACCCCGATTTTAGCGGAGACCAAGTTGAGCCAGAGACCGATCTGAGCCAAAGACCAATTTGCGCCAAGCACCGATTTGCGCGCGTGGCCGATAGGAGCGCGAGACCGATTTGAGCGACAGCCCGATTTCGGCGAAAGACCCATCAGAGCGGGAAACCGAATTGGGCGACAGACCAACTTGCGCAAATGACCGATTTGAGCCTTCGATTGAGCGCTTGCTGTGGCACTGTGGTACTGTGGTACATGTCCGATAACGCTTGAGTGCGTTGCCTCTCAGTCATCTGGTGGCACATGCCGCTCGCTACGCTCGCGGGCAGCACTGATCTAGCTGCCACGGGTGCTGAGCTCCTCATTAACGCAAACGGTAGCTGCTTCGAACGCACGACAAAGCGCGTCTTACCAAGCAAGCACGAGAGCACTCTGCCGCTCACGGTCGACGAGAACGAAAACTTTCGTTCTTCTGACATCAGAAAACGACAAAGCGCTGTGATACGTACCACGCTGACGGTGGTTGTCACCACGTTAGCTCAAATCGGTGGGTCGCTCAAATCAGTCCGTCGCTCAGATCGGTAGTTGGCTCAAATCGGTCGCCAGCTCAAATTGGTCGTCCGCTCAGTTCTACCTTCCGCCCAACTCGGTCTCTGGCGCAAATGGGTCTCTCGCGCTAATCGGTTTTACGCCCAAATCGGGCCTTGGCTCTAATCTCTGTCTGGCTCAACTTGATTCGCGCTCAGATCGGCCGAACCAAATCATCACCGATGATTCATCAGCGGACGAATGAAAATGCTATGTGGACGCAGAATCTTTTCCAGGAACGCGATTCTTCTGTCCCTTAGGCGTGCGGGTGACGGTGAATGAACAATAGACTGGAACAACACATCTCGTTTCATCTCCCTTCCGATTTTCCCCCTATTATTCATAGGACAACATGCCGCAGTGCTGAAATTTCTCATCCGGGTTTCCCATGATGAGTCACCGTTTCGCGCAGCTGCTGATAATTCCGAGGAGCAAACCGCAACTGTTACAACTAACATGCGAAAAAGTGAACAAATAGTGTTCGGTTTCCATGCTATGTTGACCCGACAGTCGTACTCAGGAATTCTGTCGAAATACGTAGTGTGACCCGCATTGTCCGCTCTGATTTCTGGGAACTGAGTACTTATCTATCTTTTCCGAGTCCGAGCTCCAACTGTTTCACTCTAAAAAGAAACGACCGTCGTGAGAGATAAAGAGCTTCCTGTCGAAAACAGCAACAGCCCTTGCGAATTGAATAGGCCCATGTGTCAGAAAACAGCTGTTCGAGGAACTGGGAAAGCCAAATGCGCGATTCACTGTCGAGAAAACAAGATATATCCGACTTCAGTCGAAAGTCGATTTCGATTTCTATATCTTCCGTCATCAAAGCCAATCACGATCACTTGACGCTGGAAGGGGTCACCACACGGGGTGAGCCGTTAATCCTTCCGTATTCGATGAGATTTCAAATCCCGTCCACAATCAGCATGGATAGCGACCGACGGTTAGAAATATGACCGGACCGAGTTTGTCGCGAAACCAGAAGTTTAATTATCCGTAGAATCTAAGGAAAGATGGGTTTGAAGGCAGTGAATAGATTTCGTAACAGACGATTCAAAATCCAATGCTCAGCCTAAAAACGCAGAGGCGCGATTCCTGTGCCACATGTTCGACCAGGAAGCGCATTGACCCTTGATTTCCACAGGCATCAGCTTCCTAAACAGCGTAACAAATGGCACAGAAGTCTCTCGACGACGATATTGCTATTTTAGCCGTTGGAAATGTCTCGGGCACATTTCCCATAACCATATGGATTCACAGTTTTGCGACGCAGATAGCTGTTCGATGGAAGGGAGACCCGATGACGCGAACTTTTACGCCGCGTATTTGGAAATGCGCATCTCATCTAGAATTCGCGGGAAAATGCAAAGCGCCGCTTGTAGGCTCCCTTTATGTATCGCAAAGCGAACGCCGAGAGGGCCTGTACTTATTATGCCGAAATCTGTATGCATTCGTGTGTTTCACGTTTACCGGATGTCGGAAGTTGACAATCCTGACATTCCATCTTCAGGACGATGTGCACCTGGAATGCGCTTGTCAATCATCGTATGGCACCGAGCTGTTTCAGCGCCGGCGCCGCCCGGTTTCCATGATTTTGAAATGATTCTCAAACTTGAAGAGACCTCGCACGACCTATGAACCTGATTTGATGACTCGGATTTCGCGCGAACTGATACTTTACCTCAACGAATCCGACAGCGGAAATTGCGATGAGCTCACTTCGCCGTGAGTCGAACGCCAAGTACGACGAGAGTGTTCGAGTGGTTCTTGGGCGAATCAGGCGGTTCTTCCTGTTTGAGCTCAGACGTTGCTGCGTCTGATTTTCTTCTCGATTTGGATGGAAGTTCACTTACGGGACGTTTGACATAGGTAATCGAAACCGTCGAAAAGCTCTTGGAAAATATCAGAAGACGCCAAGTCGGATAAACAGAGATCGCGATAACGTCTGCCAGTGTTGAGCCAGCTGGAACCAGCGCTAGGCGGACGCGATCCAAATGAATTTCCATAGGAGAACGAGATTTGGCCGAATGACCTTCTGTATCGATAGAATCTCCTCCAACATTGGGCAAGCTGACAGTCGAATGTGCGTCACAGGCGTTTGTTTAGGGTCGTTTGTCTCACTAACCCGATAGTCTTTCTATCACATTCAGATAACATTGCTATCTGAGCGGCGAGACTAACCGGCGACATTTTCCGGTACGTTCTCCCAAGCGAACGAACTCAAAAATCGCTGCATCAAAAACGCCAGAAGGTCTCAACTCTCACTAAAACGAGCTCAGGAGAATGCGTGGCTCTCAACATCTCGTCAGCAAGCGGCGTCTATAGTGCTCAGGCTTGACCGAAAGAATGCTTTATCGTCACTCCAGCCGGGACGGATATATCTGAAGGTGAACGAATACACGGAGCCTCGGGTCCGTTTAGCAGAGTGATTCTATGACCGGTACATGGCGAGGATAGCAACTCCTCGAACTGTAGCTTTGCACAATAGCAACGCAGCAGCCGGATGTCAGTTCATCTCAATCCAATGTCCGTCCCGTCTCCGAGTCCACTATTGGACAACAGAGCCCTTGAGATGTTTCAGCGCTCAGATATGAAACGTTCCGCTAAGTGTTTCCGTTTTAGGAGCTATATACTGTTTATGGTAAACCAGGTGCGTCGGAAGCGGTTCATCGGGTTGAGTGCCACGGACACCTGGAACGTTTACCCTTCTCGCTGCGGATTCATGAAGCCGTGTCAGCACACAGAAACCTGAAATGTTATACGAGCGGCCGAGCGCGAGGACCTCAAGCATGATGACGGCAATGACGACAAGAATAGATCCTTTCACATTCGTTCTTTCTCGGACCAAAAATTTGGAGAGATCGTCAAAAAGCGCAACAGATGGCCGCAATCCGTGACCTGATTACGGCGAGAGACCCTCCGAACGTGTGAGCTACAAGAGCGTGTCATTGAAACATTCGGCCGGCTCCTGGAACAGGTTATCATGGAAACTATTGTGTCTGTAGGCACAGTGATAAAGATCATCTTTGTTTAATTTTTGCATTCCAAGTTTTGTTCCATCAAACCATAACGTGAACGAATTCTCCAAGGTTTGAGGAAACGAACGTTTATCTGCCGGTGTACGAAAGAAGTTCTGCTTCCCTGTCTTCCACTATAAGAAGCTGGTGAACTATTCTGGTCAATCGATAATTATTCTTTTGAAAGCCACTTCTGGAAGCTCGGGATCACGACTTCGAAAGGGATTCTCCGATTAACATGTTTGTCTTGAAGGAAATACCTGCGTCTCCTTGGCCGCAAATATCGGAGAGCAGGAAGAGACTTGTACTCGGAGAATTATGATAGTGTACGAGCATGTCATGCGTTGCGCCATCTGGTACAGCGTGACAATTTATTGGCTACTCGCGGAAATGTGCTGAAATTCTGTGTTTTCGAGATTCATCTGCGTAGCGGAAATGTTTTTTTTTTAATTCCAACAGAGCTACAACCGAGTCGCACAATCCGACCACGTGAGAGCAAGTACGTTCAAATCCCTTCAGTTCCGTCAGAGTTTTCCGAAATCAAGAACTGTAACATATACTGATCAATGAGCGCTTTCGTTGTTGGAGGGCTGACTGCCCTTAAGACCGAGTTCGTTTTCTCGAAATTCGTGATGATGACAGAAAGTTTGAATTTCGCGAACTGGAGATGACTTGCTTTCATCTTTCGCGCTGGGGACGAGGATGAAACTCTTCTTCTGACATCTTTAATCAACGTCCCGTTAGAATGCCTCAACATCGTCCCAAGACTTCGAAAGGAGAGTACCCTGTAGCAAACTGGTGTTGTCGACAACTGGCTTCGAGCCGAATCTCGACCCATATCTCATTTGGCTTATTTGGGTCGGAAGACAGTCGTCGGACAATTCCTTGATGGACATCCGTTCCGAAGCCATTATTGAGCTTCCGATGACAAGCGTAACGAAATCCGAGTGTCGGTCGAGCGATTTTCAACATCGCGATTCTAGCCCCGAGCAGCTTTCTCAAAAATGACCGTTTTCAATTGGAGAATTTTTGATCGTTTCCACTGCTTTTCTCCAACCTTTTCCCGAGCTCGATTCCTTGACGATTATTATCGTAGTTTGTTTCCATCCATTAGTCCGAGCTTCATTAATCCGGAACACTTTTGTTTGTTTGTCTGTCTCGTAGCTTGTTATGAATGCTGGAGGCGGAGCGAACGTTAATTTTGAACGTTCCTCGTTCGTTTTTTTATCTTCCAACCGGATGCACACTGCTTACTCAGAGAATCTCGCTTCCTTGAGACTCCACAAGAGATCTCATTTGGATTCCTTCCTGTGACGGACCCGACTCCGCGAAGCACTGCTCTTGTGAAGCGACCCCCAATCGTTGTTTTCGGACCGCGTAGTTCGCGGGACCTTCCTCTTCTGGGGTAATATTTTCTGTTTGCATCAAATGAATCAATCGCTGTACGACAACGCTTCGGCTTCGCCAAAGAGCTCTGCCAATCGGCTGTGCCAGACTGGAACGCATACCCTTGCCTGACTTGCAAATTCACAAAACTCAGTGAAGCGAGAAACTAGATGATCATCCTCCGATGCTGTTCAGCACATCACCATGTCACCAATACGTTGACAGTGGCTCCCTCCAATCTGTTTGGCCCGTTCTCTGATGACATCATTCGGTACATACGCAAATCGTCCTTGACCAGTAAAAACATTCACAAGGTTTTTATCGATTCTGCCGAGATTCTGGTTAGCTCCTAGACACAAGATACCGAAAGTCTCGTGACCGCGGGAGAGTTCTATTGCAGAAAAAGGTCGAGTAGTATCGGCTCGTGGCTCTCATCTTTCGTCGAAAAAAGAAACAGCGGGCATCAACCCGTTTTGACGAAAGCGTTTCGCGCCTCGCCTTTTCATGCTTCTTCCAAGATTCGCTGGCGGAATCAGGAACAATCCAGGCCAGACATGGCGGTCGCCCCGCGGAGCTTCGTCTGGGATCACGGAAAAACGGTTCAACAGCAACCGACGTTCGGAGGCAACTGGATGACCTAGAATCTTGACAAAAAGAAAGACGCTATCTGACCTCTTCTGTTTTCTCACTCGAGGGAAGCTCTTTTGTTTTTATTTGAGATAGACAAGATGAGTCAGCGCTATCGTGCCGAGCTCAAAGTACAGTGTCGAGTGACGTAGAGGGAATCAATCTCCATACTTCCACCGCAGGCGACACCGTCGTCGAAAGAAACGTCAACACTAGAGCGATAGCCGAAAGCGAGACCGTATCGTTCAAACTACGAAAACAACGCCATCGGACTCCGTTTATCAACGAAAGTGGTTGGATCAACTCGAATTGCAGATTTCCAAAAATGCCGTGACAGCGTCAGGACCAAGTATTCAACAGCAACTCCGCGGCCGAAAGACTATGCCGTTGGTGAGCTGCCGCTTCGACTACCAGAAGTCAGAATAAGTTCTGGTGCCGTTCGCTGCCTTGAGTCCAAGGACACTTCTGTCGCCGCAGCTCATTTTTTCCTCTCTGGATTTTCGTCGCTTCGGCGTCTTAAGCTGGAATAACAATGTCATCATTACCTAACGCCAGAGCTTCTTCCTCATCATCACGGTCAGTTCTGCTCAAGTCGTGGCTCGCACGCCCAGAAGATATCCATGACTGAGCAGTGTACTGGGACAATGGTTTCATGAAGCGGTTATGAGCACATCGCCATACCAAGAGAGTTTCATTTCGGGAGGACGGACGAGTTAAATGGCATCAGTGTGAAGAAAAAAGGAGCGTTTGTCAGTCAGTGCTCCCGATTCCTACTGTTTTCAGCGTGGAAACAGTGTTGCGGAAGTGAAGGCGGCCCCGTAAAACCGCACTGGAAATGGGTCAGCAAAGCAAGCGTCAACGGTGAACGTCTATTACTTCATTTTATGTTGCCTATTACTATCGCTCCGTCTCGCTCTGCCGTGATGTTCCAGCTGTTTCCACTATGGCACGGTCTAGATTCTGGCATCATCGAATGCGGCACGCAGATAGAACTTGAGGACATCTAATTCATGGCGATCGTAAATCGGCAGAGGATATCAACAAAAAGAGCCGCAGGAAGTGTGTTCTGACGAGTTGTACACTTTGCGCGGGAGCGTAGAGCCAGTTCATTCGGGGTACAAGAACAGGTTTGGCATTCTGGTTCGCTTTTTGTGTCAAAGAGAATGGGATGTGAGAAAGTATAACATTTATCCAGCCAGGTCAACAATCCGTGGATGAAGTGAAACTTTCTCCGCGCCGTCCGACCCAGCTTCGTTGAATCGCAGTCACGATCGATTAGAATCCTCTGAAGAAGCATGAAGGCAATCGGCGTCTTGATGGAAAAATCGACACGACGATGCGAACACCATAGGATAGTGATTACGATCAGGAACTACGGATGGTTGCTTGGTCAGTAGGTTCGTTGGTAAATCTGCTTTCCGAATGAGTGGAAGATGACCGGTCAAGTAGGCTGGAACCAAACTGCATGAGTGTGTGTGAATATGAATGCGAATAAATGCAATCGATTCCGACGCTCCATGAGCCATCACCGGAACTGGAATCAGACTCTGAGAGGCCGAACACCGACCTCAACGAAAAAGCATCCTAGTTTGTTTGTGTGTGAATGATTTCAGCGGTGGCATCAACTCAAAAGGGACCGCCATGCTCCAGCTCGCGAATCGGTCTGTCGTGGATCACGAGCGACTGTGACGGAATCCGAGATCGGAGCCCGAAAATAATAATAATATGGGAGGCATTGGAAGAATTTCAAAAGTTCGTCCTCGGATAACTGTGAACAGAAAGCTGAAATCTCAAATGGAGCTGACTCACGCGATTTCGAAGTGAAGGAAACCGCGTTGGTTTTTTCGTGAAAAACGCCCAAACGCTCCACGATGGAAAGCGAGACGAAAAATCGAATTTCCGCCACGGAAGCTTTTTCGGATGAATTTTGGATTAGGCTCCAACATCACGAAACAGGGGACTAGGATATGACTTTTGGTTCATTCCAACCCTGTCTCATTGGAAAAGGATATTATTTACCTGAGAAAAATGTGGAGAAAGCTCAGGGACGTGACAATGATTGCAATGATAGGACCTCTCTAAATTGTTAATTGCATATTAGTGATCTCTCCGCAATCTTCTATGCACACTATCCCCAGGTGCATCTTTAGAGTTCTCACTCCCAACCGCGCCATAATTTGTGAAACGTTCTTTGACGATCTCAGACAGGGATTCCGTAAATGTGCAAGACAAGGCTTTCTCGATCTGCGACATTCACAGTGTACAGCGGGGCCCATTAGCGATCATCGAAACTCCATCTCCGACGACGATTTCGACAAAACCTCTTCACGACGCAACAAGCAATACGGGGTAGCCTCCACTTCCAACACGATGACGACATCTGCGATCCGCACAATTGCAGACTCGTCTCGAATGATCGAAGTGCTCATTTCCATCTCAAATAATATCAATCAACACCTCGAAAAGCTCAAGCCACATTGGGGCGCCATTGATCATCGAACGCCCCACGAGGACCACTATGTTCCGACCGCGTCACACGCGAGCGCGGAGAACACTGTTTGCACGCGTCGCATCGCAATATGCGCGAGTTATGTTAGATATGAGAAATATCGACTTTTCGAGAGACATCGTCGACGTGATACTTGGTGGCGAGGGATTCGGACTTCTTGAGATGTTCGTTCACCCACATGCGGGTACGCGCAATCGATTTCGGAGAACCATGAGATACCTTCAGAATCAGAATATGAATGTGAGAGAGGAGCTTGATCGATTCGCATATGATTTTGGAGGTGACATCAACTAACAGGAACCACGCGGCAGACGCCAGCGGACCGTTACTTCGCGAATAGCTTACGATTGGGATTTGTTCAGTTCAAAGACTCACAGCACTTTACAGATAGCACAAATCGCGAGGATGAGCGACGATTAGCCTGAACGGAGTTCAATATGTACTCCACGATACGCAACAGATGGAAAGTTCCCGAGTGGATTCCTTGGAGATTCGGTCTCGGAAACTTGGTATCTGGATCCCCGATACCGAATGAAAGCGTGTTTCCGCGAGCTTCCAGCGCACACAACTAACATCGGCAATTGTTCCCATCTAGCTCGTCGCTTCCTGTTCCATTTAAGCAACAAATCTAAGAGCGAGAACGAATATGTATATAATAAAAGTACGATTTAGCGATAATAATTGAGAACAGAGGTTGAGATCTCTTCTTAGAGAACTTTGTTGATTTATTTACGGTCGCCAATTACATGCGTGATGTTTACAGGGTTCAGTGAGGGAACATTGTTCTTTTATTTCATACAAGTCCGCTGATCAGAACACTTGAAGAAACAAGTCTTCAAAATATATGGAATGCGTACGAATGTCAGCGGGTCACCAAGTTATCTTCGACTGATGTCCCTTGTTCGAATCGAATCTGTTCTCAAATGAATACGGTTGTTCTCGAGAAGTACTGAAGCGGAAACACTGGGTATCGCATGTGGAAACACGTATCAAGGTTACACGTCACTGTAAGATGACTGCGACTGAACTGACTACGAACAGCTGTCGCGACAATATCCATTGCGGAGTACCTAATCAACGAATGAAGCCTGTTTTTGACAGGTCACTGCAGGTAGGAGGGAAGGACTCGATAGACGCGAAAAAAAATGTTAAATGTGTGTAAAACTATCCCCTACAGTCCTAAAAGCGACTGGACTCTGAAGTCCTCCAACTCTCGCGACTATAAAAGCTGATATTACCACGAGCGGTAGTCATTCAACTCCGAATACTGACTTGAATTCTGGTTGGTTGGAAGATTGATCGATCGATCGACATGTTGATAGATAGCTTACTCGATACCCGAAAAGAAACAGTTCTCGATCGGAAAAGTAGGGAAAAAATATGGCGTCCTTGCCCGTCCATTCGTCAACAGAAAAAACTCGCGGTCAACCGCCGGACTTGATGATGATAAGTCGATAATTTCGGAAATCGTTCTGCACGGTGGAGCCGGCACACTCGAGAGGAACCTATCACAGCTGAATATCAAACCGTCACCGTTCTCACCTATGCCTTGAGGGCATTCGTAGCAGACTCAGAACATACAAATATCTTAGAATCGAGATCCTTTTGGCTCCCTGGATTTCAAGCCGGGAGGGTGTTTGAATGCATTTCGACAAAGGGTATCAACGTTTTCGGAACCTGATCTTCGTACTTGATTTTCCACGATTTCACTTTGGTGGCGGCGAGACACTTCAGCGTGATTAAATCGGTTACATTGATCTTGCACTCCTGGTTTCCGTTGAGCATTCGGTACGGCTGGTTTCCCTGATGGTTTGTTCGGTCGATGTGAGCTCCGGCGTCCAACAACTTCCTGACAACGTCTTCTCTGTAATTAACTCTCAAAGAGGCTACATGCAACGCTGTCGAGCCGTCCTGATTCGTCGCTTCAACAGCAGCACCGGTTGTGAGCAGCAAATTTGTCACGATCGGATCCGGGAAGATCTGCTGCCGCTCACCGAAAGCCTGACGGCCTCTACGGTTGATGCCGTCGACTCGGCCAGCGACCAGGTGGAGAAGCGAATTGCCTTTGACGGTTGTTGGCGCAATCCAGTTTATACGTCTGAGGCTTGCGTGCAATTTGGATTCTTCCTCTTGAGTTTTCGGCACGATCGCAGCCAAGTGTAACAGATGCACGAGTGTCTTCAGCAGACGATCCCAATTCTCTTCATGTCGTCGGAAGGTTGGGACTCTCTTCAGTTGCTCGATAGCTTTTGGGAACGAATCGATGCATTTTTCCAGCAGGAAAAGTACGTCGTTCAAACTCGACGAGTGGTCGGCGTTTTGTTTGGCTTCCGTGTCGTCGTATCTATCGAAAAGGATGTTCGCCAGGGTTTCGAAAGCTACGCAGGTGTCGTGATGGAGCACGGAATCCTTAAGCAGCCGAATGTCGAGCACGTATTTCCATAGATCGATACAACGTTCATACATCAATCGGTCGGCGAACGTTGCGCCACGATACATGAGTCTGTAAATTGTGTCTTTATGGCTTTTACCGAGAACGCGCTCGTTTATCATGAGACTGTGTACTCGAAGTCGGTCTATATTGAAAGCCAACGCAGAAACCTCTTGCATCGTTCGGAATGGAACCAGACCCATGTAAACGGCATGCGTAGGATAGCTCGTGTCTTTTATAATGTTGTTCTTTTCACGAAACTCCACGGCTTTCTTCCAGTAATCGATTGCTTTGCCTGTATCGTGGTTCTCGTCGACGAAAGTCGCTCCCAGGAGCTCGTAAGCGTCAGCGATTCGTTCGGGGGGATATCTCAAAGTGTCCATTAGATAATTCGCAATTTCTTCGCAACCTTTCAAGCACGCTGTCTGAAGAGCATCGTCCCCGTGTTTACTCTGGGCCGTGTAGTCGGCGTTGTGACGTAGAAGCAGTTTCACAGTTTCAAACCGAAGTTCTTGAACTGCGTAGTGCAAGGCTGTTTTGAACTGCGAATCCCGGGCGTTCACGTTGGCTCCTTTCTGTATGAGAAACTCACACAACTCGACCGATTGAACCGAGTTAATGAGACAGGTGCCTCCATTGTTGTTGGCTCGGTTCACGTCGGCCCCCTTCTCAACCAAATATTTGACGATAGCCAAATTGGACATGTAGCACGCGGAGCGAACCGCAGTTGAACCTGTATCCGACACAGCATTGATGTCCGCACCTCTCTCAACGAGCACTTCACACACCTTCAGCTGACCAACCACTGCTGCACACCACAATGGAGTCACATAATGAATTGTGTGGTCCACCTGCACTTCGTACACTCCTTTCTTTTCAATATTTGCGTCACATTTATCCAGGAGGTGAACAACGATTTTAGGAAGCCCTCTTTTGGCCGCAAGGAACAATGGCGAGACACCGTTACGTACTCGGTCGACAATTTCGAAGCGATCAGCCGGTGCGAGGGATTCCAGCCTCGAAGCGATGGGGTCTCGCGACAGATCATCGTCAGGGTTCGCTCGTAGGATAAAATCAATCAAGTCCTTAAAAAGGTGGTCTCGGATCGTTTGGCTGTCGATTGGCTTCTTACGCCACATCATGATGACTAGAACGCTTCACGCACGTCGACCTCAATGAGGCACACAAACACGACGCCACAATGTCTCTGGGCTTTGAAGTTCTCGACGTTGCCAACTCCGCTTCTCCGCACAACCTCCTCGTAGTGACTGACGACTGATCCTGCTGCTGTGATGGCTGGCAGAGCCCCGCTGTAAAGAAGAAGCGAAAGCTAGATACCCAATATGCCGTTTCCAGACAGAGCTGGCTGCGCACAATTGCTTCTGATATTTTTCCACTTATCTTCACCAGTCAAATATCAATGTCCTGCTCTCAAGGTCAATGTGAACGACACGATGTACAACAAGTTTCAAAAACGTCGATGTTTCGAGAACTTCATCAAACGTGCAACCAGAACATCAGTGGCGGGAGAATTTGAATTCACCACTCACGACTGACGATACAGCAGCTAGCACTTCCTGATTCCGGGGTAGGTATGAACTTCTTTGGAACGTGCGGAACGGAAGAACGCCGTTCCTGTAGGGGAACAAAAGAACGGTATCGCCTAAATGGGAAAAAGAACAGGGGTGAAGAGGTGAGGGTCGTCGCTGAAACTCCGCCTGACGGAGGCTGATGTCGCTGATGATCCATGCTGAGGGCGGCGCCGGCGTCCGACTCCAAAGAATAGACATTGAAATTGATTTGAACACACAAACGGAAGAACGGCGTTCTTGGAAGAACGTAAGAACGTATGCTTGTCTATGGCGTTCAAGTTGACCGTAACAACGCCATGGCCGCGATGGGAAGCCCGTTCAAAAAGAACGGGGGTTGAAGGTCGCGAAAAAAAATCTGTGAACTGGTCCATGTTGGGAGGCGGCCAAGTGGTAGGGCTGTTGTGGTGTCTGGTGTTCGGTTTCGGGCGGAAGGAAAGTAGGCAAGGTTAGGTTAGGTGCCTCCCCTCCCACCTAGGTTACGTTTCGACACTACCGCTCAGGCTGCCCGCCACTCGAGCTGTTGATGCTGATGATCTCTACTGATCGGGGAAACACAATCGAAGCCACACGCTGCCTGTTTTCTGACGTTCTCGTGAAAATCTGGGGTCCACTCATTTGAACGAAAAAACGCCATAGGGCGCCATGGGGAACGCGTTCGAAAAGAGCGGGGGGATTAAGGTCGCGGAAATGAAATCCGTGAACTGGTTCATGTTGTCCATGATGACGACGATCCTCGCTGGCGTCCGGAACGGAATCGAGCGTCCGATTTCGGTCAACCGAAATCCAGTTCCGGGAACTATGAAATCGCGGGATAATTTTGTCGCAGGAGAACCTCGACCGCACTGTACATAACCAGCAACGTCAAGAGCGAAGCTGCGGAAATTCAGCCCAATTTGTCGACTCGTTCGCCCGTTTGTTCCGCAACCACAAGTGCGGCCATCACTGGATTAGACTTCCGCCTGATCGAACGGATCCGAGTAATCCTGCAAACTCTCTCTTCAAAGTTCGAGATTGACGCGAAAAATTTCGAGCAATATTGCAAGGATACGCGATTGCATTTGACGACCTCGTATGACTAGTATGAGATGACGCCTGCCGTTCACAAAATATTGGAGCACAGCGCGCAGGTCGTGCGCCATCACACAGTCCCTCTCGGGTTCCTGACAGAGGAAGCTCAGGAGGTTCGACACAAGGAATTCCGATTGTTCCGGCTCCGGAACACGCGGAAAAACTCTCGAGAGCGTACAAATAGAGATTCGTTTACCATGCTCCTGGTATCGTCCGACCCTTGTATCGCCGCTTCAAGAGACCCTCTTATGAAACGCGCACCCCTATCATTCCCCCCGGAGATGGCAGCCCTACTCCTCGAAAGGCCCACAGCAAGGGATCCCCTGGAGGCGACTGGCGCATCCTCGGCCGATGAATCCGATGACGACACTTCCGAAGCTTCGCCCAGCAGCTTTGACGAGAGCAACAATTCGAACCTTTATGGTTCCATGGAATTTGTCCTTCAAGGAGACAACGCTCCTTGACTTTCTCTCTTCAAATAGCCAGCTTACCTGAAAAAAATGCTAACCCTGACGCAAACCCTATTTTTCTCGTCCCATGATCTCTCAAATTTTTTTTTGGCGGTTTTGGTGCACTGTGCATCGTGGGCTGCAGGAAGGGTGGTGCATAGGGGTCGCAATTACCCGGGTAATAGGACCCGGGTCCGAGTCCGATACCCGGGTCCGCAATTTCTGGACCCGGGTACGAAATTTCTGGACCCGGGTACGAAATTTCTGGACCCGGGTACGAAATTTCTGGACCCGGGTACGAAATTTGGACCCGGGTCTTGTTTCATTACCCGGGTCCGGAGTTTCCAGACCCGGGTCCAATAGCTCCGGAACCGGGTATCGAGCTCGGACCCGGGTCCAAATCTATTACCCGGGTCCGGAAATCTCGGAACCGGGTCCAAATTTCACGGACCCGGGTATCGAATTCAGACCCGGGTCCAAATCCATTACCCGGGTCCGGAGATCTCGGACCCGAGCCTGGACTTTCGCTCTAGGGGCCCCACTACCCGGGTCCGGACCCGGATCCAGGAACCGGGTATTGCGACCTCTAGTCCAAAAGTCCAGGATCGGGTCCGAGATTTCCGGACTCGGGTAATGGATTTGGACCCGGGACTGAATTCGATACCCGGGTCCGTGAAATTCGGACCCGGTTCCGAGATTTCCGGACCCGGGTAATGAAAGTGGACCCGGGTCCAAATCTCGTACCCGGGTCCAGAAATCGCGGACCCGGTTCTGAGAATTCCGGAACCGGGCCCAAATCTGCTCTCGGGTCCAACTACCCGGGTCCGGACCCGGGTCCAGGAACCGGGTATTGCGACCCCTAGTGGTGCAGTGGTTCATGTGAGATGATATGATATGACATGACATGATATGATCGGGAAGGATATATGTACATGGGGGGTGATATAATCGAGGGTGGCGTGTTTTGGGGGGGCAGAGGGGGCGGTCCGCCCCGGGCGGGACTTCCAAGGAGGCGGCATTTTTGTTATTTCGTACCTTTTTTTTGTTGTCACTTCAAGCAGGTCGAGGTTCGAGGGGGCGGAATTTTTGTTATTTTGAACCTTTTTCCTTCTTTTTAGATGTCACTTCAGGCTGACCGAGTTCCGGGGGGCGGCATTTTCGAAAAATTTCGAGCTCCGCCCCGGGCGGCACTTTGCCTAGATATGTCACTGGTGATATGATCTGGGTTCTACTGTATTGCTCAATGTTGCCGATCGTCCCGTCTGTTGGAGCCTGCCCGTCCAATAGAGACTGCCCGTTTATTCCTTCAAGTTCCCCAAACATGCCCGTCTATATAGGAGGCCGTCTGTTGGAGGCCTATTAGACACTGCGCGTCTATTAGAGACTGATCGTTTATCAAAGAAAATACGGAACTCTTATGGTTGATGAACGATCCAAGGGAAGGGGTGGTACTTTGTTGTTTGGCTCCCGCACCGCGGCGGCACACCGCGACAAGCCGCGAAATTCGAATCCACAGGATAGCGGTGTCGTCGTCCCCATCAAAAGGTTCCGGAGGTGACACTCTCAGGCGCGGCGACTTCGTGTCCCTCGCTTCGCTCGGGTGCTCGAGGCCGCGGGGCTCGCTGTATTTGAGCCCTTCACACAGCACCCTATCGAAGCAATCGAAGGACACGAACGTTTCGAGCGAGGGACAAGAAAAGCGCTTTACGGGGGATCCTATGACCCCAGCTTTGATAGAGTCTTTAAAGCTCGCGTGACAGTTTCCTGAGCCACATTCGGTAACGGTAGCGGACGGTACTCGTCAAATAGCAGCGTGCAATTGTTTATTTCTGGGCTGTCCCTTTCTCCATATCCTCACTCACTGCGACGCGGTTAGGAGAGCGCTTACACACGCCTACTACTCTTGCGGAAGCCAAACAACCAAGCAATGAAACCACATTCACGAGCATCGATTATTTCTTAAATCATGCGGGCGTTATTTACAAGGAATATCTGGATGTGATTTGAGGTTGTATTTCCCGTCCGATTGTTCTTTTCAAAAGAGACATCACGGACATTCGGACGAACACGTGTAATCCTTGGATCACGCATATATTGGAATCCAACATGGATATTCAGTTCATTCTCGACGATAACAGTTGTGCCTTTTACGCTGTAGATTACGTCGACGAGGGTTATTTCGCATTCCAATACTGAACTCGATTGAGATGACGACTCGAGAAGCTGCGTGGCATCTTCTGCGACAACATACGAGTCGCTGAAGTCGGGAAATCATATTCATCCCGACAGAGGTGCCGAATAAACGGATGGTTTCCCGTGAAACGAGAGCCCGGATGGATGCTGAAGATATTAAAGATATGACCGTTTGGAAACCGCAGAATTCATGATCTAAGTGCCTGCAGCTCGTGGATGCGGGTGCAAATCCGCTCCATCCTAAACGAAGAAACCGAGTTTCCAATGTTCACATCTCCTGATTCGCGCATTTCCGTAAAAAAATTCGATAGTTTTCCTTCTACCAATCATAAACTCCACGCCGGTGAAATTTCAGCGAAATCCGAGTGTTCGCATCAGCGACCTTGCCTCGGAAGACCTCGAAGCATGTCTTGCCAGGTACCCAGGCCACTGATCGTATTCGACAGCTGATGATTGCGAAACCGAAACTACAGGGGATACCGAGTGCTAGAATCATCAAAATGCACTCGAACACCCTCAGAACGACGATATTCGTTATGCGAGAGTGCCTACTCACTGTCAACATGGTTGAAGAAACAGACCAACGTTATTTCTGCTTCTCAGTGTTGTCATTGATGCGACAAACGAATTTTGAGTTCCCGCGCGGTAATTTTCTGTTACGAAGTTGCCAAGCTAGGATGGAATCAGAGTCACACCTCAGCGGAGAAAGAACGACGGTTTCGACAAAGAAGACCCGAGATTCCCCTGAAATCCGGTGTTGCGCACTCGGCGCGCCGCGGTCCCACCCCGGCGGCTTGCGGCGGGCTAAGAGCCGAGGCGGCGGCGTTCGCCGGCGGGATTCGGCGCGGCGCACACCTCTGCCTGTGGGGAACAGCCGAGGGAGAAAGTCGGCCACTTCCTCATTACGAGTTCTGTAAGTTCTATCTTTCAAAGAGAGACAGTCAAAAATATGTTCGCAGCATGCCTGAGGAAAATCTTGCGTTGAGCATTAAAATGTGCACCTAACTGATTCTGGTCATCATCGTCCTGGCACTCATTATTTGGCTGACCAAATCTGCTTCCCCGTGAGTTTTGCTATGACTATCATTTTCACACTCCTTCTTCAAAACTAACTCGTGATTGGGCGGGAATCATCGACGTGGTCGACCAACTATTCCATGAATTGATGGGGAGTGATTAATGAATAATGCCAGAACTTCCAGGCTCTACTAATTACATTCTCCATTTTATGTATTCGTGTGTATGTGTATTCGTTCATTTGCCAAGACAATTTATCAGAATATTTGCTAAGCTCAGAAAGTGTCGCCACTCGTATTGACAACGAGGCGTTCGCTGAGTGCAGACCCGTGCTTTGGAAGGGACACATTGACCAACTCCGAAAATGCAGACTCGAGTATCACCAGCAAGTACCGCCCACGGAGGGGAAGCCAGCCAGATGACAGCCGCAACCTTCAGAACAAATTAAACACAACCTGTCAGACTTTGCAGGTATCGAGAACGTCGAGTCTGCATCTGAGTGAGAACCCCTACGGCTGAGAACGCCGAACCCGAAGAGTCGATGGTCCCGCAGCCTGCCTCAGGCTCGGATGAAGAGTTCTTCGACTTACCATTAGACGAAACGGAAAATGCGAAACCCGACTCAGAAAACGAAACTGAAGAAGCCCGGGTAGAAGAGATACCAACTGAGGGGCTTCGACAATCGAAGCAAGGAAACAAAGGAAAACCTCCGACTCGATATGGTCATGATGGACCCTGATGCGATGTTAGCCATATTTGTGATACGGTAGATGATTCGTGAAATCTCATTCAAAAACAAGGAAAAGTTGATAGAACTTCGGATAGCGCGCTTTTCCTCCTTTCAATCCAAATAGCAGAACAATGCGGTCTTACAATAATATAAATTGACTTCCGGCTCACTGGTCTTCCAGCCGTCAACAGTCACGCATCTTCTCTTCCTTCCTTGCATGCTATTTCATGAACTCACCTCAATTCGAACATGCCCATGGACAAGAATCGTTTGGGAATGAAACTCAGGAACCCAGGAATGAGGAATACGTGGCTAAGCGAACAGCGTGAAAGGCTCACCATGAAGAACATCTCTTTAATGGCTGGTGGCCTCCGTTTTTTTCCTTGTCGATCGAATTGATTAAAAGGCCCGCAGAATAGAAAACGGATTCTTTGACTTCCTCAAAACGGGAATCTGTGCTTTTTTTTTTCTCATTCTCCACGAAGCGGTAACGGAGTCACGGGAGAAACCTCGATTCCCCTGTTCATTGGAGTCGAGGAAATGCGTGCCGTGATTGCTTTCAGAAGGAGTTTTGCGATGCAATCCGGGTCGATAGCAATGTATCGGAATATGTTTGGGCGACGGGGAAGTGGTGCAAGCAGTCGACGAGCCTTCCCGATGAATGCTTTCTCGAAGACTGAGCAAGAATTAGGATTGTGCTCGACTATCAATGCGTTTCCGTTGTTAATCGACGAGCTACATCGAGAGTTCGCGACAACGCTGTCGTGTACCTCTCACTTGATCGATCAGCTCCATCGAGTCTCGACAGAATCTCGCAAATGAAAACGTGATGACAAGTCCTCTCAGAGGACGTGGTTGTCATCGCTTGCGCGGAAACACCTGACCGGATTTGGATTTGTTTTTTTTTTTGACCAAGTAAGTCTATGTTCGCGGACTATGTCGAGTTGCAATCCTTGAAACTTTCATTCTTATCATGAGGCAAACGCTGAAATCGTTAAAAACAGACTGAATGTTATCAGAACAAGTGTGAGGATTTCGATAACGTCTGGGAAACTTATTGAGACTCGTCCCCGTGTTGACACTGGACGTGAAGCGCGTTACCTTCAGATGGTTCCATATTTGCCCTGCGGGGGCGCTGCTGTCGCTCGAGCCCTAAGCCATGAACTTCAATCGGAGATCCCCATTTCCGTGGGTTTCAAGCGAATTAAATTGAAAACTTTTATCAATCAAGACAAGACGATGTCTCCTAGAAAATCATGCACCAGAACGCTCTTCTCGAGAACGATTCTCGCGGATACGTGACTCTTTCGCTTGGGTAGATTTCGACCCTCGGTACATCACAACAGTCGTATTTTGGTGGGGTTTTTGCTGTGAGCTTAAACTCAAGTGTTTCACTGTTTCCGAATAGAAATCGTGTGGATTTTTGCCCCGAGACAGCTTCCTCATGGTCATGACGAAGTGAAGCAACCGTCTCTAGCTCCGAGGTACGTCTAGAAAGCAACAATCGACGTGCTGTCCCATTGCGACGACTTCTGTTGATGTATCGTTGAAGCTTGATCGCGGAGATTGATTTGCCCCATCGTTATCGTTTTCTGTCGCTTCAGAGGAGTTCATAAAGTTTCTGAGCGGATGCAGTGCCAGTGGGAATGAAAAAAATTCACGAAAAAGGGGCACATGGCGTTTCTTTGTTGCTACTTCCTTATGGAACGCAATGTTTGTTTGAACTGAAGGTTGACCGTCTCCTCAATGTCGTAATAATGGCTGTGTGCTTCATAATGTCTGCTATCCGACAAGAGCATGTATGTGGAGCATTCTGTCGAAGAAATGCTCGTCGGGGCTTCTTGACATCCAGTCCGAAGTGAGGGTTTGAAAGTGAAAGGCCGCTCTGTGAAGGTCTTGGCGTGTGATCCAGCTAAGATTCGCGGTTTTAGAGTGATCGGCATTCGAACTTGATCGGTAACCTTTCTTCTCAAGAAGGCGCTGCCTGAGACTTTCGGTTCAGCAAGTGAAAAGTATCACGATTCGATTGCCTGCGCGGTAACCTCGTTGTCCAGAAATGATGCTCAGTGCGACTCTGCGCGGCACTGTTCTTTCCTAGTATGTAAACAATACGAAGGGTTGTAGGGGGCTCAAAAGTTCCGGGCACGACACATGTCTTGGTGGCTCTGTAGAAAGTGGAAACTGTAACCGTTTAGCGCGAACTTCCACGAGAAACGTTTTCAAAACGATGATTTATTGCAGATGCGAAGGATCTTGTGATTCGCTCAATCTCATGGACTTGCAACCGACCAGCGACTATGTAATCGGAAAGATGTGCGGGTGAGTTTGTTGTTCTGAAGCAACCGAGCTAGTTATCTTGACAGATCGCTGGAGAGAACACACATTTTCGCACCTATTTTCCGCATAAAAAGTTGTTCCTTTCCCTTTCACAATCTGGCCCTGCGCCCGGCGAATATTACGGTGGGTTCCTGTTATTCAATTTTCTCCTTCGTTTCAGAGGAGACAATACGTACAAGGATCAACAACACCTCATCGAGCAGGGACTCATTCCCAACCCGATGTACCATACCCATCCGAATCTAACTGGCTCTCTTCCTATGGCTGCTCACGCCGTGAATTACGCGGATGCGTCTCAAGTTTACACGGGAGCCTGTACCCTCAACGGCGCGATCGATTATGGTGTTGTCAACTATTCGAACGGTCATGACAACGCCGATAACATGTCTGCAACGAACGGCGAAGCCCTCAACGGCCGTTCTGACCGAATTAAGAGGAGTCTGAGCACTGACTCGGACAAGGTCGTGAACGAGGAGCAGGCTCCACTTCAATCGCCCCAAAGTCAGATCGAAAAACACAATTTCGGCAGGGAACAGGTGGTAGCACAACCGAAGAAGCGAGGTCGTCGAAAGAAGTCGGTCGACCCAAATGCTCTTGTAAAGTTCGCCGAGGGCATCCAAGCCGAAGAAGTAACTCGTCGACCTGTTAGGGAGAAACCCTATGATCCGTGGGCGGATCGCAAGGTTTCTGGAAAGCCCTTCGTTCAAGACGGGCCTTGCTTCGGCCTCCTGGATGTCTCCTCTAAGAAGTTTGCCAAGTGCATTTCGTGCCGCACGATGACTGACGAGAACAACGAATGTCGGTTCAATGAGTTCCGGAAACTGCGGTTTGTTGGGGACATGGTGCAAGCCGAAGGTTTCACTGACTCCGATGATGCCACAGAGAGCGACCTCCGTATATGGATGACCGTTCTCCGCGACTCAGTGCCTACAGATCAACTGAAACCAGCTCCGATGGACACGAAAACGGCCAGAATGGTTCTGGCCAACGTCGGAGACATACTGTGTGGTATCGTGAAACAGGAGATGGATGTTATCGAGGTTGGTGGATGTTGTTGCGCGGTTATAATGAGTGATGATATATTTTTGAATAAGAATCCGATTCGAGTCCACTTGAGCTATCGAATCAACCTCATTTACGCTAACGGGAATGATTTTCTTCTTCAGCAATACAAGAGCTTTCTACCGAAGGATATGCCCGCCAGCAAACGGATACGATGGAAAAAAGTCTACGGAGTCCGGGAGATGTGCGATGTTTGTTCCACGACGATTTTCAATCTCCATTGGACTTGCGGTCACTGTGGCTTCGTGTCATGCACAGATTGCTTCAAAAGTCGAATGGATAGGAAACGCATGGTCAAAAACACCGATCCCATCAAGGACGAATTCCGTTGGCTGTTCTGTGGCAACCCGAAATCGATGCGGTCGCATGAGCCTCGAAGTTTGATGATGACTCAGATCATTCCCGGCAATCTACTGCAGGAGCTGAACGCCCGGCAACATAAAATTCGCCGGGAACGGAATATACCTTCGAAGTGCAGTTGTTCTCTGCTTCCGGATATCGAGTACGAAAAGTCTGTGAAGCGGGCAGTTACCGCTCACAAGTGTGCAAGCAACGTAAGTTCCCTACTGCTTCCAACTTCCAGAAGCGGACAAGCTGAATCTTAATGAGCTTTCCTCTTTGTTTTCGGAAAGGAATTCTACGATCCAGCGATCGACTCGCAGTATTTTATCAACAGCCACAAAGCCGCTACAAGAGTCGTTTATTGAGCTTTTTTATCTCAATTCTGGATTTTTCCGTTCACAGACGCTGAAATCTTTGATTCACTCGACGGGTCTCAAACGCACGCACGGTCGAAATCTTCGGAAATCTGACCAAACTAAGCAAATTAAATCAGAATCTTCACTCGATTTCTTGGCAGACATAGCTGCACGTCAGCAAACGATAGTATCGCAAATCAAGGTTAGCTCTATGAGGACTCTCTTCCTCTCTCTTTTCCATCAGATTCGAAATCGTTGCTGCAGCCGATTGATATCACTCGCAGCCTATGCACCCTGATTCGAAGTCAGGAGAGGAAATCAACAATTATCGAAACTGATGTTCTCTTTGAATTGTTTCAGGTTGAGGATTGCGGCGAACCTTCGAATGCTCAAGAGTGGGATTCGAGTATATTAGACACTGTAAAGCAAACATTAGAACTGCCCCACAAGCCGTGCCGTTTGCCGGTTTCTAGTAGTCGTCATCAGGCTCTGGCTCTACGTTTTTCGCACAAAATCGAAAGCTCCATGCAATACAGAGCGCCCCACAAATGGCTTTGTAAAGGCAAACTCTTACTTCTGCTCGAAGCAACCAATCCCTCGAACGTCGAACTGTTTCAAGAACAGTGGAACAGAGGTCAGCCGATCGTAGTCGCCCACGTATCCGAGGTCCTGGATATGAATCTCTGGCATCCGGATGCGTTTTTGCGGGATTTCGGAGAACAGAAGAGTTCGCTGGTTGACTGCAAGACGGGTTCGGATCTAGGAAAATTTATCCCGATGAAGAAGTTCTGGGAGGGTTTCGAGTGTTTCGCGAAACGCATGAGAGACCGCGAAGGCGAACACATGTTGTTGAAACTCAAAGATTGGCCGCCAGACGAGAACTTCAGCGAAGTTCTCCCGACACGTTACGCTGACCTCATGAAAGCCCTTCCCCTTCCAATGTATACTCTCAGAGAAGGTGCTCTCAACCTCGCAAACAGACTGCCAGACTGTTTTGTTCCTCCGGATCTGGGACCTAAGATGTACAACGCTTATGGGTCCGCCCTGTTCCCTACGAAAGGTGAGTCTCCTGCGTTTTTTTTACGAAATTCGTTTTTACACTCGAGAGCTCTTCTCTGAGCAAGACAAGCTCGATCGGGTGCCATCTCGGCTCAGGGAGGGTAATCGAATCTCGCATTTGATTTCAGGAACAACGAATCTTCATCTGGACATGAGCGACGCAGCTAACGTGATGGTGTATGTTGGAATACCAAGAGACGGAAATTGTCAGCGCCATATAGAAGAGGCATTAAACGCAGTAGAAGAAGCGGGCTGCGATGCGATACAAATGAAAAGAGTCCGTGAACAAGGCGCCCGGGTAGGTGCCGTATGGCACATATTCGATGCTCAGGATGCGGAAGCGATCCGAAAGCTACTCCGTAAAGTCACGGTGAGTAATCGAGAGAACAGCACTCAAACTTAGTTAACAAGGCACATAAACTCATGAGATAGGAATTCTCAATAATTCGCGTTGTCAGTTTCTTTGACGAGGTTCATTCGTTTTCAGGAGGAGAAAGGTAATAGATTGGAGACGAATTCGGATCCCATCCACGATCAGCTCTGGTATCTCGACCGAGAGCTTCGAAAGCGTCTCTGGAAAGAGTACGGAGTGGAGGGATACGCGATTGCTCAATGTCTGGGCGATACGGTCTTCATCCCTGCTGGCGCACCTCACCAAGTGCGCAATCTCCACTCCTGCATCAAAGTGGCTGAGGATTTCGTGTCACCCGAAAACTTGGCTCATTGTTTGAGACTCACAAACGAATTCCGCTTCCTATCCGACTCGCACACGAACCACGAGGATAAACTCCAGGTGAGACGAAAGTTTTTAATTCTTTGTACCATTGCGAGCAGAGACGACTCGCTAGCGCTTCGCAGGTCCAGTCGATTCGATCAAGAGCTCGAGAAATTCAGGAGAAGATGAATCGATTCACTCATATATTCGAATTCCAGATCAAAAACGTGGTTTATCATGCCGTGAAAGACGCCGTCACTTGCCTGACTGAGGGAAGCGAGCCTGTGTCGAGACTGGTCAACGACGGTGAACCTATGTTGTAGGACGCCATTATCTAGAATGAATAGGCATTTGTATATAGACGATGAAAACGTACAGAAATGCAATGCAGAAATGTATAAATCTAAACCTATGAATCTGAATTTTTGTTTATCTCTTGCTAGCTATGCATTCGAAAACAGTGTCAATTATAGAATTTCTTGTGAGCGGAGAAGCATCATTTGATCATTTGATGATCGGAGGATTTTTTCGGCAAATAGAATCAGGACTTTCCGCTCAAGGTCTCCTCACCTGAGCTAGACAGGATATGCAGTCATGAAATCATCTCTTAAAGCCTTACACTTCTCCCGCGCAAGATCTGGATAGAAGATCTTGAAGAGCGGCGGAATGGTTGCAGTACTTATCGCGCCGATTTCCCGAACGCTGGGATCGCGCGACCAGAAACTCTCCCATTTCCGGCTATCTCATATGGATGCGTCGGAGTCGGAGAATGCATGGGTTTTCGTAGGCTGCGGGGTGGAAATTAACTTTGCGTTCGAAAGCTTGATGAGTGCGCCGTCTGCTTTGCGAAGTTGCCTGACAAAGTTTCTGTGAGGAGTCGAATGATTTTCCTCGAGTTTGTCGTCCCAATCCATGTGGTCTGCCCACATGGTCTGGAACTCTGGAGCACCGCCCTCTCCCCCTGGCTACGCCACTGCACACATGGTGTGAACCTTGGCTCCACCTGGATTCACTGATCAACTAATATCTCATTTCGGGATTCTTTGATTTTGACGCGTCCTTTTTAATTACTGACTGGAATTGGCCGCAGTTTATGACTGTGGCTGGCTCGCGAGCTAGCAGAATGGCAGCCGAGTGCCCAGTTTCCAAGAAAATCGCCGACAAAGCCAAAACAACAGTGCTTTTCCCCCTTCAAGACACATTTCAAAAATTTTCCCAAGCTCGAATTCCAATGACTGTAGTTCAATTCTGAGAGGAGTTCCTCGCCAACATTTGAAAAAAAAAGAAGTCTCCAGCGTCTTCTGGCGGCCAGAAATCAGTTTGAAACTACGAGTGTTGAATATCCTCAAAACAGGGGGAAAACTCGGCTCGCCCCAGGTCCACTGTTCAACGGATAACTCATCGTGGGGTCGTTCGATTCTGAGGGTTTTTTTTCATTTGTAGCTGGTTACTGTGGCTCGTTGGTGAAGGTTAGCAGTTTTGAGAAAACCGCTTACAAAGCTGAAAAAAAAATTTTCCCACTTCAACCCCTATTTTAAAATATTTCTCAAGCTCGGACTGCGATAGTTTTAGTCCACTACCGAAAGGTATTCATGGTCTACATTAAAAAAAAGCACCAAAATCGATACAACTGATGAGGAGAGATCAATTGAAAACCATGAGATACCGAGAATTCCTCGCTCGGGATGGGCATACTCGATATTTCGCAATCGTTTTTCGGTTTATCGGGGCTCACCATTCAACTGGTGTTTCCTCACCAGTTGCATAAATTTCAATGCCTCTTTCTTGAACTGTAGATCATGAACTCCTCTCGGAATTGAACTACAACCATCGCAGTTCGAGAAACGTCTTCGAGAAAATCGTCGAAAATCGAGCCTTCTCTACTCGGGGGTCGCTTTAAATAAGTTCTGGCTGCTCTAGGAGTCAAGTTATAGCCCGAAAAAGCAGATCCACTCGTCAAGGTGGTCAACCCCCTCAAGGAGGCATCATTCGGTCCTCTTGGCATGGGGCTGTAACCGTGCTTTGGTGGGGCTGAGCTCTGGCGTCATGGAGAACCAATGACAAAAAGAGGTCAATCGGAAAACGGTTCAGCGATGTCCACTCTTTGACCTGATCCCAAAAAATCTGTGACCTCTATCTGCTGAGGTTGCTCGCCCCTGAAATGAAATGGCCATCCATGGATGAGGACGCACAGAAATACCATACCATCACACGGTTCAGATGCTCTTCCGAATTCTTAATTGTTCTTTCGTAAGGAGAAGGATCACAAAAAAACCGGAGTTACAGCGAACATTAAATCTCACATTTTTTGTAGGGAGGAGTTCTCATATTCATGTTGTTACTCTTTTCGAAAAATAAGCGGTAGCTCTGTCTGCAACCTCGAGCTCCATCCGACCTCGGATCACATCGGAGGGAAAGCGAATGAATCCGAGACGAGGTTGATCAGCTGGGGACGAATTATTATTGAGCTCGAATCGAAAACTTCGACAGAAAATCTAAAGGTTATTTTCCTTATTCTTCAAGAGAATCAGCATCAATTCCTGTCGATTGATTCTTTGATATGATTCCACCCGTTGTATCGGTATAAGCGTTCCGCCTGAGCAGGGTGAGGATCAGGTGAAACCTGCGGGAGAAATCTGTTTTTCTTGTTCTTGCAGGTTTTGAGAACTGCAAAACACGTATCGGTAATACGTCGAATTCGGCGACAAATAAGGCATCCCTCATTCCATCCACCTCCGTGAGATGAAACTCGTCGAGTTCAATAGAGTACCATTGAGATTTTCGACTGGAATTCAGCGCGTTTTTGCGTGCGAGCAAGGATTTTCAGCAACGCTCACACTGGCGCTTTCTCGAAGCGGGCGACAATATTTACGGACGCGGTGCCCAACGAAGATCGCACGTGTGGTTCGCTTCCTCTTCGAGCGTGTGCCTCAGGGAAGATGCATATTGATGTCTCATGCCCTCCCGTTGCATTCGTTGACCGTCTTCAGATACCATAGCTATAGCCTTCACGCCACGTTGTGAAGAGAACCTCTTTTCGGAGACCAGCGGTGGGCAACAGAAGAAAGTGGTTGTTCCGACGGTGTTCTCTCTCGGATCTACGAGTGCGGGTTATCAATGCCCACCGACTCAGAGGCATAGAATTCGCGGGTATTAGGGAAGCCTAGAAAGGACCTCTCACGTTTTTCAGACCGATCCTATGGACGGTCGTCGAATGTGATTTCAAAGTTGGTATGCCGCCTCGACTAGCTGTCCATTTTAGTACACACGGGCAAATAGGTGTGCGGAGAACGTGACCCAGTGACTCGCGGGCTGACCACAACTGTATGCTGTGTTGTATTCCAGCCGGAGCACGGGGGCAACGTTCTTTTTTGATTTATGCTTATAAGTTTCCACAACTTGGCACCACAGACCTCCAATTTGTCGAAAAAACCGACGTGTACGATTTTTTCGTGAAATGCCGCTTTCAAAGAAGGTTGCCTGATGTTGGACAGCTCGTACAGAAGCCGTGATGAGCTTTCACTTCCCGACGCGAACGTCATATCTGTGCCATTTCGTTATTTGGAGCCCCTCCGCCGTTTTAACTACTGTTCTAGCTGTGCCATTCTGGAGCTCGGAGATCATTCTCAAGTCGTGTCTGAGCTGAATAGCGCGGCGATTTGAATACTTACCGATCTGAGAATCTCTGACAATGAGCCTGTTTCAGCAAGAAGATCATTACGGAGGACTCGTTCTCAGCGACTGTATTGCAAGTTCAAGGAGCCGCTGGAAAAACTTCAATTGGCAAAGAACGGTGCTCACTACGCTCTATGAGGGAATAAGGATGAATTTCAGAGATCTCTGTCTCGTTTCAATCATGTGAACGTCTCCCCATAACCTCCCTCAAAAAACTAACTGCATTCGTTCCCGCGCCAAGCAAAGATCAATGTCATCATCATCTTCATGTTCCAGCAGACTAATTTTGATTTCCTGATTTTTCTTAGCCTCCTCCTTAACGAGCTTATCTCTCGGGGGAGCATTTTTCCAGCCGTCTTCTTTCAACGGCAGAACAAGGAAAAGTCACCTCATTCATAACAGAAAAGACGCCAATCAAGACGAATTTGGTTCTTGTGGCTGTCTATTGTTTCGGCGCCTAGAGAGTATCGGCAGCGGCGTCGGCGGCGGCGGCGACCAGCTCCTCGTTGTTGCTTGTGTGTGTCTTTCGCACGCAGTGTGCTAGCGGCTGCTGTTAGTGTTGGTTGAAATACACGATTCGTACCTCGTCGTTTCTTTGTCCTTCGTCGCCGTCGGAATCGACAATTCTTCCGGATTGTCGATCGAAAGATTCGTATTCACGTCGCCGATCTCCAAACCCACAGTTCATCGATCATGAGCGACAGAGATGTAAGTAGTTTTCATTGTTAAGCTGTGAATCCGCCGAATCAACGAGTTTTTCGGATGCGAAATACGGATGGCGGTTGCTTTTATCGACGAACCCAAAATCTTTAGGGTCGAGTCGATCGCAATGCAGCCCACATCAGCCTGTTACTGTACATTTTGCCTCGATATTGCAATGGGGTTTCGGATCGAGTTTTGGAAGCCATGCGTACCCGGCGACCAAACATTAGAGTGAGCGCGAGGGGATTCGTTTGTCGTTGAGTTGTTATATGATACCATCCGATAGAAAGTGCTATGTGTTGAATGGAATTTGACATCGTTCTTTCGGACAAATGCGTGTTGCTTCAGAGCCCACTGTGAATCTAGAAAAACACGCAGTCGAGTCGCGTGGAATATCCGTTTCAAAATTGCGCGTCTATCCCGACATTCGAGAGGTTTTCGAAACGGTGAATCTTCTGAGAATACTCAACAATGCCGAGGGTCTCGAGAATTGAGGAGTCCTCTCTCATGATTCTAGCGAGCAAAACGCGAGAAAAGCACTTCAAGGACGTCAAGCGGCGCATACTGTGGAGTACCGCACGAAATAGACGATCGCGCTAGCGTGAACTGCGCGGGCAATCGCCGGACGCCAACTTCGCCCAGCACAGAGCCGCACATTCAGTCCTCTCGCTCACGGTTCTGAATGCTGTCTTCCATGGTTTCCGGAGAACAGGACGCAACCGGAAGCGTATTTTGAGTTTCGAAACCTACGGAGGGATTAAAGTTTCCGGTTGCTAGAGAAATTACCCGACGAACGTCTACCTTAAATTGCGTCCAAAACCTATACCGTTCTTTCGATCCGTGCGGCTCTCATGCTGGATCGGAGATCTTGTCCGAAATCAACTCTCATTAAATTTCAGTTGACTTATCCCTTGAGTCGTTGCTGCTTTGGATAGACAGCACTGATTTTCTGTCCGTCGACGATTCCGCGACCTTGAGACTCCGAAGCAGAATGCTTTGGCATCTGCACTGGATGTCCGAAGCCAAAATGTCCGAAGAATTACGAAAATGTTCGCTCGGCAACGAGATGCGGAGCCCATCCAAACATGCTGTCGTGAAGTTTTATTGCGCGAATTCGCCCGCCGCGGTGACTTGTTGAATTCACTGCGGGTATAGGATCAACAGGGGAACTCCGATCACGACAAAAGAAGTCGTGGCGCTGACATTCTAACGAGGGATTGTTCTTTAAATGGCTCAAAAGACCTGCTCGCACTCTATTAAGCAGCTCGACGCATACTCCGTGTCTAAGCCACCGCGCACGCTTCGCCCTCGCAGAGAGGCACGATGTGAATGAATTCGGTGGCTGTACACCCTGTGCTATAACTTGGAACATATTAATCACTCCTAAAACAGGGAACCAGCCTCGAACCCAGACTACGGAACTGATAAAATATCCCTGCCCCCGGCCTCGCCTGCACTTTGACTGAAATCTTCGAGACTAACGGTGACGTTCATTTCCGATTGCAGATTTCTCCTAGAGATGTTTATGTTCGCGGAGATTCGCACTCCCGATCCCGCTCTCGATCACGGTCTGACCGTGACAGAGAAGATCGGCGTAGTAGGAGTCGAAGCCGAAGTAGAGACCGCGATTCGAGGCGTGACCGAAAGGACAGACGGTCCCGCAGCCGGTCCCCAGTAGGAAGCAGGTACGATGGAGACGAAGGGTGAGGAAATCAACGAACGTGTCCGAAACGGCGGACTCCGAGAATTTAAGAAGACGTCCGACATTGGCTGAAGACTCTATTGAAATCGAACATCGACTCGTTCAACTATCAGCCGTCTGACTGACTGAGTGGCCGTCCAGCTGACCGACGGGCGGATGACCCCCATTGCGGAGTGTGATCACAGCGATTCGCCGAGCTCGCTGTGATTTCACTGGAAGTTTGAAGTTATCGCGATCGAAGAACGGACTCGTCGAAGACCTAGAGAAATGAAAACGATCAGAAAAAATCGCTCGTTTATGAGAACTCATCACTTGTGAAGATCCGAATCCTGAGAATTGTGTGCAACGCTTCCAAGCGAACGGAGTGCAGCATCGTGGCCATTGCGGCAATCCATGAGGACTCGACGATGAAGTTTTGTCATGATTCGTAGGCTTGAACTGGTGTTCACAGAAGCTGTCAATCTCCGCTTCGGGCGAGAGCGAAAGTACTTCTACTCGCTTCTGCTCCTCCGCAACATCGATACGGGTGCGGTAGAAATGCGAAAACCGGCACAGAACAACAGAAGCCACTTGAAAATTCGTTCGAACCATTCCAATGAATCAGTCGAAACTCGAAAACTCAATCGAATGTCAATCAAACACTCATGATCAATGAAGACTCTGTGGCGAAGTATAAGAAGAGCTAGGCCGTTGTCGTGGTCATCATAGAAGATTAGAGAGAAGCCCGGATGAGGCCACGCTCAATGTCTGGTACTGTACCACTGTTCTCCCTCTTTATCTGTCCGCTCCTTTCCGTTCACTTAACAACAATCACAACAAGTACAACGCCTCTATGTTCATGAATTTGTTAAAACTTGACCTGAGACACCGAGCAGTGACTTCCTACATTCTTAATCTGACCTCGAGTATCCACAAGCCTTGATTAACAATTGTTCGGTTTTGTCTGCATAGTTCTCAATCTTCTGTACTTTTGTGCTGTGCTCCACTTGGAAGACATTTTCTCGTTTCTGCTCTCAATGTGATCTCTTCGATACTTGCTCACGATTTTTGTACGCTCAGGAACATTTTCTCCCACACGTTCTCAGTACGTTCGTAATAACACCGTACAGTTTCGCTTGGTCAGAATTCACACTCAATTTGTACGAATTGGTCATTTTAAGATCGGGTGGAGTGTTTCAGTCTTCTAGAGGGAATAGTCCTTTTGAACTTTTGCATCTGATCTGATTCATCCGAGCAGCTGGCTGAATCTCTTCTTCCCAGGATATTTGGTTGAATCATTTTTCTTGCAGAAAACGTCATGTCGGTGATCGGGAGCGCCCGCATCCATCGCGTTGTATCGGAGTTTTCGGCTTGTCGATCTACACCAATGAGCGCGAGCTCAGAGACTTTTTCGCCAAGTACGGTCGCGTCGAAGATGTTCAAGTTGTCTACGACGCCCAGACTGGACGTTCACGGGGTTTCGGATTCGTTTACTATGAAACCGAAGACGATGCTCACGAAGCCAAGGAAAAGGCCAACGGTGAGTTTCTGATTTCGACATTCCTTTCACTTTTGCTTTCTTTTCCAACTTTTGATCTCGAAACGATTTGGGAATTTCTCCCCCTTTCGACTCGATTCTCAGACTTCGTCCTTTCACACTTCAGGTCTCGAAATCGACGGAAGGAAAATCCGGGTTGATTTCTCGATAACCAGGAGAGCTCATACACCCACTCCCGGGGTATACATGGGCCGCCCCACGAGGAGACCCAAGAGAGGATCTGGAGGAGGTGGCTATGATCGAGGGGGCAGCGATCGCGGTAGCCGAAGCCGAAGACATACTCGATCCCCCTCACCTTACCGGGAGAGACGCGGTGGCGGTGGTGGACGAGACCGCTATCGCGAGCGTGAACGATCGTACTCTCCTCGGAGATACTATTAAACCTGCCACAATAACATGAAAGATTAAACAGGGGTTCCATTGACCGAGAAAGGAAATCATCATCGAACACCGGGGGCATTAAATCTTCAATTTTGCTTGTTCATTATTGATCGTGGCAACGTCAATGCATAACAAGTCAACTGATCTCGTCACCTCAGAAGATGGACGGATGCAGTCGCAAAGTGTAAACGCCATGACATGGAGCTGAAAATATAAATACTTTAAGCCAAGCTTCCGAGGGAGTGGGCTGAGAAACAGAACTCCGCTCCGCGTGCGAAAGGAAACTTGATTTTTTTAATGAGCGGAGGAATATCGAGAAACCCTACCGTTGCGCACCAACCTGTATCTATGAGTGTTCCAATAAAAACTTGCGATTCTCAGGCAAAGCAGAACTGCGAGAATACAAGAACGCGCAACTGGAGTTGAACCACGACGTCTTCTTCACTTTCCTTCAGGGAAATCTCTATGTCTTTTCCTCTCGGAGAGCGACTGTTCATGTCGAGTGAATTCTTCACCTGAAAGCCTGCTTCCGATGAAATCACGTTTAGCGAGTGGATTCGTGAAATCAGTTCCTCGAATAGTCCATCGTCCTATTCAGATAGATCGAAGTCTGCCCTGGGTATTAGACCCTTAGAGAAGGTTACCCGACATCGAAGCGTTGGACGAATCTCAATTATCCGTGAAAGTTTCCCGTCCTGGTTATGTGCATTCGTTGATGAAATTTTCTGATTCTTATCCCCGTTCGATTGAGCTTTTGGAAGCTTGATTTGGACAAATCGAAGGATAATTGTTTCCTTGTCTTCGAATTTCAGTCTCTCCTCTGATTGAAGCAATCCTTCCAGTAAATCCTCTCCTCCATGAAGGGTTCGACCCTTTCGCCACGCAGCATCGGCCTAGAAGCTTACTCTCAAGAGAGAGCAAGAGACGAACCTAACGGTGCCAAAACAGATATAGAGGTTTGAGTTCGAAATGAAGCGCCCTGCTTAAACTCTCTGCTCGCCGACTGATGTCATGAGCAGACAGCTGTTTGAGTAGTTCTCTGCTGCGGCCGCTGCTGTCGGTGCTGCCGCCGCGGCCGCTGCAGCCGCTGCTACCGCTGCTGCTCCACTACAACGACGAGTGAGTGTCTAGCCGGAGCGAGTGAACGGTGGTTGGTCTGAGGAGAAGGAAAGTACTGGCTGGCTATAGCGAGAGCGGAGCTTGAGGTTACCGGTGGACCCCTACAGTCCTCAGGACCTCAAAATCGCGTAGAAATGTCTCGCTACGGCTACGGTGGTCCCCATTCTAACGGGGGATACTCAGGATCGGCACCGTATTCCTCACCGTAAGTACTCTGATTATTGTTTAGCCGAGAGACCGGCCCGGCGGAGCATCTGACGTTTGACTAAGCCTATAGTTTGTTGGCGAAGTTCTCTTTGATTGCACTCGCGCTGCATTGTGCTGAGCAGCAAACTGGTCCGAAAGTGAGTCGCAGATCGATTTGCAAATACAAACTTCATCAGACAGCCCTGCTCGGGAGTCATCGGCCGAATCAGCTGGGGAACGAAGTCCACGCAGGCAAAAAACCGATGGGACGCGAGCGGCTGTCCATGGTGCCGCTCGTCTTCATATCGGCGAAGTCGTGTCGGCCGGATACATTTCAAGGCTTCTCGGGCTTAAACTCGGTCGTGCTTGACGTTTTCGCAAGCTTCGGGGAGCGCACACGGTTGTGCTTGACCTTGCGGAGCGGCGACATACGCCTGAAAGGACGTCATGAGCCTAGTTTAGGGGATGCAGGTTTTCTTCTCTGGCGTTCAAAGACGCAGGGGTTATTGGTGGAATCGTTAAGGTAGAAATGAAAAGAAGATGAGAAAAGTGTGGTTCATGGCGTCTAGAGATAGATACCAGGAGTGATCTGATTGACGGCGATATATCTGCGATCAGAAAAAGATCACATTCCATCGCTACCTGAAAGATGGAGAGAACGGTTTCTCACAGCTGATAGCCTCTCGGTGTAGATAGGTTGGAAGCGATAAGTCACGGGATCGGTTCGTCGTGCCGAAGTGACGGGGAGGCCGTTGTTTCTCGCGTAGTGAACGGACGGTACGGGAGAAGTATGAAGACGTATCAGATTCTACCCATGGGCCGCTTCCGTGCGGACATGAACGTGCCTCACTCCTGGCATCGGAATGGATTTCCGAGAGAATTCCCTTCCAGAAATGTTTGTATCAGTTGCGAGTGAACATCTTACTATTCGAATTCGTCCACTCTTCCAGTTGGTACGATCGATTCGATCGGAACTCAGATGGAAGACCTGGCTTCTATGATTATTACCCGGGATTCGGTGGAGGCTACCCTGGAAGCGGTCCGAGTCGCTTCGAACCCTATCCACCTCGAATGATGGACCGCAGAGGAGTTAGACCGAAAACTAACTTCTCACCGAAGAACTCGAAAACTACACCGCCGAAAAAAACCAATCGTCGGCCCAGTGGAAAGCGAACCTCAGCTGTACAGTTCACGGCGTCCCGTAGTCGTTTAAAGCCACCTTTCGTCATCTCTCAATCGAAATGGGGGAATAGCAATCGTTCTTCTTGGATCTTCCCGCGTTTTGGTGACTACATAGATACAGAGGATACTCCAATTTGGCTTTCGGAGGACGACCTCACCACAAAGTTCGAGGTCCCGCGTGACAATCAATACTGTCCTGATTGTGGTGAGTGATGTGCTATGATGCCTCATTGAAGATCAATCATTTGAAGCACTCCAACTAGAACGATTCTGCTCACGGTTCGGCGTAAGAATGCCAATGGGAGTGTTCAAGTTTCAAGCATGAGCGATGGTGAGTCACCAACACGCAAAGTCACAACGCTGGTGTCATTGCAGGTGTTCTCATAATAAACGCCAAGAGGCACAAGAGTTCGGAGTTTCATAAAGAAAAAGTTGAAGAGAAGAAAGGTGTGGTGCCTAGATGGAAACTCGAGTTCCTGGAGCGCAAGAAAAAATACGAAGAGAGGAAAGCTGTTGGAGGAGCTGCTGGCAAAGATGAGGATAAAGAGGAGGATTCTAATGACGAGGATGTGAGTAAAAGCCGGCATGGTTGAGAGATTTTCAGTTGTTTTTTCAGAGCGAGAGCTCAGATGAAAACTTGAGCTCACGAAACTGAGAGCACTTACGGAAGATACCGGAGTTTCGTTCGAAGAGCTCTCACGGGATGAAATCATACATGTTGCCGAATCGAGCCATCTGTATCATAAAATTCTTAGGTTGACTTTCCTTTGCAGGAAGATGACAATGAGAACAACAAGGATGCTGACGACGAGAAGCCTGATTCTCCGAAAGATGATGTTTTAGACACTGAAGAAGCTATGGAGACAGCCGAAAATATTACTAATGGAATCGAGGCTCACTGCTAGTTGCTCACGAGGAAAAATGATCTCTCCGGACAGATTGACTTCTTGCCAGGCGACAAAAGCTACAAGATAAACTTGGATTCAAAATCACGATGAGGATGATGCGTACACGGAGCATACGGAGACAAAATAGGGAATCGTTTTAGCATCATGTCCAGGGTTTTCAGCTGAGACAAAGTAGCAATGAGAGAACGAATTGCTGGATTGCTCTTAATGCAATCGAAGAAAACACTCTCGACTGGAAAGGCTTCCGACGTAGAGCATTGAAACGGCGGACGTTGAATTTCGAGGTGAATTTCGGTCAACTCGTCTCAACGAGCAGAATTGACCCCTGTTTTTCAGAAATACCGGGAAATCACCCGAGAAAGCTCGGGATCGGTATTTTCGTCTGTTAGTTTCTTTCTGCAGACCGGTTCAAAAGATTCGCACGAGCAAGCTCCTGAATCGAACCACATGATTCCACATATAGACTAAGGAAATCTATGTTCCTGTGGTTTAAATTGCGATCAGATAATTTTCCAGCAGTATTGCGAGAGCGAACAGCCACCGCTTGCGACCCATGTTGAGAGTGCAGTATCAGAAGTATCCCAAACGAAACGGAGTTTTTCTGTCATAGGATTTTTCAGGGTTCAAGTGAAAGAACAGGCGCATATCATCATCCGATTCAATCAAGTCATCAATCAATCGGGCGAACTAGACAACTCCGATGTTGGTTTTGCCTTCCAATCGTTGTTCAATGTGATTTCGACCTGAAGCTTCAGTCTGAACGGTCAAGGATGATGATGCGCTCGTTTCGGAAAACACTGAACCAGGCCATAACTACTCTGACGGTCACTTATTGTCAAACTTTATTAAGATTATAACAATGATTAATAACACTAAGGGGAAACGAGGGGGTATACGACGAATGAGATGGAAGAAACAACTCCGCCACAGGAGCCAACTTAAAACTAAGGAAACGGAGTCAGAAGCTTTTTTTCTAATGACACAGACATTTGCCAACTCAATGTAACCTGTTTGTCCAAAGCGCCTTGTAGTTTAACTCGATGAACCAAACCTACCCTTGGATACAACAGGTCGTTGGAATTCGTGTGAGCTATAAACAACCACTGAAAAAGACCACTAGTGGTCATACGATGAATAAGTTATTATTAAGACTAACCGAGAGAAGGAATCTATTACGTAATCTTATTGAAACCTGAAAACGGTCCGAACGGATGACACGTCCGAGCTAAATGGGGCGAGAGCAACGTTCGAAGGAAAGCTGTCGTGTGATTTCTGAAAATTCGAGAAGAAAATGTGGGGGGATCTCGATCGCGGTTTCTGCGGTCACGTGGACCCAGTTCTATTATCCCACAATCTAGTGGATTTAGGATTCTAATGAAACGCGTGAGACGGTGCGAGAGCGCGAATCTTCGCTGTCTCGGCAGACGATGGATTGATTCATTCGATGTCGTATGTGGAAACACTTTATAGTAGACCAGCAATCAAACATTTCGGCGACCACCCGATGGACCGATGAGAGAGAACTTCATGAGTTTCGATGTAGGATATAGACAAGCAGACTAGAACTCCATACTTAGCCCGAGACCCTATACCACATACGCGCGCTGATAAACGCGTAGAAAGTATTTTGTTCGTCGAGTTTTCTACGCGAATACTCATACGACCTAATGTTGAGTACGTTCTCAATCAAGTCTGTACATTGTCGGATGGGAAGATGAAATAAACGACAACAGCTGTCACTTAGCCTTCGATGCTCGGACATCTTTCGTGTGGGAGATGTTTCGTGAGCTCAACAGCAGATGAACTCCATCTCAGCAGCTCATACTGACGCTCATTACTTGAGAACAGCGACTGATAAATATTGCGTGCCATTCCTCTTCCAGCCAAAACTTGACTTTATTCTAGAACTTCGTTGCGCCTCAGGACGCACAGCAGGGATTGGTTTCATGTTACAACCTAGTATTTCAATGCAGGGGGAGCTTCAACATCTGGAAGGCGGAAGTTGACCGGATCTGCACAATACCAAGCGCGGAAGTATTTAAACTCGAACGGGAAGCGTTCTTCGATCCTTTCCAGTTTGACGCCCAAATCAGCGATCGTTTTAAGATCGTCATCGATGTCGTCGCTGGTGTGCTCCCTCCTCAATCGTTCGAAAGAAACTCTAGGGATTTTGAACTGCTGGGCCCACAAGACCTGCAAGAATTTTTCCGTGTCAACTTTTCCGGCGTTTCGACCAATAACTTGATTCATCATGGAGAGTCTTAAGCCGGTTGTCTCTCGATAGGCCGTCAGAAAGAGGTCCGTATTCGATTTCCAGAGAGCTGATTTCTGAATCGATGGCCGCGAATCGCGAGATTGATCAACTTACCTTGGCCAGGAAAAGGGGGTCAAGCCTCATGTCGTAGAAATACAGCTCGCGTTTAACAATGCGCTGATAGAACTTGAGGAGCTCAATGAGTTCGTATTTTCTCGGCCCGACTGCTTGGTAAGTTTCTCCTTCGTTACCTCTCTCCAAGATCGCTTTGACGACTGCCTGGGCAACATCAGACACATAGACAGGAGCCTTGTATATTCCTTTGCCTCCTCTCCAGATGGGGAACAAAACTAGGTTGTAGCGCCAGTGCGAGGTATAGTACCGAACGAAACGATCTTCATGGCCGTACATATCAGATGGTCGAAATACGATCGCGTCCGGAAATTCCTCGCGAACAGCTTGTTCACCCTCCCACTTCGAGGAATAGAATTTGGATGAACCTGTGATAAAAATTGTTCGAGTCGATGCTCCAAATGTTTGAAGGCAACTAGATATAATGGATGGCCACATCAACCATAAAGTACGGCTCACCAAACATCAATTTCTCCGGTTTCTCCACGGCATTCAGCGCAGAGAAGTGAATGAGCTTCTCAACGCCATTCTCCCGAGCGAGTCGGGCGATCAATCGAGCTCCTTTCACGTGAACGTCGTCGAAGCTGAAGTTACTCGTCTCATTATCCTTCCCGATCAGATTTATGACGACATTGGAGTATTGCAGTGCCTGAGATATGTTGGAAGTGAGTGAGACTCGAGTATGTGCAATCGAGGAAGACCGGATTCGGGGTCCTGCTTGGAGCTGCAAGCAAGTTTTCACGTCTGTTCGAAATTCACCTTCGCGACGCTCGCTTCATCCTTCAAGTTGAAGAACTGGAACTGAATCTGTCCGAGATCTCCAGCTAACTTCAAGTGTTCGCTATAGTATGCTTCGTCTCGATGCGGTAGTATCATCATGGTTCCACATTTTCCGAGAGCGTTGACGAGGTAGCGGCCGAGAAATCCACTGGATCCAAAAATCGTCGCGACGACTCCATTGAAGGACGAACGACCCCCGGTGCCCTTGCGGATGAGTTCCAGTCTGTATAATGCGGAAGAATCAAAGTCCGTTATACAAGCTGAGGCCGATGGGGACGTCAAAAAATCGAAACGGTTTCGCATATTGGGGCCCGCAGCTCGGTCGAAGCGTCCAAAACGTTCCAGGCGCGTTTGAGCTGACGATTTGTCCATGGATACTTCAAGAGGCGAAGCCTGTCATGCGCCTGAATCTTCCCGAAAAATCAGAGGAGTTACGGAGTCGAAGTCTTCCCCTTTGGCGATCCTGATTCTTTGGTTCGAGAGGAATTTTTCCAAAACTTTCAAGAGGGAGTTGGATTCTTACCGTGTTCCTTTGGTACCCAGTGCTGTACTTTCATCCCTCTTGCAGATCACGGACCCCAGGGGAGCCGCCCGGGGGCCCGAGAAAAATAATTTACTCCGGGCACACAACGACATTTCAATGTTATGGGCCCTTATTCTTCTGAAGTCAGGAAACCTGCACAGCTGACACCCGACTTGGGCGCTCCGACTTCGATCAAGGTTCTTGGGGTCTTTAGAGTTCCACGATCCAGGTGTCTTGATTTGACGACGTGTTGTCAAACTACTGATCGTATTCAGGGAGTGTCGTGTTTTTTTCGGAGGGGAATTTCTGATTTTCCAATTCGCGCCCTGCATTCAAACACACACAAGCACTAATTCTCGGAACATATCGAGCTCTTAGGTTTTCTCCCAAAACAAAGTCACAACACAACCCGTGGAGAGCGATGATGGAGAGTGTACCGGTTGGAGTAACATGAAAAGCATCCAAAGGGAGTCCTTGATCTCAGCCACGAACGTCAGTCAGTTCCGCGGTTAGAAACATTACTCAGGATGTTCGTATCGCCTCAGCGATAGTCGAATTCGTTCCTTGAAAGAACGAGGAATTCCTCCGATCTCTCCGCTCGTTTGCTGTTAATCGGGATGCGGACTTGTTCCCACAGGCCTCGGGACTCTGGCTTTTGATTCGTTGGTGCGGGTGAAGAGGGCAATCCGGAAAAACGCGCGGATAGGGATTTAACGTGCCCGCAGACTCGTAGGACGAGTTTGGTGGCGAGAAAACTTTTAAACGAATGGAGCCAAAGGCACACAAGGCGGCGTACGAGAGCGGTCCAAAAATGAAATGATTCCATGATACGGGGTACACGCGCAGAGTCTGGACGCAGGCGGAGTCATGCAAGGAGATCGATGTATTATACTTTCTCGAACTCTTACGCCAGAGTCGCTCGGGTCGAATGTACATATGAATCAGATGTAATACCCTCATTCCCAAACGAAGCAATTCAAGTCCGTTTTTCGAACACATCAGAAAAAGTATTTTTGGTGTTTTTATTTTTTTGCGCCCTGAAAATCCCAGAAGCTCATGGCGCGCTTCGCGCAACGATGACTTTTACATTACATTCACTAGTAAATGATTAAATGAGCAAGAATCACATCTTCAGGCTAAACTTCGGAATAATTAACCCGAAAACCATGGAACCATCAGCGGCCCGCCCGCTAGTGGCTCTAAACAGCAGGGAAAATCATTGAGAATGATGGCTGTGACGCCACGGTGCTACTCGGTGTCGGCGGCTACTAGACGGTAGTGTCAAAATAGTACAATAGGAGGCTCTCATCGGAGCGACAGTGTGAGCTTCACACTACCCTCAGTTCGAGAAAGTGCAGTTTAATTTTTGTTCTCAACAAGTTTTTGAGCCGATCGGAGGAAACTTAAGAACTGGCACAAACTCGCAGTTCTGGAGCTTCGAAGTAAGTATTCAAATTTTCTTTTTCACACCTTTTCCTTTTCATCACACCGACTTTTTCACTCTGGTTGCTGATGAACTCTTCATTTGACGTGTGATTTTCTTCTTCGAGTCCAGCAATCGGGTTGTTATGTGACTTGGCGCTCTTCGTTTCGTCAAGCTTCCTGAAGAATGTAAATGTCAAGCTCCGCGGCCGTTGAAGAAAAAGTTTCCTCGGATATTCGTGGTGATTTGCCAACAATTGTCAACGATGCGGGAACAATGCCAGTTCAGCACCGCCTTAAACCCTCGCGAAGTTTCAAAACTGAGATCTATTGTTTCAGTATCACTGAACTAGTTGTCGCCTCGAGATTTTAAAAGGTGACGGTTCAAGAAATCTGCTGAAAGCAAATCCAGGCACCATGTAAGACCTTGGGGTTCTGTCCCGCTTCGGTATTGAATGACTCCAACTTTCTTTAAGCGTGAATATTGCTGCTGAACAACCGAAGGTTTTTTGTTGCGAATGGAGGTACCTTTTCATCGGAACCGCTCTCGCTTTCTGAAATCGATCCGGCTGCGAGGTGGTTCGGAGAAGAAGTTCTGCATGTGCCACAATTGACCAATTCATTTTTAAACGCGTTGCGTTTTGCCGAATCACTACAGAAAGAAGCTGAGGAATCTGGAACAGTGACAATCGGATTCAAAAATTCTCACAGATTTGGCCGCTTGTGGGAGTGATTTGGAAGACAGGTTGCGCTTCTCCTCTGTAAACGTCACCGCGCATCGCTGGGTGAAATGGATTGAAGTTCCCGTGTATGGCTTCAATTTGTTTACCTCGATGACTCTCTTGTGCTTTGATGAATGGAGAAATTTCGACTACTTGGAGTCGAGGTGCTTCAAGGGCGGAACTTCTGCGTCGCACAATTCCTCTTGATTATGGGCTGTTATTGAGACTTCAAGATATTTGATGGAGATTGACTGGACTGTCGATCTGACGAGTCCCCGCTTCATCGGCGACTCTAACTTTGTTCTCTGAGTCTGTTGATATGTGGCGGAGCCTGAATATGTTCTGCAGTTGTCACAGATACCAAGCTAACGAAGAACCGTGTAGGTCGGTGGGTGAATCTCGAGATTCAGTTGACTAAGGTTAAAAACATCTTGGTACTCCGGTTCGAGTTTTCGATGGATTAAAATTCATTGCTGATCCACCTATTTCAGATTCAAAGGCGTTTATTTACCATGACTGGTGTGGTGGTATGTCTTTACATTTATACAAGTGGTATAGGTCGCAAGGTCGGTTACAATATTTACAATGGCATTGGTCATCTAATTCGTGTGCGATCGATTTCTGACATAGTTCATGGTGAAAGCCATGGATGGCTCCTCTGGTGATTTTATGACGGTTCTTGACTTGAGCGTTTTTCCATCTATCGTCTCTCAGTGCCGGGGTGGTGAAGAGGTCCGGGTCAATGTCCATCATCTTCGTTGCCCATTGTTCCAGGTGATCTGAGTAAGCGGTCGTGATTGGGAGATTGAAGGTTTTCCGGAGCTCCTCAGTTAGGAGCGGTGTGTCTGCCACAAGAAACACTAGTCTGTTCCTAGAGTTACGGGATCCACCTATTTCGGGGAGGGATATGCTGTGTCAACTGGCAGAAACGTTTCCGGAAATTCTACCGTGAAGCTGCTGAGGGAGCTGATCCCGAAACGGTGTTGACGCAACGTCAGCACAGTGGCTCGAATCGAGCTTAACAGCTTTATGGAGCTGACTATATCAATAATTGCTGATCGCGGAAGTCCGTCGGGCCTGTGTATCACCTATACAGTGTTAGCTCATTCGAGTGTTGGCTCACTAAGGTGCTCCTGGGCATCTTACAAATATGGGATGGGCTTTTAGACGAAGTCTTTACCAGGCGTTTCAGGACTGTGTTCAGAATCTCTTTCCTCCTAATCGACGGATTCCGGATTTCGTCTATCGAATCTCATTGTCTCTCTGAGATATTACCGCGAGGTTCATATCGTATGACAGCGCAACGTGTTGAAAGCCACACTTGGTAGCTAATGCATGGATTTGAGAACGAAACTGCTACATATGATCACGAATTCGTGGTTTTCGGGAAAGCGCATGAAATGGTTAGAGCACTATGGGAATAAGCATGACCGTAGAGTCACGTACTGGTCAACCTGGGTCGACTAGTGTTAGAGCAAGCGCAACACCAAACGAAACGTGACCGCTACATTTTTTAGGTCTCGACCCACGGCGCCTATCCTCTGAGCTCCCAAAACGAGACCAGCACGTGAGACAAAGACTCGCTCGCGGAGTCCTCGATCGAAATTCTATCCTCGAGTCTTTTTCATGCCTCCTTAGGGGAAGTCTCCCGTCCTTTTCCATGTGTCAGTGTCGATTACTGTAACACTATTGACTTGAGTGTTGAACATTCGCACCTCCGAACGACGACTGCCGCGGACGAGGATTGATTCGTGAAACCATCGTCGCGAACGATACGGATGTGAATTTTTACGGGAATCCTATTCCAAATTCGAATGAGTTGGTAGTCGACCTGGCAGGCAAGAGGGAAGCTTGTCCCTGACTTCGTCGTATAAATGAAGGGGAGTGAAAGTGCACGAACTCAACACGAAGGAGGCGGTCTGAAATTACCGCCGCTCTATGAGTCGCGTAGGGCCAATGTCTTCCATCTGGATAGATGCTCGCCAGGAAATCGTTCGGCAAGCATGCCTGCAATGAAGAGCTGGCACGGTCTGATAAGCAAATCGAAGTCTGTGCTGCCGCTCTGATAATGTTCTGTTGTAGCTCTGGTTTCGTTCAAAAGGCACTCTGTTGTGCTCGAAATCACTCGACCTTTTCCAAAAGAAATCAAAATGCACCCCAAAGCTCTAAAACCATTCCTGTATAGTGATCTTACAGAGCTCGTGGGTTCTGGGCAAGTTCATGCTCCAACCCTGAGAAATCCTTGTCTGTAGATTTCGTAGATTCACCGCATAGGTTTCAAAACTCGGGAATTCTCCCTGTTATTTGCAAAAATAAGCATTTTCCGCCTATCCAGCGCTCATTCAGAACGAAATGAACTGAGAATAAACTCATTGTACGGAATGCGTACAAGTGCGCGAAAATGTGTGATTCAGTCACAAACCGAGTTTGCTTTGGGGTGGAACTGCATCGGAGCTCGGCTTATGTATGCCCTACAGATGTTTGCCGTTTGGATGAATGGAGTCTCCAATGTGCAAAGCCGGGTGGAGTGCCAGCGGGCGCAGATGCCAGCCGGTCAACTTAGTGAAGGGATCTGGGGAGAAGGACCCAAGATGGGGATGAGTTGGCCACAGCGCTACATTCGGGAACAGGCAAAGAGAATCAACTCGGGGTCGTAATGACATGACTCACTAAGATGCATTTGCAGGCGGTGCGCGAAGGTCGTTCTTGCAGCTCTATCGGAATGGTGAGCGAAACGGGCTCCTCCGATGTATAATGAGCAATTTCCTCTTGCTACAGCTCTCGTTTCAACATTCCTCACTCCGAGCTGTGGACTGCATTCCATCAATTGCTTGAGTATAAACTTCTCAAGAACCTCCTGAAAGTGTCGAGTTAGAACTCGGTGTTACTTCCCGACCCTCACCGAGAATTACGAAATTCCATTGAAAAGCGGCTTTCCGGAATGCAACAGCGATCTCTAAACTAACCTTCCACGAACTCATATCGCAAAGCTCCTCGAACTGCTCGAACTAAGCAAGGACTCGAACTGCTTCTGCTGCCCCGCGATCCGTTAATTTGATCAAACATCCGAGGAGCTCACCGGGCCAAATCATTTCGATTCAGTCCAACTTTGCACGAGGCAACGCAAGCGCGGAACAAGATGATTCATACATGCGGCTCGTCGGTGATCCGAATTCATCTAATTTTCCAGTGGATGAGAACCTTCACCACAGTTTTACGCGGCTCGAATTTTCATTACACGGTCGGGATGTTGTCCCGGCGCTCGGAACGCCCTCGATTAATGATCTCTCTCTGAGACATACGAGTTTGTCTCGTGACATCGCGGAATGTCCTGCTTGGGGAGTGTTGTGGGGTGTCTCGGCTGTTCACGAGGAGATCTCAGCTCTTAGAGAGAAAGTCCAGGAGAGTAGGGGGAGATATACATATGTGCGACAGTTCCTCCTTAGTTTTGGTCCTCTCCGTCCGCAATGATATTCTCCGAGGAGATCTCGCGATATCTGCACTCTATGTAGGAATGAGGAAAGGAAGGAAACGATTGTCCGCATGATTATCGTCACCATCATCAGCGGCGTGCACAGGACGAGGAAGATATGCAAGATTGCTCGCTGAGCTCCCGGATAGCACATCGTGATATCGGATTGGTTTTGCCTCACTTCCGTATTTGAGCGATTATATCCGACTGCAACGAAATCGTGGAAATAGCAGCGTTTCGCCTTAGGTGATCGAAACGTTCACGCTTCAAATAGCTCTTACATTTTCCAACCGTTGATCCGTCGAGGATTTTCCAAACCCCCTTTCGACGAAAGTTGACGTTGTCGTTGGCTTTCCCGAGATACCTCCTGGAAGCGGTCTTTTGTGTTATGGCTTGACAATAGAGCGTCTTGCTGATGGCATTTTCCTTAGGGGCGTTGAACCGACGCGGGGCCGTCAAGCAAGCGAGCCAGCGTTCGGTCGAAATGGAGGAATGGGAGCACAGATTAAACAGGTGACGATGCTAGATCATGCTCGGCATGCGTCCGACACATTGACAACGCTCGCACAAGCGGATTGCTTGAACGCTCTCGATTTCCTCATGATTTATGTGCGAGCACTTGCGGTGAGAGCGGATTGCGGGAATCGGGTGGATACTCTATCGGAATACAAAGTGAAACATTCGAAAATTGAGTTATGGAGACAAAGGAAAGAGAGAGCACTTGCGAATCGCCAATTCAATAATCAAATGAAGTCGGGAGAAAACGCGGTTTTGGTCGCCAAGCAGATAACCAGGTATAAACCATCGCTCGGTAATCCGAGCGGCGAATTCGCTTCCCGAATTGAGATGGGGACGTTTCGAAGGACGAAGTATGCAGCGTGTGACCTCGACATGCTGCATTGGCCTCGATAATTTCGCTCGAGGGATGACGATGATGATTAAGCATTGATCTTTCTTTTCAGAAAAAAACTAGGCTGCGGACTCTCCGTTAGCAGCCCAAACGAGACCTCGCCAAAATGATGAGTTTAAGTGAGCTTGGCGACGGACTTCCGAACATGCCGTCATCGAACGGAGGATCTCCCCTGAACGGTTCAGGCATGAGCCTGAAATGGGATCCCAAAAACCTCGAAATCAAGACTCTGTCGGTTGAGAAAACTCTCGAGCCCCTGGTGATGCAAGTGACGACGCTGGTGAACACCAAAGGCCCTTCAAAGAAGGTTGGCGGACGTTCCAAGCGCGCGCACGTTCTCGTCGCAGCTGTCGAAAGAGCAACACAAAACTTCATCCTGAGCGGTGAAGAAATCGCTCTCGAAAATCCTGATATCAAGGAAGAGATGATGCTGGCTGTCGATGAGGTGCGCAGCGCCGGCGCTGGCATGTCGGAAACGGCACGTCAGTTTGCCGAGGAGCCCTGCTCTTCTGTAAAGCGAGCCGCAATGGTTAGAGCAGCCAGGAGTCTGCTGTCTGCAGTAACCAGACTCCTGATCCTGGCTGACATGGTTGACGTGCACAGGCTTCTTCGTAGTCTACGGGCTGTTGAAGATGACCTGGAACGAGTTCGAAACGCGTCGTCCCAGGCTGAGCTCGTGGAGTTCTTCCGCAACTTCGGATCAAATACCTCACAACTTATTCAGCAGGTAAGCGAGAAGGAGCGATCGTCGATATAGCTGAAATCAATGTTGGAATAACGCGCTTGAGCTCAAGGGTTTCCGCTGTTTTGCAGGCTGCGAGACGTCAAGCTGAGCTTAAAGACCCAAGGCTCAGGGATGACCTTGCTGCGGCCCGGGCAATCCTCAAGAAAAACTCAACGATGCTTCTTACAGCTTCCAAAGTATACGTCAGACATCCTGAGTTGTCGGCGGCGAAAGAAAACCGGGATTATGTTTTCCGACAGGTGAATAATTATGAACTATAAGGAATATCCGACTTCCGGCATTCGCCCAGCACCTTCTTTTCTCGAACATTGAGGAAGACTGAATCACACAAGAAATCGTCCAGCTCTCACAACTGGTGGCTTTCAGGTTTGCGAAGCCGTCAACACCATTAACGACGTGGCACAGGGTCGTCATTCGGGCCTGAATGGATCCAATGGAAGAGGAGAATACGGATATGATGGTCCCGGCGAGCTCGCTGCCGCCCTCGACGACTTCGACGTGAGTGATGCGATCAATTGCTGCGCTGGTTCTCGTAGATCTCCCTTCCTCTATTACGCTTCGGCTCCATTGCAGAGCGAACGGTCGACCGCTTGCGTATTGAGGCTCATGACAGACAAGCTCGGGAGTTTTTCACTTGAGTTCATCAAAAGATAAACTTTTCAGGAGCGCATTCTCCTAGACCCGTCGACTTACTCCGAACAACGAACCAGGCCAGCCCTGGAAGAATGCCTCGAATCAATTATCTCAGGAGCTGCTCTCATGGCCGACTCTGCATGCACCCGTGACGAGCGTCGCGAAAGGATCGTCGCCGAATGCAACGCGGTTCGTCAGGCTCTGCAAGACCTTCTGTCTGAGTACATGGCCAACGCAGGTACGTTTCCGTAGACTCGTTTGAGCTTCATTGCGCTGTATTCATTCACGAAGAATGGCTCTGCCCCACAGGAACACACGGAGGAAATACACAGACACAAAGATCAAGAAAAGGAAAAAAGTTTCATGCTTTCGCTGTGAGCGCAATCAAATGCACAGAAATAGACGAGCGGAAGGTCACTGCGTGGCAAAGCCCAATCTACGTCATCAGATTTTTGACTTGGACAGCTGTGTTATGTTCGGTCTAGGAATCCATTCCAGAGTGGCTGTCGAGCATTCACTTTTTGATTGCCGCCGCGGCAAATGGAGACTGCTCATTATAGCCAGGCCAGACAGACTACAGGCGCGCGGAGTCGAGGGCGTTGTTGAGATCCATCATGTGCGAGAGTCAACTCACAAGTTTCTCTGCTCACAGGCCGTCGGGAGCCATCGGAAGGACTGGACAAAGCGTTGGAACAAATGGCACACAAAACACGTGATCTGCGCCGGCAACTTCGCAAGGCTGTTGTAGATCACGTTTGTGATTCGTTCCTGGACCCTCATCTGCCACTTTTGGTCCTCATCGAAGCAGCACAGGCGGGCGATGAGAGGCAGGTCAGTGTCGAAGATTCCGTTCTCAGGACTAAATTCAACGTTGTCCCCGAGCATGCCGTTCAACCTAGAATCGAGGATCGGAAAGCATTCTCCATCTTCCCTTCTATTGCAGGTGGAGGAGTACCAACAGGTGTTCCGGGAACATGCTGCTAAGCTGGTCGAAGTAGCTCAGCTAGCTTGCTCGATGTCTTCAAATGAAGACGGTGTGAAGATGGTACGCCACGCGGCAGCGCAGATCGAGCAGCTGTGCCCCCAGGTACGGTACCACTGAGCGATATTTCGGAACTCGAAGCAAGATCTCTTGATGCTTACAGCAATGCATGGTCGAGCTCAGAGAAGTATTCGGCGCTCGATCAATCCGTTTCGGCTCTTTTCAACTTACAGAGTGTTTCTATCCGTAGGTGGTGAATGCGGCGAGAATCCTGGCATCACGACCTTCATCGAAAGTCGCTCAGGAGAACATTGAAGCGTTCAGAACCGCCTGGGAGAACCAGGTACGGCTGCTGACTGAGGCGGTGGACGACATCACCACGATCGACGACTTCCTCGCTGTCTCAGAGAATCACATTCTCGAGGATGTGAACAAATGTGTCCTGGCTCTCCAGGAAGGAGATGGAGAAACTCTAGATAGAACTGCTGGCGCAATTAGAGGAAGAGCCGCGCGAGTAGCTGCAGTAGTTGCTTCTGAAATGGACAACTACGAGCCCGGAATTTACACCGAACGGGTTCTCGAAGCTGTTCAGGTGAGTTCTACCTTTCGTCGCTCTCGACGCTATCCCCGCAAATCCCATGAACGGAATCCAGGCCGGTCGTTCCGGTTGAACTGAGATTTGAATCAGGGTTCATTTGCAGGCGCTTAGAGAACAAGTTATGCCGAACTTTGCACAGAAGGTTGACGCTGCCGTGGCCGCTCTCGGCCAGGGCGCTCAAACCGATGAGAACGACTTCATTGATGCCTCTAGGTTAGTGTACGACGGTGTCAGAGAAATCAGGAGGACCGTGCTCATGAACAGGGTGAGTTTTCAGCTATTCACTGAACTTGCTTCATTTTGTCGGAATGCCATCCTGAGAATTCTTGAGGATTCTTCGTCATAAATGTAGATGACCTCTTGAAGGGAGCTTGATGGACAATAGCGTTGACTGAAGATTCATTTTCAGAGCGCGGAAGAACTCGATTCTGAGACGGAGATTGAATACGAGGACAACACGTATGAGACTCGTAGCAAATCTTCAGCTCACGACGTGGACGAGTATCCTGATATCAACGGCATTTCAAACACTCGGGATGCGTACAGACTCGTATCAGAAGAAGAAAAAGCTAAGATCGCAGCGCAAGTTGAAACATTCCGCACGGAAAAACATCGTTTCGACCGAGAAGTTGCGAAGTGGGACGATACCGGAAACGACATCATTGTGATCGCTAAGCAAATGTGTATGATCATGATGGAGATGACAGACTTCACAAGGTAAGTCCGGGATGTTGAGCACGCCAACGAACTGTATGGACTTTGACCGCGACAACACGGTCTAAATGATACTCTCCGACTTGCAGAGGTAAAGGTCCCCTGAAAACCACCATGGACGTCATCAACGCCGCGAAGAAGATCAGCGAGCACGGGACAAGGCTGGATAAATTGGCACGATCCATCGCCGACCAGTGTCCTGAATCTGATACAAAGAAAGATCTGATCGCATATCTCCAGAGAATCGCCCTCTACTGCCATCAGCTGAACATCACCTCGAAAGTCAAAGCTGATGTTCAAAATATCTCAGGAAACCTCATCGTGTCCGGCGTAAGTACAGGGAGAACAGTACTCGATGCGTGACTCATAGGAGGTATAAAGAAGAATAGGGTCAGAGAAGATTGTGTGAAGTCGTCTACTTCATCGATTCAGAATGGTGACTGAAATCTCTTACCGTTTTCACAGTTGGACAGTGCGACGTCATTGATCCAAGCCGCCAAAAATCTGATGAATGCCGTTGTCCTGACCGTAAAGGCATCATACGTCGCTTCAACCAAATATCCCAGACAGGGAGCAATCGTCACGGTTAGTAGATTTGCTGATTTCATGAAAATCAATATCAGCCTCCAAGGAGCAAGTTTCTGGACGACGATTTCTGGTGATTTAGTTGTGGGTCCCTGGAAACTTCTCTCCGTATCAATCTCCTGACTTGTCATGGTTCCTTTTCCAGTCACCGATCGTCGTTTGGAAAATGAAAGCGCCAGAAAAGAAACCGTTGGTGCGACGCGAAAAGCCCGAAGAAGTTCGCGCAAAAGTTCGAAAAGGTTCGCAGAAGAAAAACATCACTCCCATTAAGGCCCTCAGCGAATTCCAGAGCCCCGTAGAATCAGTTTGATTCTTATCATTCGCTTGTCTCGAGTTCACTAGTTTTTCGGTTTCATGATCATCTACATACATCATTGTCGTAGTATCATCAGCAATACGTCATCAACTCCAAGCCCCAGCACGTCCCCCATTGATTGATTCACTGCACCAACCAATGGACGGATTGGTGAACGATTGGGTGGCTGGAGATGATGAGTGTATATTTCCGTCGATATTTGCAATACTTTCCTCGCTGTGTTGCGGATTTGTACAAGCCGAACCCTCCTCCGTGCAACAAGCATACTGTCTTTACATACCTACAAACCTCGAACACCACATGGCCATCTTCATTCATTTGAAGCATGTCACGGGTTGCGTGAAGAGCAGCCGAATCGGATTCAAATCGCTTATTTGCTCACTGACTCATGAAGAATCTCATACGTCTTCCCGTTTCATTCGGTGCAAATATCGAGGTTTGTTCCGCTTGCTCGCTTGTTCGCTCGCTTACTCGATTAGCCGTCCGCTTGCCCACTCGCTTCCTTTCAGTGGAGCGTGAATATTTTGAGGCAATAGCACCATAATCAAAGTGTCCGCAAAATATATTTTCCACATCATCGAAATGACCAACTTCTTCCCGCTATGAGTTTACATATCAACCTCACCGAATAATGCGCTGTCGGTTTAGCAAACCGAGACTTTCATTTGACGCTGAAACTTTCGTAAGGTCGGTTATGTTTGTTTGAGTTTATCTGACGTAAAACAGAAAGAGTGAATGAAAAGAATCCAATCTTTGTATGTGTGTGGCTCGAACGACTATCTATCAATGTCTGCAACAATCCTGCAGTTCCTGGAGCAGATGAGTTCCGCGTTTCGCAGAACCTCGGAATCCAAGAACTCAGGACGTCCTTTGTGGAAGAATCTATTCTCGTGAGTGATGTGACATTCTCGAAACTTGTACTGCCCTCCTACTTGAGGAAATGTAACGAACGTTCTGCGTCGAACTATCAGATGCTCTTCGCAACCGCCAGGTTCACTGGAAACGTTGATGGGCTGTATATCAACCTTCAGATGACCTGCCCTCATTCCAAAAGTTAACTCACCCGTGACGTTGTGTCATGAATTATGTGCGCCTTCCCGCTTTTGGAGCATGTTTTTTCGACATCCCGTGGATCCTACCGCTTATTCATCCAATTTCGAGTAGGAATCATCAAGCAACCGCATTGTCGCCGATCCTGCATGTTCTGTCCCAGGATTATTGACCGCGATCAACCACTGAATTTCGTTCGCTGAAATAATTTGCGGAAAATCGATAATCGTTTTTGAGTCGTGTCGGAGTATTTAATGATCGCTCCTTAGTTCAGGTTGCTAACGAATTTCGTTGACAGCCGGCGAGGAGGACAACTCGGAGGTCACTCCAGAGGACGATGGTAAGGCGATGCCTCCTTGACTTGTTGATATTTTGCCAACTTCTCTACCTTGAATTCAACTCCTTCTTGGTGTGATTTCCTTCGTTTCTGAACGCAAGGAACTCAGCTGTCCGATTTGCTGCGACAACAGTAGCAGCCCTCGAAGTTTGCACAGACGCGCGAGCTCAGAGGGCACCTCTTTTGGAAGCTACCGGTTCCATGCTCAGATCGACGACGAAATGGTTGTAAGAGTTCGGGACACGAACTGAAACGGAACACGAAGCGGTCTCGCGCAGAACTCACGAACATGTTCAGTTCGAGAGTCGGAGCCGGAACGCCGGACGCGAAAGACCGGGCGCACTGTGATCTGGGGGTATTTGACACCGAAAAACGTTGAGGAGAAACGGGTTTCATTGTCTCGGGGTATCCTACCCTACTTATTTAAGTCTACCTAACTTCGGGGAGATTCTCCTTCGAATCCCATTCTTCCTGAGCACGAATTTTCATAATCGCAATAACAATGCTATAACGAGTCACAAAATTTGCGAATTTTATTATCATCTTAAAGATACAATGTGTGCAGGGTTTTGTGGCCAAATGATAACTGTATCTTGAGAGATCACAACCACGTCGGATAAGTATTACGCTTGTGTTTGTGCCTCCATAATTTCTACAAGGCTGTCTTTCATTGTCCTTTCCATGCTATTAAGGCTCAACAAATGAAGTAATCCTCCACCGATTGTACCGGAATAATAAATCTGAAAGATAATTCTCATTCTCAATGGTGGTTTTTCTTGAATCCACTTCTTCTAGATGTGTGGGTCACTCGATTATAGGAACACATTAACTCGATACATATAATCGATGCTCTAATCCAGGGGAATACTTGGATAAACCGCATAGCCTGAATGATTCCTGATGAGCCTGAAAAGATGATCGATAACGATTCCTCACAGTAGGGGGAGGGTTTGCTCAACTTGCAGTTCAGCAATTCGGCAAATGCTTCATCAGTAGCGTGGGCTTACTCCGGACGAGGTTATTCCACCTGGAATTCGAGAATCGCAGACAATCCCACTGAATATCCCCCTCGATTTTTGAGTTCGAGAAAACCCGTCTGCTGTGCGCACCACGATCTTCCTGATCATCGACCGAGAACATGACGCTATTTCCGCACACGACAGCTTTCTTCAGTTTTCTACTCTCGCATGGAGGATCGCAAACTTTGATTTCAACTTCTCACGCTTATATCCTCACGAAAGAAGTTTTGTGGGTGTTCGAGTTCGAAATATATGATACCTGTTAGAGCCTGGTTCTTGTCTTCAGAGTTTGGTGTAATGCTTGTATTGAGAAATTTCTCACTTTCAAAGTCAAAAGTACTCACCCCAGTCCTTGATCAAGAATCTTCGTCTGACGTTCTCATTATAACCGTCGTTTTCTGATTTGGCATCAGAGTCTCTTTTGAAAGTCCCATTCGTTTTTAAAGGTTTACTGAGAAGGCAATAAAAATTCAATTCGATCGTTTCGGTATCTGTCTGATGAGGATTTTTGCATTGCTAGCGTATCCGAGCTCTCCAAGGAAATTGCTTCATGTAAAAATGGCTCACACGGCAAGTCCACGGAGTAGCTCGGAACGTCGAAGCAGGAACTGCTGGAATTTGTCCTCCAAACCAGAAAGTATGGAGAACAGGGAGAATCCAAGCCACATTCCAAGGTAGCCTCCCATGTAGCCGAATACTTCAACGATCTGCGGACAAGAACTCCCATCAATTCGATCTAGAACTAGCTCGGCTGGAGTTCAATATGATACGTGAGAAATATTTGGGTTCGTTTACCTAGGCGGATACATACAGAAAGTTTCGGCTGATAGAGGAATGTTTTTTGCGTGTCCGACGAGAATTTCACTTTGATGAAGAATTTCTCAAATCTGAAACCAAACCATGTTCTCATCCATTTGCCAGAAAGAGGATTTCCACAAGGCCGATCTAGTGAACCGATGAAATCAAAACTCACCCCACGTTGGTTCCTTCCTGTTGTCCAGAGCACCGAGAAGAGAGGATGATTGAATAAATGTTCAGGTCATCTTATAAATAGCAGATAACTCGAGCATATGTAATATGTAGAGACAGGAAGCTTGGGCATTATTCATCAATTGCTCTCGATCAATTCATAGAATAGTTAATCGGAGGTCGACCACATCGATTATTTTCCAATTACGACTTTGCTTGGACCAATCAGGCATCAATTATCATTCATATATCCATCAATTCATATGGATAGATGGAGGGTCGAAAATGATTATTGCCGAAACTTCCTGGCTCTAGTAGAATGATCAACACGAACCGGTATAACTGACATTCCCGTAAGACGTACATCGTAATTTGTTTCTCTGAAATTCAAGCTTTCTCAAGAAAACATCGACTCTTCGCCAACGAGCTTGGAGACTTCTCATCACGACAATGTTGATTCTCTCATGTACATGTACCAATCATTCTTGTAAAAACTCATCGGCTTACTCGCACGGCGCTCTGCATAGTTTGTTACATTGTGTGAAGGTCTTGTTCTGCTCAAGATCACTCTGACATTTCTCTGGAATGAGTTCAATGTCGAAAATAAGATTTCAGCGTTTTCCGGGAGAACTTCCGAGGTTTTTGATTGCTGCTAGGTTATAGTTTACCGTCTCTCTCCGGAGGACAGGGAGGTTCCCCGTAGAAGGCCGAATACTCGTACAGAGGACTGACGCAGCCGCAATAGCGATTCTCGAAAGACATACGACACTTTTGTAAACAAGTCTGTGGGGAACGATGTCCGTTAAACCATGCCGCAAGGAACGTTTCGCCCGCAACAGGCTGATCCGATCCAATTCTCTCGCAATTTTCAACCGCAATGTGGGGTCCCCGATCTTCTACACAATCGAAGACTCCCGACCTTGGAATGCACTCACGTCTTGACTCTGATAGCCTCCCATTTCCAGGTCCACTCCTTCTTTGATGTAATCGGTACAAGCCGAAGCGTAGGGCGGAGGCAATCTTTTTGTCGCCTGCTGCGTGACCGATAGGACATACGACATTCCTATAATCAAAGTCGAAAGACTCACACATCCCGGAGATCTGTGTTTGGCTACATGAGATTTTTGGGGTTTCTTTGAGCAACAACGATTTCGTACCAGCTTCCGCTATGAGTGACGAAAGTTTATCGGGAGGTGTCGTTTCAGGTCTGTGGACGATCACTGGAAAACTTTGTTCATTCTGGAGCGCTGCGGTCTTCTCCGCACTCCAGATCACGTTCAGTGTCAGCTCTGAAAGCCGTTACTCGGAGAAGCGATGGTTGGAAAGTTCGATTTTAAATCGTCTTTGTTTCAGAACATTAATTATAAAATGCATTCACTGAAATTCAGCCGAACCAACCCCAGGTCCAAGGAGACTTGCAGGCAAGATATGCGTCCTTGCGTTCATCGGTCAGAAGAAGGTCGAAAGTGTAACACATGTGTCCAGGATGACGATAGTAAGATCGACGAATACTGTCCATTCGGAGGAAAAAAAACGGAAGTCTCATCATATCCTGATTCCAGTTGGAAGTAATGGAAGAAATATTAATTCTACTCACGCTCCGAAACACATGAATGCAAGACAGGTTGGATCATTCGATCTCATGTAACATTCCACCACTTCTTGCGGTTTTAGGGCAACTTCGTTTTGGAGAGTGAAGTTGTATTCCATTTTAAAATGATTCCCAATGTTTGCGGTGAATTCTTCAGTGCAGTACTCCGGGGAAACTTCGCAAAGTCTGGTTCGGTTTATCCTGCGACGAATCGGGAATATTTTTGTTCGTAATTTTTGTAATTCCAGGCGGATGCTTCGATCCAAACGATCACGAAGAACTGTACATCAGTGACTTGAGACTTCTCGGAACCTGACAACTAGGTTATCTCTTGACTCACCAGTTCTCAGAGCATATCGTTACTGCCGGGAAGAGGATACCACTCTGGAGCTGCTCCACTACAGTCACTGAGAAGGGATACTTGAAGTACATCTCCAGCATAGTTAAGGCCTGGTAGAAAAAGCCTCCCAAAGAAACGAGCCATATAAGCAAACGGATAAGGCCTCGCAGAGTGATTTCCATGATGACTCCGCACAGACTCTCTGGAGTGAAATTCAAGAGCGCCTAACAACGTCGATCCCCACCGTTTTGGTTCGAATATTCCATTAGGTTCCCTGTACCACGCGACGACATCGATATCTCAGCAAAATGACTTGTTAACACAGACTTGTTCGAAAGCGGGGTAAAAACAGTCATTGATCGGTTCATTATTCAGCACTGCCGGTGCTTGAGGTGGACTCTCAATGTCAGTGAATCTCCGGGGCATAGAGCACTGTATTTCAACCTTTTCCGTGTCGAGTCCCTCTGAGAGCCGGAGAACTTGGTCGCACCCCCCTCCCCCTGAAAGAACTTTATGGATGCGGAGGGACACGCGGTTTTGTTAACTGGACCATCCAGCGCTTTTGGATCGAATACCGATTCGTAGTAGTGATAGTCGAGGGAGGATTGTTTGACAGAAGTGTCCATCTATAACCCAGCATAGCTGACTATATATTACGCTGCAGAATTCTCCTACGCGATGGCAGCTTACCGCGCTCCCCTTCGTACAAACTACTCTTCCTGTTAGATAGTTCGACGATGACTCATAGAGACTTGATCAACGAACAGTCATCGTAGTGTGTCTTAGGAAAATGTCGTCACATCACGACTTGCCGATACTTCTCATTGGTTGGTTCTACGTATTCTCTCGAAGGAAGTTTTCACGGATACGGGTCCTTTCGATGAAATGCTGGAGAACAATTCTTGGCGTTTACTCGGTTTTCCTCGCGCGATCTGATACGAAATGAACTTTTGGGAGCCTAACGCTTCTCCGGATTCGGCTCCATTCTATCGCATCTGTTCCTTTCCACCCTTTGAAGGCATGAAATTGAACTCCGAAAGGATATTCTCGGCACATCATTGAGTGACCGCTGAGTTTGGATCTCGAAAAAAAAATACCGGTTTCCGCGGACGTTGCAAGTGTAGCTGATAAAAAAGAAACCCACCAACCAACGTGTCATGAAAATAATGAAATGATCTTTATCAGCTTCTTCTCCAGCGTGCCGTAGAATCTAATGGGTCGCGTTTCACAAAGCTGCGTTTCCGTCGTCAGGAATCTCTGTTGACAAAAAACGACCTTCGGCCTAGATAGCATTCAGAGTGAAGAGCTTAGAGCAATTTGACACTCGAAAGCGAAAGATGTTTTTGGCTTAAGTTTAATGTTCTTTCGATGAATCCACCATTTGTGAGCCGTTTTAATAATTCAATGACGAGTAGACGTTTATGGGCCGCGCTCGGGGTCGAGTTGTTGCCTCGAAAGACAAGAGCTTTCGAAACGATCCTTTCTCAAGGCGAAACCGCGACACTGATCTCGTACACTCTAGTAGTATGACTTCTCCGATTGGAGTGAATGACTTGCAGATAGAGAGAAGACTCCTGCGATATTCTTTCGATTCTTTAAACAGAGAGCCCTCAGGTCGAGCGACTTTCGATTGTTTCAGCTCGCGTGGCTGGTGGGGGACCCGACCGGCTTCTCTATCGAACGGAACTCCACTACAGACAACATCCGTCCGAGCAGACAATGATCGCAAGAATCAGCAGGCGTTTCCTAGATCTATTCTCTGTTGCCTGAAAAGTGGTTTCAGGTGATCAAAGTCTCCCTTGGAGGGATTCCCGGCTGAACCTTCGAGAGCCCATCGAGAACGGAGTTTCTCAGGGTGGTGCCATAGAACTTTACGATGAGCAATTTTGAAGGAAGTCTTCGGTGGGAGTCTGATGACCTTTTTCAAGGGTTGACGTCCTCCACTTGATTTCCTCTCGGCTGACTCACAGGCCTCCATGGAAAATATTGGTCAAGTAATAGATTTCCCCACGAGATTCCGTCACGCAGTTTAGAGCCAAACAAGAGGACGCTGTTCTCTCACGCGAACAGATGCAACCTCCTATAGTTCCACCATCTCATATTGAACATCTTAGAAATTTCTCGTCTTCGGTCAGGGTCGCGGGAACAACGAGACGACGAGCTTGGAAACAGATAAATGCGAAAAATTGTTTGTTCAGCACGCCATCCCTCTTCTCCGTCTCGAGATGTTTACTCGTCTGCTTTGAAGTCGGCTGTTCCTCGCGAAGAGCTCCCCGTCATTGCCTAAGACTGTCGAGGCGCGCCCGGTTGCGTAGAATACCTCGCTGAGCTTCGCATCGAGGTGGTCGTTATCCCGAGGTCTCGAGCAAGTCTTCACACATTGGGTACTGCGCTGAGGGCTACGTCTCGCTCGTTGAAATGACACGCGTCCTACGATTACAGGATGAAGCTCGATCGAACTTTTTCAACTGGGCCAAACACTGAAGAAGGGAATAAACGAGCATTGTTTATTCGATCATTGAGAGCAGATTCGTTTCTCGATCGCATCCAAGGTCTTTCACTGAAATACCCGTCGGCTTGAGATCCTTTGAAGACATGGATCGCGAACAAGAATCGAAGCTGCGACTCCCCTCGGGAGAAACCTCTTACGCAAAAGAGCGAAGACTCGTGCGAAAAATCGGCATTGCTTGATGAACGCTCGCCTAATGCAGTTACTGAACCCTTTTGAAGAACTTCTGGAAAACTCGAGAAATCGAGAGTCGTGTTTCACTCAAATGTTTCAAACCATTCTACTTCGACCACCTGTTGCACCGAACGCGTCTCATAGCACATCGGACTCGCATGGATCCTTCGAAGCTCACATTTTCTTTTCACTCAAATTGCGGGAATCTTCGCGAGTTCGCCTCCGCGAACGCGGTTCAGATGGTGACCGCATCGAAACGCTGCTCGTTTCGCCAAACCAGGATTCATTGCAGGAGAACCTCTTATATACCGTGCGCTACGCTGAGCGAAGTGAGCGCTGCGTTGGCAACTCGTAGCGCATGCGTCTCTGCCGGAAGATGTCTTACCGTTTCTGGAAGGAGGTTGAGATGCAAAACAGCGAAGACTCTCTGAATGTTGGAACCTTGAGGAATACCTGAAGCTACGCACCCTGAAGCCGAGCAGTTGTGTGCAAGCATGTTTTTCGATGAGATCGCCATGACTGTCTTCATATTGCGACGTTTAAAGTCCGAGAGTACTGAAGAGCTACAGCAAGCCTCGGGGCGTTTCATCCTGAATCGCTGGCGATGAAAATTGAGCTGGAAATTTCGCCAGACATGACATTATTTTTCATACAGCTGATCGAGTTCAGACGAGCACAAGAAGAGGCTGAGGCGGAAGCAATTCATCATCCATAGGATAACTGCAGTTCGATAAATTAACAACACCCGGTACATGCTTGACTTTCGATGATTCCTATTGAATGCGATTGATTCTCCTCATTCTGGAATACCTTCACAAGCGGGCGATCAGAAATCTCATTCGAACCATGATTCGGGATCTCTAGAAAGTGATCATACGTGAATTTGTCAGTGGATGAACACGCCCGGTGACTCAAGGAACCCTCTCATAGTGACATTTTCGCAGCTGCCCAGACAAAAGGATGGGAAGGTTCGTTCGCTCGATGATGACAGGCTCAATCATAGTACCCATTGCTGATGACCTGGAAATACTCTATTTGCATAGAAACCGGTCACAGGGAAAAACCAGCAGGTATTCGAATCCTTCGTATGAACCCCTTTCGAGAAAATAGGTGGAGAAAGACCAGAGCTCACAGCGGCCCACTTTTGAGAGTGTTCTCAAGGTTCGAATCAACATCAAGCGGTGTGACATGAAACCGACGATATACCGGAGCTGTCTGAGCGCTCTGCACGCCATGTACAGATTTGCTTGTGGTTATGGGTGTGGTACTACATCACATCACATGCCATGTTGGGTCGTAGTCTCACATTCACGAGCGGCAGGACATTGGTTCGAACCTCTTCTGGTACCAAAGGTGTGGTCCCAGGAGACCGACTCCTTCAGAGATGATCTCCACTCTCTAAAGCGGATGTCTGGCACCAGGAGAAGAACTTCTTATCCCAGACCCCCAGGATTTCTGAGGGAATCTGGTAGGAGAAGACCCCCGGTATTCAAACTCCGCGACACAGGCCGTGAGCGCCTGTGACGGAGAGAAGGAGCAAGAACAAAAGTACTCCTGATCTCTTGATCGTCATGGAACCTATCAAAGCGGAGAAGAGTACGAATCCGACTATCATGAGGATTCCATTTTGGTTTCAAATTCTCAATTTCCGTGGAAGTATTCCGAAATGCCGAATCGGCAGTCAATGCTTCCGGTGTAAGTTTCTAATGGTCGGTTTGCCGCAATCGCACGAGCTCGAATGATCTTCTTCAGCTCTCTGCTGCGGTGGTCCTTGAAATCCAAGAGATACTTTTTTCATTCCTTTCCGTACTCAATTTAGAGTGGATAAGTGACCAGTGAGCCGCCAGGTAGGCGGGAGGGCAGTCTGCCAGCCCGTCAATCAGTTGGAAGGGCGGGCGTGATGCGTGACCCCGTTTGCCGTTCTTGGACTGAGATAATAACGGTTGATGAATCCCAAGAATAGCGCCGTTTACCAACATTGAAAGCGGCTCTTCATCGATACGACGCGGCGTACCATGGCGGCGCGGCCTGTGTCATTTTGCAACACAACCACGTGGTGGTCGGCGAGAAAGGGAAAGCCGGCTCTCAACTATAAGCGGCCGACTCGTTGGTGTTGGCATCATTCTAGCCTGCTCTCACTGAGAACTGACTGCTAGCTGAGACTACGTTCTCAAACACTCGCTGTTCCCAAATCTTCGGCTTCATTGATCATTTGGAGCTCCATTCTTGCTGACAGAGCATTCTCCTCCGCCAAAATGAGGATCATTGATGGTGAGTTAGAAACAGATTCAGTTTTGAATTGATAGCCATCCGAAATTGAGGACGTATGCCGACGTGCGCTCAAGCGCCGTGCGGCTATTCGTCATGAGCTGAAGGAACGAAACTTTCGCGCCGCAAGTTTGTGGCGCCCCCTGGACTTGGTTTTCGGAAACCCTAACCAAGGGCCCCTAACCAAGGGGACCCTTGTAACATCCGCTACAACAAGAACCCCTCTTTGTTCATATCTAGAGAAGTTTTCGATCGCTGTCGTCTGCTCGAAGCGAGCATTCCTCGTTCTGTGAGCCTCGTGGTGTTTGTTTCAAAAAGTTTCCTGACGTTGACCAGCATCCGACGAAGCTTCCGTAAAATTATTGCGGCCTGTGCCACCTCAAGGGGAACTGATTGCTCAAGAATACGGCTAGAAGTGTTTCCTGTTCGCCGACATTCTCTGAGCGATTCTTGTTTCCTTTTGACTTCAGAATATCTAACGGTCAGACGGCACTCAATGTCGCCGTTACGCCCGCTCGTCGTTTGTGGCCCATCCGGAAGCGGAAAATCGACACTCCTGAAACGTCTTCTGACCGAACACGGCGAATGGTTCTCGCTCAGCGTTTCGCGTAAGTTCTTCTACTCGTTCTGCTCGGATTATTGAGAAAGAGAAAAAAACTCCTTAATTATGAGAGAATGAGAGGAGAACAGAACCGAATGTCAGATCGCTGTGAATCTTGAAGCATCGATTCTCTAGTGATGTCATTCGCTCTACGTTCGGTCAAAGGAATCACCTGGAGCAACGGAATCCACATTCAAAACGATTGGGAGCGGACAGATTTCAAAGCAGCGATCATGGACACCAGGATTTATAGGAATTTTCTTCCAGATACGACGCGAAAGCCACGTCCCGGTGAGGTGGATGGAAAGCACTACCACTTCGTTTCTCGGGAAGCGATGCAAAAGGCGATCAAAGAAGGAGAATTCATCGAACACACGGAGTTTTCCGGCAACATGTATGGAACGAGCAAACTCGCAGTCCGTGACGTCATGAACAGCGGACGAATCTGCATTCTCGACATCGAAATAGAGGGTGTCAAGAACATCAAGAACACCGATCTCAACCCCCAGTATGTCTTCATCAAGCCGCCCTCGCTGCAAGTCCTCGAAGAGCGTCTTAGAGGTCGGGGAACCGAGACCGAGGAGTCCCTGAACCTGCGGCTCTCACAAGCCCTGCATGAAATGGAGTACGGCGATCAAGAAGGCAACTTCGATCTCACAATCGTCAACTACACACTCAAAGTCGCATATGCCTCACTCGAGAATTTCCTGAAAAAGGTAATTATCCCGAGCTCGACCGCCGTTGCTGACAATAGAGCGTACTATATGAAAGTGTCTCACGAGCATGCAGGGGTAGTTTTTTGGTTTTCGTTTCTGAAACAGATGAATGAATGGAGTTCTCTTGATTACAGGATATCGAGGACCTCTCGGGAGAGCAAGCAGAGTTCTAACACTCAATCGGTTCTCTCAATGTCTCTTCAAAATGAGGACGGTTCAAAAATGCCACTAGGCAAGTGGTATCAGTCGGTCGCCATCGCGGCCATCGTCGACTAAGCTTGCTCGAGAGCTATTCAGGAAGCACCCAGGGGCGCTCGGTGAATCGGGCGCCAACGCTGACTGAGTTCGTCTACAATGTTGCCAACGAGATGAAAACTTCGACGCCGTCCTAGGAATCACTTCTCGAGCAGAATGTCAGGAGTCGTTCAAGCTCAAAAAACGGATCTGGAGAAGGGGGATTCCAAACTGTCGCAGCCTTGGTCCAACATTGTGCCGATTCCGAATTTCGTATTCGCGAATTTACCAGGGAACGCATTGCATCGAATCGTATGAAATACGACTTCAGGAAATGATCTGTTGCTGTTAACAATAAACGAAACAATCATTTCACGATGAAATCTCGATGGGTATTCACTGATCTCTAGCTGTTCATCCGCGCGGGGTTCCGAACCAAAGTCGACTAGACATGTGTGTGCAGCACGAACACCTCGCTTCTGGCGAAAAAGACCGTCTCCGCGAAGAATCGGTCTTCGTTCGTGTCCACCTCGAGCAACGAAAAACGAGCAGAATATCAGAACAGCAAAAGAAAGGAGATGGAATCGCTACGATCGGTTTGCGCATTTCTGCTGTCTCTGAATCGTCTTCAGCAAAGCTACTCTGTCATTTTCGGAAAGTGATTGGCGAGAAGATTCAAACTTGCGATCGTCCATTGTCGATCTTTTTCCGAGCAGCGATTCTTTTGAACACGCCCCGTAGACTTTCCGAGCGGATGCCAAGCCCGGAGCCCTTCTCCCGCAAGACAATGACCGAGTCTTCGCCACCAGATAGCGCCAGAACCGAATGAGTTCCCTGTGGCATGATTGACACTCTATGCTTCGAAGTCTGCAGCCTTTTCTCTGAATGCTCGCAAGTTGGAAAACTCCAGTTTTCTTCTTTTATTCTCGATTGAGGACTATTTTTGATCATCGACCTCCTTGATGAGTGAAGTTGAAACGACCATCTTCTGGCCTTGAGTTCATACAATGTGTGTCCGATCGCCAACCGTATTGCCGAAATGAAGGTCTGCAAACCTTTGTCAACCGATCGGTGGAGCAAGCTGAAGTCTAGGGAACAGAACATTTCAGATCGAAGGTGGGGGTCGGATAGAGGTATCGCATGACAGTTTGTGTGTCACCAGCGATAATTATAGATTATCCGCTCAGAGGAAAACTTTCAGCGATTGTCTCAGACGGTCAGAGATCACGTCAGCCACGCACACCGGGGATTATATCTAGCGCTGCGTGTACAATCGCCGTCTCAGTCGTTCGGAGTCCTTCGATTTGGCTGGGTTTCTGAAAGACTAGTCGCAGCGCTGGTTGGAGCTCAGCTCTCGAAATCCCACGAGTTGACATTTGAGAGATTTCGAAAAGGTTGTGAATAATTTTCTCGGCAGCGTTGCCGAACTGCAGTCGATCGGGCCGGCTCTGCTGTACGGTCATTTCATCTTACTTCGCCACCGCTCCGGCTCCGTCTCTCCATTTGAAACCTCCTCGCTCTGATCGGAGCGACTGCTTAGCCAACGAACTACAGAAGCTCACGCGACATCAGGTAAGTGTGTAGGAACCGAAACCGAGCGAGTTCAATAGCGGTCGGATTCTTGAAACGTCCTGTTCGGTGAAATGTCAGCAGCCAACCACAGCACGTATTTTACATCCCTTCATCGGTGATTGATTTGTGCGGTGAAGACTTTAGCTAACAAACGAACGTGGCAACCCAAGTTGCGGGCAATATCTCCGAAGCTTTTTCGGTTGAACGCAATCCTCAGGTCGGACGAGTTCAGAATCAGTTTCCGCGCGAGTATCCGATGAAGAATGAAGGTGAGGGGGGAAAGAGATTCCAAGTTTGAATGAGAACTGCGACAGCAGGGCGAGCTCGCAGGACGACGACTGAGAAGGAGATCGAAGTCTTCTTTGAGTCGCTCAGACCGCTGACTCTCCAGAGGTTTCTGCCATACCCCAGCCGTGAGTGACTTTCTGGGATCAGGTCGTTCCTCTGAGAGGAGTCGCGGATTCTTGACGAGAGTTCCCTAGTTAGAATGCTCGTCCCGGATTGAGTGAAATTTCCATCAAAGACGCCGGGGAATGAGCGGATTTCCACATTCGCTCGCTGGGGCAACACGATCGTCAAGAATATCCACAGCTTCGGCGATCAAGAGAAGAAGGAGAAGCTTTTGTCCATGGTAATTATCCTGGGTTCTCTTCCATGATCGAGGAAAGAGCTCGATCGCGGAATCATAAATCTGACGACCAGCTTGACCTTGGCTTTCGTTAGGTCAATCAAACGCTCTTCGTTTATGGGATCGTTGATCCATTCAGATGCCGAATATTTCTCTTCTGGCAACTCATAACTTCGAACACCGTCGACTGAATATTCCCGGTGGCGAAGAACGGATGGCTTGTGGAACATCGTTTGGAGTCAGGTGCATCGGTCACGAAAACGAACCTTTTGGTTGTCCGAAACCCGGAGCCCCAAAAAAAAACATCTTTCGAAATGTCACGGGCCGTTCAAGGATATTATCAAAGTTTCAACGATGGGTAACCGATTGAGACCATATCGCTCAAGAGTGGTTGAAGGAAGAAAGATCGTTTGGCTTGAATGGCTCCACCGCACCGAGAAAACGACGACAAGCAAACGGTACCGCCTGAAGTACTCTGTCATGCCGCTTTACTCTCACGGTTTTACGAGCGCTTCAAAAGTAGTTTTGAAGAGATTCAAAGGGCTCGGCCTAAAGTTCGCCACTCCACAAGAGCACAAAAATGCAATTGAATAGATCTCTTGGGAGTTCTCGAGATATCGTGTTGCAAAACGGTCCCATGTATGGAGGGCGTTCGGGAGTTGCGCCGTGCGGAGGCGGTCCGGCATATGGGAAAATCGGTGGCGGAGCTTTTCTCGTGACCAGAGTATTCTTGATCGATCCGGGAAATCTACTTAAACTTGTTTTAATTCCTTTACCTTCCACAATTTTTCCCTCGAGAAGATTTCGAACTCGAGAGATTTCGTTTCCCGTCGATGTCCTAACTTCGGATTTGTCGCAAGAGTGAACTCATGGAAAAATCGTAAACTGAGCTCAGACAGAGCGAGCCTTTTGGCGCGCCAGTTTCCGGTGCAGTATGGTTTCTAACGACGGAAGCGGGGCATATGGCTCACTTAGAGTAGCTGCTGCATAAACGGAAAAAATCCATAGAGTTTTGGATTTGATCCCCAGTGTCGGCTGATCTCTTAGAGTCTTAAGTCATTAGTAGAGCTTGGAAGTCCAGGCATCAATCGTTTTTGAACCTCTATCAATCAATATGAATTGATGGATATTGGGTAAAATAGTGCCTGATTGTTCCAGCCCATAACTTTGTTGGGCAAATATCATCGAAGTGATCGACCTTTGATCAATTTATCCATGGATTGGTGAAGGCTGATTAATGAATAATGCCCAAACTTCCAAGCTCTAGTCATTACGATGGGAATGATTATCAATCTTTGGACCTATATCGATGTCTAGACCTTGAGACGTCCGAGACCTCCTCTTGTTGTAGTTCGCCGACAACTTCCAGACACGACTCGTTCCCTTCTCCGATACCCGGATCACTTCGCCCAAGATTTGCTTAGGTCGTTGACGAGTGCGCCGTTGGGCCACTTTTTGGGAGCACTTGAGTAGAATTAGAAGCATCATATTTCACCCACGGATGTTACAAACCAAGCTGATAAGAGTAAGACCTGTCTAGCGGAGCATGACAGAGTTCATTTTGGTTGATGAGTTGCCTCGTGTCGAGTCGCACGGGTCGCGTTTCATGTCACGATGTTTCCATCGACGAATCTTCTCTTCTCCGTCAAGGAACGACCTTTGGGCCAGCTATCATTTGGGCTGGAAAGCTACGAGCGACTTGAAACTCGAAACCTCGAGACGTTCATGGACTAGAATGTCTGCCGTGGGTCGAATCCGTCATTCGAGATCCTTTGATTTCTTCTCGTGGTGGTCATTCGTTCCGGTGACGCGAAATGAAGACGCGGTCCCCGAGAGGTTTCGCAGCGCAACTCTCCGCTGATCTCTCGCCGAAAGTTTGAGAATCGCTCTCTCAACCATGATCCGATCCATCAGAATTCCACTCTCCAAAACGCTGTATTTCTTTCATGCCACGTTACACCAAGACTCCGTCCTAGCGAAGATCGAGAGGCGATCTCGAGCGTAACCTTCCGGAAAACGTAAAATTCCAAGCGAATCGTTACGAACAAATGCTATAACCTCCCTCGTAGATCAACACCAGGCTTCGAGTCAACATTCGACTTTGTCCTTCCAACTCGTCCGAAAAATCGTAAATAGAGACGATTCAATGACCATTGCGCGATCAATGTACAGAACAAAGGCCGCATGAGAAAGTCATATCCGTCCTATTTGTAGATGTTCGCACTCAAACGAGCGAGTTTTCTCCCACTGCGGTCGATATGGTGTAAGGAACATCGCCGGAATTTATGAGGGAGCAGTTTGTTGCGCGCGAAATCGTAAATGAGGTTTCACCCGCCGGAGAAACGTGCGGCAGAGTTTTTGAGAGGCCATGCGTCTCTTGATGCGATTCCTTCGAGCTTTTTTCTCGCGGCCAACCTAAGCCTTAAGTAGGGAGATGCGTGGGTCTCACACACGGCATCGTCGAACCGGCGCCGCGATTCTCAATTCTGCTCTAATCTTAGTAACAGTCAGGGAGATCATCCGGCCATGGTTCAGCCGAACGAACTCGAGTGTTTCTTCGCTGCCTTCGTGAAACGTCCTCTTTGAAGATGGGAGGCAGAATGATGAAAAGTTCGTAGGTCGTGGCCATTCCCTAGCGATGGCATACGCGGCCAAGCTGCCGAATGTTGAGGATTCAAGCTACAAACGATATTGGCATTCGATATGTTCGGAATGGCGCATCAGGGTGCTTGGGTGACACCGATGTTGATTTCCATTCACCTGCGTATCTCTACACAGCCTACGATCTCAAGTAGCTTCGTATTTACGAGCTCTTTCTGGATCGTTCCTGTCTGTTCAGACGGCTATGATGAGTCATAACCATTTCACAAGCTGACATTACTGCGTTTTATGTCAACCATCATCGATGTCGTCGCGTCTGGGCAAGATCTCACAAGAACCGCCCTCATGCTTTGATTTCTCAATCTGATTAGGGAGAATGGCGACCTCCCTCAAGCTCGAACATATTCCTTCCCAATCCTCAGAGTTTCCTCGTGGGAAAAGATCGAGTTCTGGAGAAAGATTCGTTGAATATTTGAAAAAGGTTTCAAAAGTCATTCAATCTGAAACGTTGAAGATATACATTTGCATGGAATGGGACTCGAACCCATGACCTTCCTCAAGAGGACGCTCTGCCGCTGAGCTACCCAAACTCTATGCAATCTCCACACACTTCAGATTTTTGACGCAAAATGGAATAGAGCATGAGAATATGATCGAGAACCTGAGCGAAGGAGGCAATCATGACTACTCACCTTACCAATGCGCTGCACGACCGTTCTCGGGTCCTTCGAATGACCAACCTGTTGAGGTCATCCAGGGGTCAATTCAAATATAAGTAGCTAGAAATGATTCAGTTATCCGTTCTGAGCTTCGAAAACGCTGTGAACCACGCATTGTAGAATAACAAGGAACTGGGTCGTTTCAAAACACCTCAAAATCACGAATTCCTCACCAAAATCGGGAAAAACGAATTCACATGGTGACCACGTACCACCGACTCTCACACTGCCAAACCAGGAGCCGCCGTGGAAGAACCACTTATATACTGTCGGTCTTGTGGCTAAGTAAAGAGAGCGCATCTCTGGCATCTAGAAGCGCATGCGCTCAACAAGAAAGAAGGCCACTAGTCTTTGTGCGGGAGATGACGACCTAGACAAGCGCAGAATCATCGAATGTTCATTATGTGGCCATTGCTCATCAATACTAATGAACATGTTTCAGATCCGAGGAGCGAGAGGACGACATGGGCATTCAGAACCCACGTCACCTGGCATGATCTCAAGCGGTGGCATGATAAAAATGTCATACTCCGCAGTTTCCTAGATGGGAATATGCTGGACCAGAGGGTTATCACTTCCTGCTGGAATGGTTGAGTCGTTCCAAAGTCTCACATTCATTTGCTAGCCTCGTCGAAGTCAACAAATCTTCATGGTCTTTCACGGTCCCGTCTGGAAGTCTCGTCAAGATGCGGAAAGTCGCGTAAATGACGTGAGAGCTGGTCATTCGACTGTTTGATGCTGCAGTACGACCAGTAGAACACAGTGTTCTGAGAAATCCCACTTATTAGTCCCGCTCGTAGTCGTTCACGGCGCGATACGAATGAAGGTTCCCTCCTCTAGACGTAATGTGACAAAAAAGAAATTCGCCCAAACAAACTCTGCTGTTAATCATCGCATGGACATTCAGGGTGCTTCCGCATGATTTCGTCGCCAAACGTCGTGAAACTCGAGATTCTTTCACCGTCTTCGATCGATCGAGTGGGTTCTGTCATCATGAGCCACCGCTGTCGCGGGCGTAAAGGTTAATCTCTGAAAAGCCCTTGTGGTTGTAATCATCCAGTTATCTGTCGTAACAGCAGCCTCTCCACACATGCTACCCTTATATTGCAGAACTACAGTAGGAAAATCCCGAGTCCCTCACTAGATCGTGATGAACGGTTACACCGGAAGAAAGCTTCCACATGACTTTTTCAATCTTGTTTATTTCTCGTCTAAACGAAGTGCATCTTGACCCGAATCAGGTCTGCACGGCAGCCGCCTCGTGCGACCCGGAGTCGCCGACCCACTATGGGTGGACTTACAGGTTAGGAAACTCGTCGACGCTCAGAGTGCGACTGTTCTGATTTACCATCTGTTCCTGTTCACTCGGTCAACGTTCGATATTTCGCTCTCGATCAGAACGGAGACGCCGTGCTATGCGAAGACTTCAAATATGGTTCCTGAGAGCCAGCGATAAAGTCGCTAAACTAACGTATTCAAGCCCAACCTGTGCTGTGGCTCAGAATAGAAAGTGTGTTTTGACTCAGGTCTTGGGTCACGAAATTCCTTTCTGATGTCGAGTTCCGGCCTTCTTCTTGTTGTGAACCGGAGAACTACTGGCCAAGCAGTGGAGAGAACTTCCATCTGGGAGTGGAAGCGGATTCTTTAGGTGCCGTCCATCTGGAACTGTTTCCTGGTCGGCTTCTGACCATAGCTCAAACGCTCTCTCCAATAAGCCGAATGGAGAGCCGAAGCTTGTGGAGCGGTCCTCGGCCTCTACCATCAGGTTATCCTCCCACCGGTGGATTCGTTTTACTCGCACTTTTTTGCCGATTATACCATTAGAGAAGTTTCTCGGCCCAGAGATTCATGAGCGTTGAAATCGGAAACGAATCCACTCAACACTTTTCACGGCAGACGTCAGAGGCGTGAGAATGAACTTTGCTGTTCAAGGATTGGTGCGCGCGGAGCCTTCGTGGCGTCATTGGAACAAAGATAGAACAAAGGGAAACAAACAAAACGGAGATAACTTCTACAAAATAATCTCACGGGCCCGCCTTCTCCAACAGATTTTATTTCGACATAATGAGAGAGAGGCTCGAATAAACTGAGATCATGCGTTGAAAGCTTCCGTCGTACGCCAATGGTTTTTTTGAAAGCATCACTGATAACCCCGAGAAGAGTCAATCCGACAAAATGCGCATATTGGAGTGACACATGAACCTGAACTCATTGTCAGTCGGGTCAAGGATATTTTTCGAGTAGGTTTTGGATTGTGAGCCAAATACGACGATTGAGCGTTATGCAAGAGGATTCGTGAGAGATTGGATCCAGGAATCGGAGGGAAGGATGGTCGCGACCTTGAGTAAAACCTCACCTTCTCTTGTTTTCTCACAGCAGCGGACGTCGAGCTCGAATTCCGAGATCAGAGCTTGCTTCAAGGGCTCGTCGGTTGTCCTCATTTCGTTTACTCCGCACAAGATTTACAGCATGCTACTTTCGAACCGAGTGACGAGAACATCCTGGATGATTAGAGAAAATCAAAGTTTGACTTTGGACGGATGCCGTCCGTTGTCTTGGACCTTTCGCATGGACCGGTGAAGCTCTGATACGGCAACAGTGGTTGCTGAACGACAAAAAGTTCAGCGCAATAAAAATTCTCCCAAAAGATCAATGTTCAAGGAGAACTCGGATTCCTGGGGAAGAAACGGAACTTTCCGAGTTCACCTTCTGCATTTACTCATGTGGATCGCCTATGAACACCAACTTGTCTGATGCGAAATTGCAGTTCGTCTTAGTCAAGTCTCTTTTTTGAACGAGATATGACTGGCACCGACCGATATGCCGACCTTCGCATCGGAAGTGAGAAAAAAGAACGAGGCTCAGCAGTAAACAACCTCGGAAGCATCTTGAAAGACCGAGAAATCCATCATAGGTGAGACATCGAATCGAAGTGGCATTCAAGGTGTTCGATTGTCTGGTCGATCGATCGAAGGAAAGTGGACAAGATAAATATCACATCGAAAGTTCACTTTCATCGGTTCTCCTAACTAATAAACACCGGAAAGTATCTTGTTGGCTCCGGCTGGGTGTTTTCGCTGATAACTACTTCATGTAAATATCGTCAAGAGCCAGGCCGGAGGCGATCCAATTCATCCCCGTCTGCGGTGACCTGTATGCTCACACGTGCCTTGCAACAATGCGCATTACGTGGATGGTCTTTCGAACCATATGGTCAGGAGCATTGTTTGCCGCTGCAGACTTCTAAGGTCAGTTTGGCTCCGACCATCGAGCGGTTGTGCAAATCCCTGCGAAGAATATTGCCATATTTTGTGTTGTTTGGACTCGAATTGAGCAACGGAAACGGATGTTATTGAATATCGTGATAGGATACATGACTTCAGATTAGAAAAATCCCAGTCTCGTCTTCATCCGCCTCAAGACAGCACATGGTTTCCGCCGAAACAAGGCCGTGCAGCCAAATGTGTCTGACATTTGATGAACTCCAGTAAAGGGCCCGCGAAAACAACGGGACTCCCACGAAACTCAAAAGACGGCCAGCGAGGGTCTCGTTTGTGATTCTTAGTTAGAGGCATGGGAAATTTATAGGTGACAAAAGCGCATTTCTGAATAAAGCCGCGGCGCCAGGTCGCTCGTCTCTGCTGTGTTCCACAATATCCGACGGCGCAGCGTCGACGACGACCACGTGGTAGTCAAGAAAGGGAAACAGAGCTCTCGTCTATAAGCTGCGATGTTCATTCGTCGTCCGCAGCATTTTAGTCGGTCTGTCGAGTCCTGCGAAGACGCTTGTCAGGAGCCTGTTCGCTTGCGAGCCAATCGGCTCCATTGATCAGCAATTCGCTTGACCACAATCGACTCAATCGATCATTTTGAACAATTTTTCTGCCCTACTCGCAGAAAGATCCCAATCGCCAACATGCGGATCATAGATGGTGAGTTCAGTCTGCACTTATCTAGCTGAGCTCTCTTTGCCTCCGTATGTACCGCTGTGTCCAACTACGAGACGTGTTCGTAGCAGCTGTGACTCGTGAGAAACTTTTGCGTCCGCTAATTCGACCTGACGGCTATGCATGCGACCCGAAAGTTCACAGTTCTGCTGTTTTCTGAAACCGGAGAAATCGGTGCTGAGCTCCATTGATCTCATTTAACGAGGTCTGTAAACACGGGCATGCGTCGGATTCCGAATCGCCGCAAAATTCACCGGAAGGATCATGCAGCTCCACCACAAACCCATTTGGGTCATGAATCCCATTCGGAAAACTTCGATCGCAGTCCAAGGTGGCAACTTGATGGCTTGCATCGCGCGCACAGCTGGGAGCCGAGACATCTGTTAGTCGAAGAAGCAGTACATTATATAACACGGCTCCGTCAAATCAAATCACTCTTCCTCCGAAGCAAGGTCGCCGCATTCATAGTCCGCAAGATTCCAGCGGCTTCGGCCAAGTTCTCTCGCCTGCTTCCAAGTTCATTGATTTCTATCCTGATTCCTCAAAAGAAGCGGAAGAAATTCAGCGAGAAATCTCAGCGTGCTTTCCAAGTACTACTTGGCGATGTGCAGTTGAACCCGAGCTCTCGAATCCAGATTCTCAAAAGAAACATGCGGCGCCGGTGAAGGCACCATTAGGCACTCATGACTTCTATGAAAAGTTCGCGCCGCCATTGTAGCGCCCCCTAGTTTTGGTCGGTTGAAACCTTAGCTTGCATCCTGGCGGCCTCTCTTATATGCGCCCATCACAACACCCACTCTCACAAACCTTCACACACCTCACACTCTCACACGGGGGATCAGCGAAACTCCGAAGCACAAGTTCAGGAGCTTCAGCATTCGATGTTCTGAGGTTCCCGTCATCTGATCACTTGGTGTTCTGCCTTGAGACAGCTTTCGAACTTGGTGAGAACTCATTGTCGTGCAGCAGATAATACCCCATTCGAATGAAGTCAGAAATATCACCGAGAACAAGTTCCGAGATCGAATTACTTTCCCTGGTGACACTATTTCAACGTTTACTGTGAACTCTGAGCCGACGACAATGTTGCTCTCGACAATCCGTAGCAGACGCGAGCCGGCGGCTGCGACGTCTGACAGCTAGCCAGTCGCAGGCCGTTCGAATCGAACAGAGCATTCCGAGATGCTGTGTTTACTCTTTCTTGATTTGTTTGTTTTCGTCCGAGTCGATCATTTTCCAGCGTGGTCTCATCTCTAGAGTCACAAAGAACGTGGTTTATTTTGGTTTTGTCACCAGGTTCAGCAATGCTGTCCTGCTTGGCCAGAGTATCGAGCATCGGACACCGCAGAGTGGCGTTCGAAGTTGCCAAAAGGACAGGTTGGTCCATGGCGCGACGTTGCGCGGAACGACTCGATTCGGATTTTCATCCGAAATCACGTTGCTCTGAATTCGTTTTTCTCTCGTTCCAGGATACCTTTCGGTCGGACAGCGTTCCATGTCTTCGCTGCGTCCACTCGTGATATGCGGTCCGTCCGGAAGTGGAAAGTCAACGTTACTCAAACGACTACTAACAGAGCACGGCGATTGGTTTTCGCTCAGCGTTTCTCGTAAGTTGTAGTGGTTGACGGCAAGCCGCCGAATATGCGCGGATGTGTAGTCAGCGTTTACGAATATGGGACAACATCATGAGCTGGTCGCAGTTCTCTGGCCTCGACTGTGGTAGCAACGATTCGTTCACCCAATGAGTTGCTCAACGTCCACGGTTTTCCAGCGTGATGTGATGTCACGCAATGTTTTCTCGCTCGTCCAATGGGAGGCCGGCGAGAGAGGAATTCGTTCATTCGTGATCTCCCGAATTGTATTTGAAATCGATCACTAACACTTGATTTCTTTTTTTCTCCCAGATACAACGCGTAAACCACGTCCTGGCGAAGTGAACGGCAAAGATTATCACTTCGTCACTCGAGACGAGATGCAAAAAGCAATCGAAGATGGAGAATTCATCGAGCACACACAATTCTCTGGCAATATGTATGGAACGAGCAAACGCGCAGTTCGCGACGTGATGGACACCGGGAGGATCTGTATTCTTGATATTGAGATCGAGGGCGTGAAAAATATTAAGAACACCGATCTAAACCCACATTACGTGTTCGTCAAGCCACCCTCTCTGCAAATCCTAGAAGAACGTCTCAGGTCTCGGGGCACCGAAACCGAGGCCTCACTCAGCTTACGTCTCAAGCGAGCGGTAGATGAGATGGCGTACGGTGATGAGGAAGGAAACTTCGATCTCGTTGTCGTCAACGACAACCTCAAGGCGGCCTACAGCTCGCTAGACAGCTTCTTGAAAAAGGTAGGTCATCCACTTGCACTTTACGTCGGTCTGAATGAGAAAGAATCATTTGCACGGTGACGGATGCCTGGCGAGTTTGACTCAGATATCGCTCGATGATAAATCGAATTTTGGGCGTGCATGGTTTCAAGTATGATTCAATCGAAAGCTCGAACTTCAGAAATTTCGTCTGACGTTGCTCTAACATTGGCCTGCTCTTTCTCTCTCTTCCTAACCATTGCGTGCTGCCTGGATCTGCAACAGGAATATCATGTACTTGCTTCGCAGGAGATCGAAGACCTCTCCGGGAAAACAGCTGAGTTCTAGGTCTACTACGCACTCGAAGAACAATCCACATCGAGTATTTGTGCTTTGTCCCTAGCACAGCACGAACTGTACATACCCTGGGATTAGATATTAGATGATGTAAACGATAATTTATTTGATGATCTTTCTGCTCTGTCGGAAATTTAGATTTTCTCATCCTGTGCTCTTCAGTCCTTACCCCACCACGCCACGGGGGGCGCGATAATTGATTTAGTCGAGGCGTCTTCCTCGACGAGTCGCTGCGCTCTCTGCAACCTCGGCGGACTCTATTCTGTTTAGGACCGAACCGGTTGAAACTACCGGCGAACTGATCTCTTCCCTCGATTCTAAAACCGAGAATAAAATGATCTATTTGAAAGACTCCGATCCGATTCGTTTTCTTTCACGATTCGGTCGGACGAATTCCCTGGAGGACTCTCTGTATTTGGCGGATCTATGTTACGACTAGCTTCGTGGCGAATGTTTTTTGATTGGTTTCTCGTTATGTATTCCCTTCGCAATTAGAGGGCACTCCCTTGAGACAAGAGAATCGTGAATCTAGCATTCGTGCCGAAGATGCAACACCGCGAAGAGATGAATTTTTACACACAATGGTTGTCGTCACTGAATCTATTACTGTTACGCGCAATTAATAATGATTGATCAAAAGTGAGTTTTGGAGGAACCTCTGAATTAGTGGTCACAGTGATGTGTGATTCCGAAGCTAATGAATTAAAATTAGATGATTCCGAGTGAATACCTAACGACCTGAAGAAACAAAGGAAGTTTAGAATTCACTCACCTTCATACATTATTTGGAATAAATTTTCAAATGCGGTACCTGAAACTTCGCGTCTTCATTTTTTCTCCGTGTCGGGACTGTTCATGAACGAGCGCAAAAAAAACCTCAACGATCCGAAGAGAGATGAGGGCGTTTTCTAACAAACTTTTGCAGACAGTAAAAAAAAACTGAATAGTATTCCAGTAGTAGAAAATTGAACACATCTTCTGGAATCTTCAAAACTATCAGATTCCAAATCTTGGTATATACAGTTTTTCATTGCGGTGGTTCCCGTATCAATGATATCTCGCCATGGATAAGTCGCTCGAAAATTCAGAAAAACACGATCGACGCAGAATTTCATCAACTTCCAGATTGTGATGACAGATCGACTAGTGCGGATGCTAGCTTAAATGGCGAAACCATTGATTCTTGGAGATTTGTGTTTTGCAAATAACTTTCTAGAATGGATGGACAATTTCTCGATGCCACCGAAAAGCTCGTCGAAAATGCTATCGGATAGAAAATTAATTTTGGAAATTGGCCGCGATATGACTGAAACGTTTTATCGACGCTCTCATCGTTAGTTAGCATATTTCCAAAATTTTTCTGAATCAACTGCATTTTCGACAACCTTCCACATGCAGATGGACATTTGACCGAGATTCCGTAGATTGAAAAGAGAAGTCTGGAGCTTTCGCGATAACCTACAATATTATTTGGATTTTTTGGATACCAATTCAGATTCTTGGTCATTCAGAATTTTCAGAGTCGGAGGTCCGTGAAATGGATTCCTACATTGAAATGATTCAAGCTGTGGTATTGTGAATGTGACTTTCCTCTCGGAATCTTCCAAGATGTTTCGAAGTCCCCGTATAGCTGTTGTAAATCGTATCGAGGTGGACAGGAGCTCAACATCGGCAAGCCATTGTTGGTTCTTTTTCATCGCCATGCGATGAGTTCGCGATAACCTCGTATCTGATGCTCCAATCAAATGCCGTCGTAAAGCGCTGAGTGGCGGAACTGCTCCCTCGCCTACAGTCGGCTTAGCTGACTACATTGCTCTCTTGCTTGTCTAAGAGAGCGCTTAACGAGCGCAACTTGGTGCAGCAGCTGGCGTGTCGCGTTTGACTAAAGGAAAAATCGATACTTCAACGCTGATACAACTCTTCCGGAACGTGAGTTTGTTTTTAGAGTGAGGTTGGACTTCGAGCCTATCCCAGAAACTAGCGTTCCGTAGCCTCCTAGATTTTTCATGGGACTTTGTTAGCTCAATGCGGATCGTACGAGACCTGGAAATTTCCCTCGCTCGACCTTCTCTCTCTTTCCTTTGAGTCACATGTTTTTGTTTGTTTTTGATGCTGGCTGCGTTTCCTGGAGGACCGCTCATCGTTCCATGGAAGTTTTAAGCGAGTAAATATTCTCAGGTGAGAAAGACTCCTCAGAGGTTCCAGAATGGACAGCCGAGAGTTTCCGATTCAAGATTCTCTAGAAGGAAAAATCTCTTGGGAGCTTGAACTATCGCTGTCTAATCGGTTCAGATGCAGTCCATCAAAACGCGCCCCGTGACCTCAGGGGTGTCTGTCAAGCTGCTGTCGACGCCGATTTCGTAGCGTTAGAGTCTTCGGAGCGGAAATCATGGGAGGAATGTAACTCGAAACATGTCCAACTAGACGTTCCATCCGTATTGAATTTATATCTGAGTATTCTTGTGAAATGTGATGAATTGTATCCAATAATTGGTCGATGTCGAGAATGAAAGCGAATAGACTAGAACAGCATAGGGTTATGAAGTTCAGGGATAGATAATTTTCCATCATCCATCAATCCATATAAATAGATGGAGAAATGGATTGATTATGCCCGGAGTCCAGGGCTTGATCGGCGATTGAGCTTTCTCTGTCGATCAATTCATTCATCAATTCATATGGTTTTATACATTGATTGATGAATGATGACTGACATTCCTAACTCTGATGATCATCGAGCGATGAATTGAGTTTTCGGCGAATGACATCATCGTCGAGAATCAGTCGCCAGCGACCCGTGCCGTAGCATGACTTTGTTTTGGAATTGATTTGATTGTTACGGATAGCTCTGATTTCCTCACAACATAAAGAAGAGTGTAGGCAATCAGATCGTCCGCCGTGGATGTCCAAGAGAAACCTCTCGAACGAGTCCAGGAGAATGGAGTTTTGTAGAAAACGGCTCCGACGGAATTCTCCGGGATTCGTAGACGGTTTCAGGCCGTCGATTCTTTGCTCTCACAACAATCATCCGATTGTCGAGCGAGAATGACGGTTACCGTCGAAATCATGTCCCCGTTACAATTTCTCCAAAAAAATCAAATAGTAATTTCCGCTCCATCGATCGACTTTCTTAGCGATTCTTAATCCGCACATCAGACCCCGAGAAGCTACAGCGAAGCATCGGTTTCCTCTCAGAAACTGTGAGTGGCCGGTCATTCTCCCGAGCATCGAATCAAATAATTTATCTATCCGACAGGCAGTCGAAACATGTCTTACGCATCGATAGACAAGACATTCTCATCTTCGAAAGACGTTTTCCGATCAGTGTCGTCTTACATTCACGCCAACCCCGAGTTAGCGTTTGAAGAGCACAAAAGTCATGATTTCTTGGTGAAAGAATTGGAGAGAGAAGGATTTGAGGTCACGGGGAATTACCTCAGCTGCGACACTGCGTTCAGAGCAACATATGGAAACAGCCAAGGTGACTATCATGATGATTTTTGTGGAAACGAGATTTCCGCAAGCGAAAAAATGCGCGTTCTTGTCTCCAACGTACCCGCTTGGTAATCGGCCTCTAGTTTTGAAGCTCTTTTTATTCTTAAAGATGGACCAACTCTGTGCGTCATCTGTGAGTACGATGCTCTGCCTGGAGTGGGCCACGCTTGCGGTCACAATCTCATTGCTGAGGCCGGTTTCGCAGCCGGTGTTGCAGTGAAACGATTCCTGGCGGAGAACCCTACCGTTAAGGGGAAGGTGCGCAAAAATTCTCGTCACATATCGAATTATCGAAAATTGAACCGACGCCGACGTTTCCAGTAACCGAGTTTTCAGGTTGTCGTTATGGGAACTCCCGCGGAAGAAAGAGGAGCGGGAAAACAAGTCCTCATTGAACGTGGAGCCTTCAAAGATATCGACGTCGCAATGATGGTGCATCCGGCGAACTCGGCGAACGGTGAGAGACGTCCGAGAAAAGATATCTTGAAATATGTATCCTTCGTTCACGTCGAGCATGGACAGATTACTTTTGGTTAACAATGTGACGTTGATTCCGCAGAGCTCTCGCCTCTATTCATTGGATGCGTCGAATTGGTGGTCGAGTATTTCGGCAAAGCGGCCCATGCTGCAGGCTATCCGTGGGACGGGAAAAATGCTCTCGATGGCGCCGTGACTTGTTACAATGGCCTAGCCATGCTCCGGCAGCATATTCGACCAGCTTGCAAAGTGCACGGTAAAGTCAAAAATTTTGCTTTTTCACTATTCTGGGCCCCGAGAGGTGCTCAAACGAAGGACGGGGAATCGATGAGACTCATTCAACAGAGTCGGACTTTCCAACAGCCGTCATCAAAAATGGAGGAGCTGCTGCCAATGTCGTTCCGGAATATTCATCGATGTCCATCTACTATCGGGCTCCAACCATCCCGGAACTTGAAGAGCTGGGCAAAAGAGTGGAAGACTGCGCCCGAGCCGGAGCCCTCCTCAGCAATACGGAAGTCAAGCTATCGACGCCTAATCCGAAGTATCTGCCGCTGAGAACGAACTCCACCCTAGCAGAGCACTATCGCAAACACTGCGAAGCTGAAGGTTTGTATTTGAGGGTTTCATTTGGATTCAACCGATATCCAGGTCTTTGTGGATGAACGATCGAAGGGCAGACAGAGAATAAACATCGATTATTCGAACCATTGAACACCTTCAGGCATGAAATTCGACGAAGACGAGAAGTTGGGGAAATTTTTGGCGACATCCGACATCGGAAACGTATCGTGGGAAGTTCCAGCCATGCAACCCATATTCCACATCGATGCCAAGGGTCCCAACCATTCAATTGTAAGAAATTTCCTTTCAGCGAACGAAAACGTGGCTACGCATTTTCTAAGACCCCGCAGACGAATCTAGGTCACCGATAACTTGACCGAACTTCCAGGATTTTACAAATGGCGCTGGAGATGACGCGGCTCAGGCGAACACCTTGATCGCAGCTAAAGCCATGGCCAAAACATGCGTGGACCTTCTCAGGGACCCTAAAGCCTTGCAGGAGGCCAAGGAAAACTTCAAGAACACACGATAGGCTCGAACACCTCCACGAAACTCTGACAAAGACTGAAATAAATTCCCCATCGACTCGTCTTTTCCAAAAAATCAGGCTTGCCGAGTGTCTTATACTATGTATATCGGGGAAGGATAACATGAGTCTCTTCGGCTTACGATAACTTAGTTTGTTTATTGAGTAACACAAGATTTCCCGACATATTCTAGTAATTCTCTGTCCTTTCTCCCTGTATCTTACATGCTTCCGTTTCTGTACGGTATTCTATCTAGCTGTCAAAACTGAATCTCTCTAACTGTTTCATTGACGAACCGGCTGGATCCGTCTGGCACAAAATCTATAAAATACTCGACAAAGTTTCTCAAACCGCTTGGAGAGGTCGATATCGAAACTGATATGCATGTTTTTAGCTGGCTGATGCTGTAGCTGTTGTCATGAATATTGATAACGCCAGCGAGCAGGAGCGCATGCAATGAATACGTAGCGTTCGTCGATGATTTGCACCTACGACCATCATTTCCGAAGACCAGAGCGATTTCGAGCGCTTTAAAAATAGTACAGTCCATTTTCTCCGACTCTTGAGACTTCTGTTGGCGAGTCGTTTAAGAATGTCTTCCTTTAGGACTCGCGTTCTCAACACATTTACACAGCTGGGGTGGGTTCCCTGTTCATTCCTAACAGTGTGGTTCGGTTGACAGCCAGCAACGCTTTCCGCGGACGTGGCACGCCGGGTTGTCAACTTCATTTCATTTTTTTAACCAAATTGTACAAAATCGCGGCAAAGCTCAATCTGTGTCATGGCTCGATGTCGTCGCTCTCGACGTGCCGTTCTCTCTTTTCTTCTGATACATTGATTTTGATTCACAAACGACGAATTCGTGTATGTGACTCCGTCGGTTCTTTTCAGACTTATAGGTAAGTCGGTCACCGTTGATAAACTCTGTTCGTATTCACGCGTCTAAATAATGTTACATTCATTATTCTCTGTGATTTTTGATTGATCTTTCTTCTCTGCAAGATTCGTTGAACATAGAACGATGCAACCAACCCTTCCAATTGTGATTTCCGAGTTCGTCATTCGATCAAGTTTTGAAGCACACGCAGTCATGGCGATTCCAGTTATTCGGTTAGTCGGCGACGTGTTCACATCTCCATTGACAGCGACTCCGATTGGTGACCTTTCATTCCCTAAGGGTTTATAGTTTCCTCATTCAATGTATTGCTAGTTGTGAGCTAATTTGTTGTCTCTCTGCTGGCATTGACTAGACGACACAGAGGTGCAGCAAGCACTTCAGCCTCTTCTGGTAGTTCCATTTCGTTGAATAACGGCCTTGGCGAGGTCCGGCAAGAACCTCAAGCAGATGCGGTGGCATTGTTCTTGACGATGGCTGATTCGACCGGATCGCTTCAAAACGTCCAATGAGGATTTGTCCAATCGTTTTCGCTACAGCTTGAGGAGTCTTCTGCTTCTTCGTGGTTATAGATGTTTCTTTGTGTGATTGCGCAGGTTCTTGACGAAACACGCTCTTGGCTGTTAGTCCGTTGTCAGACGATATCATGGAGACAAACATCGGTAGGCGGCGGCGTCCGGGACTCACCGTCGGACCGCGTTTCGGTTTCCGGGTGCGTGTCCGTCGTCGAGATTAGATCCCAGACTCCGCTATCCCCTCGTCATCTGAAATTTGCAGATCTTAACAAACGTTAAAGGAACGCTATCAATCTGTGCCGACAGGGTGCTATCAAGCGGTTGAGAATGCGGAAACATAACAAAGACGCCAGTATTCAGTGAGTGATTGCATTCCTAAATAAAAAGAAGGAATCTGTGCAGGGATCTATCTATGTATCGGTTAGCAGTGGGGATCTGCCGGAGGCACAGCCAATGAAGTTGGGGTGGAGATGCGCATCTCTCATGGAATCATGCTTCCTGTGCGGGAGCCTTCCCAGGTTTTGTAAGCGTTCCTGCCTTGGGACTAATCGCAAGCGAAATTGGGAACGTCTTAGGAATGCGCTTCGAGCTCCCTGTATGGTGAGTCACAAAAAAAAATGTACGGCGGCCAAGCCTTCGAAGCAACAGATGGAGGGACGAAACCCAAATAACGGGAAAGTGGTAAAATGCGTTTGAGGGTTCAGGGTAAGGATTTGTCCAAAACGACAGCCAGCATCCGATTCACCCACCCTGGATCCACGATTAACACCGTTGACTTGGTTTCATCCGAATCAGAATCGTCCTTCAGCTTTGCGACTTATTGCCACAAAATTGGTTTTGTTAGCAGAAAATCGGTTTCAATTAATTTTTTCTCTTTGTTTCCAGTGTCAATTCACTACTCTCGAACTTCACGTCATACGTCACATCACGAATGATATTATCGACAAATGTTAGCAACTTCATATTGAGTAGATTACTGATCAAAGAGGGAGCAAAGTAATGAATATTTCAGTTACCTTCGAATGCGCTGTTGTCGTGAATTGTCAGGCGCACGTCTTCTGTGCCTTCGAGCACACACATCAGGCACTGATATATGCAAATGTATTGCTGTTCGTTCTGAACCATCCAGACGCGATCTTTACGCATTTCGTACACGATGCCAAAAATGTCAACATAGTCCAGTTTCCGCGTCGACTGTAGAATTCGGTCTAGCGCGATGAAGGTACCCGAACGTCCAACGCCGGCGGAACAGTGGACTACGATGGGTTTATTGTCCGGGATTACCTGGAAACGAGGACAAGTCTTTCAGTCCGACCGAGTTTCTGGCGAGCCTCCATTGTCAGAGCGATTTTTATGCGAACAGATCTCATATCATGGACACCGAATAACCGCTCGTCTAGTTCTCACTCACCCTTTCTCTGAACGTTTTGACAAATCTAACAAGTGTTTGCGGCGGATCAGGGACTCCGAAGTCAGGCCATGTCGTGAAGTGGAAGTGCCTTACGATCCGAGATTGATCTCCACGTGAAACTTTGAACTCGGAGATCGTCCAATCGGAATACGGCAACTCCGTCAGGATTGTCACCTGAATGTCTCCATAGTATACCTGGAATGTATTTCCGCGGTGAGTTTTCAATTTAGACCTCTAGCCTCGTTGTGATCAAATTCTATACTCACAGGCTGCATGTCGAAAGGCCAGTAGTGGTCGCACTTCTCTCTTCCTTTTTCCACACATCGCGTCAACATGACAATTGCACGGCAGTTTTGCTCCCAGACCATTCTCCAAAAGTCGTCTCGAGTAGAATGTAGCGGACCCTGCGTCACAATGAATTCTCGCGGCGAGTTGTAACCCGGGATGTAGTTCGCGTTGATGTAGTCCGATCCTTCCTCGTCATCGGTCGGCAGTAATTTCACTCGAGAGTGATCGTACGGTAGAATGTTTGTGAAACGATTCTTGGGTCTATTCACGGGCAGGTCGGCAGCCGAGCAGGGCCTATCGCGGCCGACGTGTTTCAACATTTCAAATTCTTCGGAGAATCTGAAGTCTGAATCTGCACTCAACAGTCGGTAGTGCTCAGCGAACAGAGACAATTTCACCGGTCGCGTGATCTCGACTGGATTTTCAGGAAGGCTCATGCCGTGGTCGTGTCTGTAAAAGACGCTGTTAGACGCGAAAGTTAGTCTCGAGGTTACGCAGGCCGCAATCGATTTGGGAACAAGGTATTCTAGAATCAAGGAGGAAGTATCAAAATGACGATGCAACTATCGACGAACGAGAAAACGGACACAAGAGAAAATAAGAGCAGATTCCACGAGACTCTCACCTATGAGTGGCAGGATCGTCTTTTAGTGGTGGCTTGGGGTTGAAAGGACCCATTCTCCTTTTTCTGAGAACGAGAAGAATCAGCGCGATGCAAACGAGTATTGTCAGCGGTATGAAGATTCCTGCGATTAGAGATGAGTTGTCCGGATCGGTCTGTATGGCGTAGGACCACGTGGTGTCGGTATACTTGTCAGGTCCTGTGAAAGCGCGCAGTTTGATCCGATACTGACTACCTGGCTTGAGAGGGCCGTTGCAATAAACGCTCGTCCGTTGTCTAGTCTTGTCAGTGCAGTCTTCGGTGCCTATGATGAAGTCTTCAGTGGTTATGGTTCCGTTGAAAGGATAGTACGGTTCCATGACTTGGTACGGCGGCCAGTAAGTGAAACCCTGCACATCGTTCCACGAGGGCATCGGGTTCTGCGAGGGCGTCAGACTGTCGTCTTCGGCCACGATCAGTGTGTAAGTCAAGATGGGGCCGTTTGTGTTTTGGAAATAGTTTTTCCTGAATAGCACTCTGATAGAGGTGGAAGTGTGAGAAACAAGTGTGGGGTAAACGCTATCCGACGGTTTCGGAGGCGCCCAGATCGGCATGATTTCCTCGGAGTGAGCTTTTCCGCCCGGTCCGATTTTTGTGTGGGCTTGAATTTCGAACACGTAGGTTTTACCCGGGACCAGATTGCCAATCGTCCCGTTGGTAATGTTCGGTGCGAAAATGTTGTACTTGTGCTCGCTGTTGGCACTGCCTTTAAGGTAATAGGAAATCTTGTATCCGGTCAGAACACCGTTCTGCTCCGATGACGGGAGCGACCATTCCAGCGTGATCTGAGAAGGTCGCAGATCGATCGGGCGGAAGTAGTGAACCTTTCCGGGAACGCTTTCCAGAGTCTGGAATGTTTGCGACATGGGCAGACTCCTCCTGACCGTCGACGTCTCGTATCCGGAGACGACGACTACGACGAACGTGTAGTTATGATGAGGCTTGAGGTTAACGTAAGTCATGGATTCGATCAGCGTGAAGTTGTGCACCAGATATCCCTGATGGTCGAGGTACTGGACCTCGTAACCGTCACGATCTCCAGACCCGGGTATGGCGTCTCCTGAGTGTTCCCAGGTCAACGAGATTTCCGTGTCGGTAACTGTCAGAGCTCGGATCGACTTCACGGGATCAGGGTCTGGAATCGAGGGAGACAGAGCGTGGGATTGAGATTCGATGTTATTCGGTATGTGGTACAATATTCTCAAGAGTTGGGAATCTTCGATTGAGATGCAACTTACACAAACGGGTGTGTCGGTAAATCGGGACGCTCGAAACTCCTCCAGATACCGTCCAGATCGATATGTTGTACAGATGACCTGGTATGAGGTTATCGAAAACCACCAGACGGTTCGTATCATTGGAGAGTTTCTCTTGTGCAGGCGGCACGGGAAAATCTCCCGTTGAACTTAGGAGTTGGAACCGGTAACGGTCAAACACAACGCTCCGGATGGGAGTTGGGGTATATTTGATGCCTAAGGTTTTAGTCGCGTGTTCATCGATGACGATGTTTATCACGGAATCGATTACAGGCATCGTCCGAGTCTCGACGCCTACGCCTTCGCTCCGCAGCGAGTGACTCACGGAGTACAGGCGGAAGCTGTAGAGCTCGCCGGGCTTAAGGTTCTCAATTGTTACTGACACCGTTTCTCCTGCCAGCGTCTGGTTGGCGGGAAACTGGTGAGAGTTGTGCGCGAGAGGATCTCTCACTGGATTGAACACAACAATGTAGTAATCAATGCGTCCCGACGGCCTCTGCCAACTGAACGTGACATTTTTACTGTCCACGAAGTGCTTGACGTCCGTGATGGCGTTTGGATCTGCGGAGGGGGCGGAACAATTTATTCAAGCAGCACAGAAAACCAGGAAAGCGGATATTTTCAGCGAGAATTCCAATAACTCAGGTCTGGGCGGAAACTCACACATGGTCTGCTCGATGACCGGAGAGTTTTGGCTCTCGGCTTTGTTGCTGACAGCATTCACTTTCACGGAATACTTCTCCCCGGCAATCAAATCATTCATCTCGAAAGTTGTCGTGTTTACGAATCCAAGATCCTTCCAGGTATCCGAAGATGAAGCTCGAATCAATACGTTGTAATGGTCGACGATCGAGTTAACCGGCGAAATCCAAGTCAAGATCATCGACGTATTCGACGCCTTTGTAACGAGCAGGTTGTTCGGGGGACGCGGCACTATGTAAACAAACGTTAGAAAATGGCAATGAAACAGAACGAAACAAGCTCTTGTTATGAGCTCTGAACGTACATCGGTTGGAAACGACGACATCGTTCGCTTCTACGTCGTTTTCCAAACAAGATCTCCAACAATAGAGAATCAGAGCTAAAGTATCGGAGATCAACTCCCAAGGGCAATCCTCATGTCTTGAGATTCAGGATTTGGAGTACGACGAACTACTTGAGTTTTCGTTGGAGAAATCTTGGGGAGATTCGGGCAACTTTCAGGAAGGTGATGGATCTCGAGAGAGACGTTTAGAAACACGCACTGGCTACGAACTCGATCGATGAACACAAAAATTACCTTTATACGACCCTTTAATTCGGGTTAGTGGATCAGTTTCAAAGTCTCCAGAAGCATGCGTGTCAAGTTTTTAAATTTAGTCACAAGCATTTTAGTATTCAGCATAAGCATTTCTCATTATGTTGACAATTTTAGTTTCTCGTTTATAATGAGGCGTCGAACCTCAACATTAGATGAAGCAAACATGGACGAATTATGGATATGAGGCGATGTACCTCAACGAAGTTCCGTATCAAGTTCAAATAGCGAACATCTCAAAAATGCAGAGCGATTTCGATGCGAAGCTCAAACGGGTCGATTCAACGGCTTCAACTTGACGCCAAGACCGATACATGCTCCTCAATTTTCGAGGCGATCATCAAAATGGAAATCCTTTCTCAACTATTGATATCGAATATGCCGACATTCAGGACGATTCTACTCCTGATTGCATCATAGCGAGAGGAAAATGGCATGCTACTTTAGAAAACGCTCAAAAGGAACAACGAAATAACGGGCTCAGCGGAGATACGCACCAACAGTGTGGAAGTACGAATGTGGTTCCGACCAGAGGCCGTGAGATATGGCCGATACTTTGATATTGTAGCCGGCGCCAGGGTACAGATTCTTGAGGACAAGCCAGTTCTGTTTGGTTGTCTCCTGACGCTGCTCCTGCGTATCGTTTCGAGTGTAGACCTGTTGAGGAAAATTGAAATTTCTTCTTTAAATATCCCATCATGAAACCTCGATCAAGAACAAGTCCTAATCCGACGGCTCGGGAAACTACTTACGACCACGAAGGAATCCTGTCGACTCGTGACGTCGGATTTCCACGATATATTCAGGAATCCTCCGGGTCCACTGAGTGGCTCCAGTGACTCGATAACGGGTGGTGAAGGACCTGCAATGAGAGCGGCTTGCCAAACTACTCTACGTCATGCAGATATGCGGATATGCAAAGCAAACATTTGCGTCTTGTTGCAGCGTTGGCGACGGCGGCAAATGCACCATTTGTTCGAGTCGGATTGAGCAGCGATGTTCGATCCGATTCGACTCAGCAAGTCTCGTCGTAGACTGAACAATGTTTGACTTACGTGTAGCCTGGTAGACGGTGAAGGGCTCACTTTCCATCCCTCGACTGACCGCAGTCACCGATAATGAATAGTTTCGACCTCGAAAGAGATCGTGGAGCAGGAACGACGTATTCGTTACGGTCTGAACGTTGTCGCTCTGATAATTTTCCAGTTCGTTGTATCGGACTTTGTAGCTGTCCTGGGTCGAGTTGCGTGCAGGACTCCATTCTAGGTAGATTTCTCCGGATTCTTTCGCCGTCGCATTGATGGCGGCGACGGGGAGCGGACCTGTTCGAAGGATTTGCTCGAGTTTAAAACTCGACGAAGGACTCCTTTCTTCTTACCCGGACAGAAAATCATGAGAAGCTTATCGACGAAAGACGAACTTACGAGTGGTGATGTTCCCGGTGACCGACCAGGAAACAACGTTTCCCGACACCGTCTTCACGAGGACTTCGTAACTCTCTCCGGGTTTGATGTCCTCATCGAATCTTGCTCGGCGATCCTCATCCTTGCCAACAACTTGCCTCAACGAGTGTCTCGCGCTCAGAGCCACTTGATAGCGATCGAACTCCGAGAAGGACTTTGGCGGCGACCAGTTGACATCGAATGACCGTGTCGTCACCTTATTTAGATCGAACGTGACATTCGTCGGAGGCAAAGGCACTGCGAAGCAACAAAAATCATCCTCAATTTAAGTCATAGATCGATTACGTAAATAAGGATGAAACACTGATTATTGAAGCAGAGACCGACAATATTTTCCGGAGTTGGAATCATCCATTGGGTCGAGTGTTCCTAAAGTCTGTCTCTCTTGGAGCACTCTTTCCACCTTGTAAGTTTTGCTTCACCATTGCCCATACACAATGCCTCAGAGAGCCTTTTGAGACTAGGACTCTCGTCGACGCGTTCTTCGCGCGGACAGTCACACGAGGCGACGTTCGGCGTTCCAAGAAAATTCCTTCCATTCCCCTTTGTCCCCAAGAACTAGAGCGATAGGATTGTTGTTTCGATCGTGTTTTGATTCGGTCTTGAGAACCTTGGTGATATTCAGTTCGGGTTTGTTGTCCCACAAGAACCGGACCGACGACTTTGAAGCTGGGCCTCGAGTAATGAATGTTCACTTTAAATTCCAGACCCGGCAGAGGTGCTGCAGCGGCTGAGAGAGCAACAGAAGTAGCAACTCGGAAACCTTCTCAGCCATAGTCTCTCTACAATAGTTTCCCAGAGCTAAATTCAACCGTTGAGACCGTCAAGCTGCGAATCCCGTTCCTCATTTCGCTTCTGTTTCGGCCGATTTCAGAGATTGGAGAAGTTCCTCCTCCAGAACCGCTGATCCGGGTGCGTGACAATCTCAAATAGTTCATGTTCCATGGTGGGCGGTTCCGGTGAATGCGGACTGTAGTGTGTTGCACGCTCGTTGACAAACTTTCCAAAATTCAGCCGTGGGATTTATGAAGTCCTGATGGATTATTTCCTCACCTGTTCTGTACTGAGCATCTGTAGGTTGTGAAACCACGTCACGCGACACCGTCTGTACAGAAATGTTGTAAGCTCTTCCAGGCACTAGGCCATAAAAAGCGGCTTGAGCTGGACCGGGTGGATCGTTGTCTTTCTCTACAAACAAAACACTTTGTGGGGAGTCCTGCGGGTAGATGGAAACCTGCAAATCAAAGTTCACGGAGTTCAGAAGTTGTTGACAGAAGCTGTGCCGGGAGGAGTTTTGATGTTCGAAATTGCCATTTATGGACTTTGGAGTTTTCAAACCGTTCGAGACAACGGTGGGATTTGCTGATATCAAACAAAGCGGATTATGCGAACCTTGTACTTGTCAAACACCCCGCTCGGGTAGGGAGGTTGCCAGAGAACAAGAAGCGTCGTTTCGTTTCGGAACCACACGATGAAACGACCAGGAGCGTTCGGCTCTGTAAAGTGTACCAGGAACATCAACGTTAGCGGCTGTTTCTCAGCTCATTACTACCACTTCCACAACAAACAATAATAATAATCTTTCATCTTTCAGCGCTCTGGCTCGAGCCGCGCCGCTCTTTGCGTCGAGGGTGAGGCACGTTTTGCAAGTTGGCACAATTTACCTCCTTGCATCAACCTCCACGACGTACTCCCCACTTCACCATGCACACAAACGCTATTCCTAATTATTCAGGCTAAGAGAGAATGGCGGCGGCGCCGACGACAACGATGATGATGGCTATGATAGTATCGCTGGAGGAGCACTTTTTCCGGGTCTCGAGGAGGGAACACTCTAGTTCCATGGAAGATCACGGAAGAGAAAAAACGATTCCGGATCGAAATCTTCTCAAAAGAGTTTGTTGTCCGATGCAAGTCCGGCCGAGCGGATTATAGTTCCGAACAATCAAACTGTTTTCAATGCAAGTGTCCATCGTGTCTCAGATGACTACTACACTCTGAGGAAACGGAGCGTTTCGGTCGTCTCAATACTCACTCGTGGTGAAATTGAACGAGAGGAACTGAGAGCTTTCCTTCTCTTTGAATACTGAGTATAGCTGAGCTTCGTAGGTGCAGCCAGGAGTTAAATCTCTGACCGTAGTCATCCGTTCGCTCTTCCCCGTGCTCTCCAACGAGGATGGCGTAACTGCTGGAAGGTGTTGAGTCCGAACTCCACCTTCGTCGGTCGTGCACTCCGGTGCGGTCGTGAGCCTGTGAATAAAAGTCGGCGTGAGCTGATTGAATTGCTTGATCTACTTTCGATTCCCGTCATCCCATGGCAGCCCTGCCTGCGAGCCGTCTAGAATGGATGACAACGGCCTGGAGTGAGGTTCTTCTACTCAACAAGCCTAACTGCTGTCGAAGCTCTGCTTCTAGGACAGTGGTACACTGTGACACTAATTAGACCCGAGGCAAGAGACCGAGTGCGCGTTCGAACACTCGTCCTCCGCTGAGATTACGTGCGATGGGAAACAACTACGAAGCGTTACGCAATGAAAGAGCTAGAGTTTCTTCCTTTGTTACTTCCATGACGAGCACGATTCCGGCCTTCGGAGTTCTATGCCACTTGCGGACTACGAGTGGATGAAGTACCGAAAGGACTGGGCCGACTGAGAAAGACCGCTGTACCGTGACAAAGTAGCCAAATATACGCTTCCTGGTCTGCCTGATTCATGAAGCTGTTCCTCAACCGAGCGACGATGATTAAAGCCGTAGGCGATAAAGTTTGGTCTGCTGACCCATTTGCGAATCCTCAGCCTAATTAGGCGCTCCGAAATCATAGCTTGAGAAAACTCGCTCCGGAATGGATAGTCTATTAAAAGAATTAGTCTGGACGGGCCGCAGCGGCAGCAATCCCGGCTTGCTTCGCTTGGATTTCGGCCGAAAATACCTACCGGTGCCGTTGACGATCATCTGCTCTGGATAGCTCCAAGAGTTCTCCTATAGTACTAGCAGAGGAAATCTACGGATTCCGGAAGTCCGAGCGAGAAAAATTCGTCCGAGATGAACTTCCACAGCTCGACGAATGGAACACGAACGTTTGTTTGGAATTCCCGACTCGCCACGAAATTATATTCCGATTCAGCCGCGCCGCAAGGTCTCGCAGCTGCGATGCATCGATGATGATCAACATGGAATTTCGATTCCCTCCATCATCAGTTGAAACTTAGGTCCGTCGAGCTTTGGATCGCTGTCCGTAGATCAAACCTTTCCAAACTCCGTTCATGCGGATTGAAAGCGTTAGTTGTCGCCAAAGGTCGGACAACAACTAGTTTTAGGTGAATACAGCACGTAGTTCTTGACTCAGCCGATGCATCATGTGGCAGCCGACGAATCTCGATCGGAATGTGACTCCAATTATTCCGGGCTATCCCGTAGGAAATTATCGCAAGGACCAATGTTTCAATTCGAATAGTTTCGTCGCGACGAAACCGAACGCGCAATGATTTCGCGCTGATCGCGGTTTTATTCCGTGGAATGATAACATTTTCGTCTCCTTCGCAAAATATTTTCATCCGCGCGTGTATCGCAACGAAATCGAAAACTCACCTAAATCCAGTGTGACCTCCATTCGCCGGCGGGTCGTAGTAGATCGTTGCGGCCTTATCCGACTCCGTTTGCAGGACGCTGAGATTGAAAGGAACCTCTGGCTCCGAGTCCTGGGTCTCGTTCCATATTAACGTAGTCCCATCGTAGAAGGAGAAGGTGTACTCTGAGCCTGGCAGTACATCTTGTATGGTGTAACCTGGAAATGAGAGGAGGAGTGAAGAGGAAGTACAGTTAGAAATGCGAGATAAGGATCTTATTGTCTCTTAGGAAAAGGAGCATTCCATGGGAAACAATTTGAAATCGAATCCTTGATTCGTCGACTTTCCGATCTCACTCCGAACGATAAAAGTCCTTCGTCGTCCGAAATCATGCGCCAATCGAAGTCTCCCTCGAGTTTCGCATTCGTCCTCCCGAAAGTAAAGCCTCATCATCAACTCTCAAGCTCAACAAGGAACGCGGTCGCAGCTCGGGACTAATCATTTTGCTGCGCTGGTTTGGGGAATATCCCATTCTTTTTCCGTCTCGACAGCAGTAGTTCAAGGATTTGAGCAGAGGAAAAAAATTGAAGACCGGGTACTTCCTCCGACGTAATATCTCGCGGTGGAGCCCACTCTAATCTTGCTTACGGCCATAAAGGAGAGGCTTGGAGGAAAGCGTCTGCTCCCACACCGAATAAAGCCATCCAGCTGGATATATCTTATTCATCCCTCGAAACCGTTCGGAATAGCGCATATTAAGCGGAGTTTAATGTTTCCCCCAGACCGATTTTTTCGTCGCCTGTTCGCCTGGTCCTAATTTGCCGAGACGTTGCGCTAACGCTCGAAATTAACGTGAGCGACAAATCCAGACCTTCGAAACCTCGTATCATCGACGAAGAACCGCCGCGCCCGCTACGCCGTCCGGGTACCTTCGTTTAGTGTTGCGAGGACGAAATTACATCGCGGTTTCATTACCGGAAGCTCCAGTGGATGAGTGGGTGAACACCAGTTGAAACATGGCCGCATTGTTGAGCCAATACCGCCTTCTTTCCTTCTTCGACTATTACTGATAACCCGAGGCTACGGAGACGGCTCGAAACCGCTCATATCGTGATCCCAAGGGGATCTTGTCAGACAGAGTCGCTCGCTGTCGCTTGGTCGGAGACTACTCGCTTTTGATTTTCCCATATCAAACACTTTTTCCTGTCTGCGATTCTCCTGGCCGCCCGCCCGCGGTGCCGTGTTCCGGTGGCCAGGGACAACTCTCCTCGCAGCGAAAGAGTTAATAGCTGTGAGAGTCCGCGTCGAATAGTGGGAACTCGAAGTTGCTCTCCATCGATAAAAGAAAACGAATCAACACCCTTTCCATTGAATGGATTTGCTTTCCCGTTGAGAAATTCGATCATCAACATTTTCGCCCTCTGATTGAATATACTCTTCGAGATCGATCACAAGCAGAGCTAGTTTGAAGCTAGGCCACCGAATACCGTGCTCTCGGAAAAGGTTTTTGTGCCTCATATGAGCTATCACGGCATGCGAAGCTTTGCCGAAGAGAAATCTAGTCGCTTGTTCTGCACGAAGCCGTTGATTACGCGGTCGCACTCTCGAAGAGCACTTCAAAATCAAACATTCAGGATCAAACCCGGAATTTCGAGCTAATCAGAGAATGAATCGTTGAAGAGAGTTTAAAGGAAAAAAAATGTCCATCTGAAGCCTAGATCTGATGTTGACTCTAGCGGAAATCAGGCAGTTGACTGCATGGAGGATTCCGGAGAAAAATTCAGATCCCATTTAGATGTATTGACCTTCACCGTGTGGAAGGACTGCACTGTAGGATCCGATGGTCAGCCTCGCTACGTTCCTCGGGAAAGGAGCTGAAGGTTGTTTTCGGTTCCGTGGCTAACTCGGACCGAACGGCAGGAAGGACACCGGCGAAAGGTATCCTCTATAAGGAAACCGTTTTTCCTCCTTTCCTACAGCAACGGCAGCAACTTCGGAATTCTTCGAGTTTTGGCCACAAATCGAATTGGCCATCTCCCACATTTCCGACTCCGTAGTGATTTTCTTTTACCATACGCTGGAATAAGTGGCAATTTGCTCTCGGTCGAAAAAGAAAGAGAGAGAACCGGCCGCTCCTTGTATGAGACGAACAAAAAACAAAAACTGCCATTACGAGCTGCCTGGTGAAACCGCACACGAATATTCAGCGAGTGGAGAAATTCCCACAATGGGTTGCAGCGCTTGTTGCGCTGCTTGCACAGAGCACGAGGAAAAAGCGCGTGCGCATGATCCCGACCTCTCGCGTCGAGGGATATACGAGTTACACCCACACATCGATACATCTGATATTAATGCGGCTGACTGAATATCCTTACCTGTGATCGCTTCATTGACGCCTATCGTGAAATTCGCTCTGGGTTGGCCCACGTTGGGTTTGTAGTCGATGCGAATTTCTTCTGTGTTCAGTTCAGAATAGAATCGTTCAGGAAGCTTGAGCGTTAACGATTGAGGAGCAGGAATCCCATGCGGCGTCAGCGGAGTAACGGCGTCTGACGAGTGTTGTTGGCCCGCGGAAATAGCAACACAGGAGTACAGCAACAGGAGGCCGAACAGCAAGCTGAGGCTTTGGCACCACGGCAACGACTGAAAACGAAAAAACAAAAGCTGTTAGCGAACGTTCCGAGCAGCGCCGAGACACGATCATTGAAACGCAATTCACAGCACGGAGATGTCGTCAAAAGGGAGTCGTTCTTTTCGAAAGCCTCCGAGAGCGCGATCTGTTTGAAGAGGGAGGATTTGGAACATCCGGAAAATATTTCCACGACTTCAATCGAATGCTTTCTCGTGCGACAAATGGCTGGATTTGGAATCGGCGACTCCCCGCCTCACCGTTGGTAATTACGCGTTGTGTACAGAAGTCGCGTAAACCCGGTTCTGAACGTTGGAAATTCCGCATTGTAGTTCCTCGCCCACGATTTCCCAGATCCATTGATTTGCTGCTTCGTTCCTGTGCACGTCTACATAAATTCTGTTTGCGCTCTTCATCCCGGCTCAACGGCGCGCAAACACAACATGAAACTTCGTTAGATCTTCTTGGCCCTTCGACTCCCTCGCCCCCACCCCTTCGAGATGATGACGATCTTCTTTAGGAACACGTTGATCACAACGTGTTTGCCTGTCCCGCGGTGTTTCCTCGGAACTTTGTATGAGGAAAAAAGAGCTGCAATCTGTTTGAATAACGAATCATACTCAGAAAAAGGAAATTAAGATGTGACAGCACGCAAGTACTTCAGCTCGAAACTTTTTGTGTGGATAAAGGAATATTCGGCAGACTGTAGACCAACTTATAGAGGCTGTGTGCTCTTCTGTTCCCTTGGCTTGGACGGGCCAGCTGCAGGAGCAGCAGCTTAAGCAGATGGCAAACACGCCAGTCAGCTCTAGCTAACTGCATGGTCGTGGCGGCGGCGGCTGTGACAGCAACGGGTCTAGGAGCGCACTGGGCTTTCGTCCTACCTATTTGGTCAGATGGAGGAGTTTGACAATTATATCGACAATATCAGGGCGCGCCCTCATTCAGAATGACAGCTCTCAATATTCGGTCTCTGAGTTAGCTAATAGCGCTTGACGTTGACCAACATCCAAGGCCTCCTGAATAGCCAGCGTGTCGGCCAGAAACAGAGCAAAAGCTGCAGAAGATTCGGCGTTCGAGAGCCCATCTGACATCGCAATTGTACATCAATTCCGTCTGCTCATCGCCGGAACGTTCATGGACAATGCCACTCGCTTCCGGAGAAATCGAATTTCCCTTCGATAGATCGACTCATGTTCTGGAGCAGAGTCTGCGGCCTTCGTGTTCCCGGTTTCCTTATTGAATAACTTCCTAGTGAATTTTCTTCTCCTTTCGCCTGAATAGAATTGCTCAATATTGCTTGGGCTCCTACTCGACAAATATGTACGCAAATGAGCTATTCATAAGGATCACAGGTTACACGGACGACGATTTGCCGAGAATGTCGGCTCTGCACGGCGCCCATGTGATCGGCAATGAAACGATCTTGATCCAGGACAAGTACAACCGATCTGAGGCCGCATACAGTATGCAGCCTCGAGCCCTCCTTCCAGGCTCGGGCTCAACCGGTCGACCTGGTTTCGAGCGGACAAACCGACGGACGGACAGACGGACGGATGGCCTGCTCCTGCAGGTTCGCTATCCGGCCAGCGGGCGGACGAGTTGCTTGGCCCAGCCGCAGGCATTTCGTGCAAAGCTCTCGTTGAGGACACCGCCTCACGCGAGCCAGTCCGCTAAATGAAATCATTTTGTACACACATACACGTCATCTGCTTACAGTCAATGGTACGCCTGTATTCGATCGCATCCAGCATCGAGCTTGTATCTAGCTCTTGCTGCTGAAGAACAGTAACCTTGGAGCTCATCGCAAAAACCCGATTCCGGTTATTCGTAACAAAATTGGTCGAGTGAGGAATTATCCAGGCCATAAAGAGCGTATTTTGAGATCTTCACGGGATCGACCAAATCCTGAATGAGAGTCGTTCGTACCCGTTCCCTGGATTCCCGGAATTCAAAGCATGAACTGCCATCGCCTCGCCTCGGAGAAACGAGCTCGCTGTTTCGATGAAGGTGGTCGCTCCCGGCCATTCCCACGTCAAACCGCAATTCCCACGACAAACACGGGCGCAGTGGTGTTTTGTGATCAGCTAGTAGTTGCACGCCTACTTGAGCGCCGCCTAATAAAGCCTAATCTTCCAGACCGAGTGTGTGCGAGGCTGGGAATTTCGGAATACGAGCTTTTATTTTAGCATCCCGACGAGAGCCTGGCCGCGCTTCTCAAGTGTAAATAATCTCGAGTATCGCCCAGAATAGGCAGCACAAGTGAACGCAAGTGGTCTCGAAATAACCCAACGTTTCCGCGAACTTGGACTCGGACTCTCTTGCCATCAAAACGGAAGAGCTCGCTCGCAACATCAGCGTCTTGTTGTTGCTCTTGCTGACATCTTCCTGGGAGCTGACGCCATCTGAATCTCTCTTTCTCGAGAGAGAGAGAGAGAGCGTTCAAATCACGAACATAAGAAATCACCGTCGTCCACGTCGGGAACTTCCACATCGATCCGACATAACGAGCCGTCGATGACAATGACGCGTTGAATGAGTTACGCTACAGAGAGAAAAAACGCTCCATGCTCAGGCCGGTCAGCAACCCAGCAGGCTTGTTATCCGAAAGACGGGACCTTTTCGGTGGAAGGTATTCTTCTCGGAAAATTCGTTTAGCTTTTGTTGTTCATGCGGGATCGAGTTCCGCGCGGCTGTCCAGAGCATTTTCCCTGTCTCGCCCTCACTGTCTCTCGATTCCCCTTCCCAAACCGGTACCGAATCCAAATGGAAGCAATCATGGCCCCACTCTTGGGGAAGCCATATCTGCCATTTGCGATCGGCACACCAACGTCGGCCTGACTGACTGCTAGTGGTGGTGGTAGCAGCAGCAGCAGCGTGTTCAGGATGATCTGATGTATGGGGCCAACTTAATGACCGACGGCGAGTCTGTCCGTCTGTTCCCCTACCCTCCTGCCGCCGCCGCTGCCGTTGCTGGCTTCGTTGACTGGCAAGGAAGCGAGCGGACGAGCCAACCACGCAAGTAACGAAGCCCATCGCACCACCTCGACGTCCGATTGTTGCCTCACCTTCTATTTGTTGTCTTAACGGATGTTAGACAAATGCCGACTGAGTCGAACGGTGGGCGCGGAAGACCCACGTTCACTGAGGGCATCTGGAGCTCAACCCGGACTCCCTCTCGACTCTCGAGAGGCGCCTATTCCTGCATCTCTGCTCTCGTCTCGCGCGTCATATTTCCGACGGTGCAGAGCGGGATCTCAGAACACCGCCGATGAATAAAACATGACCTTTTGTTCCCATCGGTTCGAGTTCGATTTTTGCCGGAAACATCCTGAATGTACAATACATAGGTAGATCGGATAATTTTGCAACTTCTGCGTTCTGACTGTCTTCCAGACGCGGCGAGTTTCTGGTGTCTTCTTCTATCGGGAGGAAGAACTCTTCCGTTGTTTCGGATGATGCACTCTCTTGATGAAGCGTTTGACCTTGGACAATAATCGCAATAAGTTTCCGCACGAGGCGTTCATCCACACTCTCTCAGGCCCTAACCCATCCTCAATTTCTCAAATCCCGTTCCTCAATTACGTGGTATTCGTTCGTTAATTCATTGTCGTAAGAGCCTTCTCGCCCGCCTCAGTCAGCAAAGTGTAAGGAGTCCACGAATTCAAGAATCTCGAATGAGTTCTCAGGAACACCGCATATTTATCAAAACCCATTACGACTCGGAATGGTCTATGGCCTGAGGCGTGGGGTGGCGTTTCCAAACTAATTACCGCCGGAACGACGGCGAAGGAGACGCTGAATATCGTTCCCACTCACTTGCCGCGATTCCACTTCACGAGATGGTCACCATCGAGACGGAGTGGGGGGGAAATACTGACTGAGATACCTCGAAGCCAGTCGATACAGTTCCTTATCTCAGCTATTGCGTCTAAGGACCCCGACCGACAAGCGGAGGAGAACGAGGAGGTAGAGGAAGGAAAGCGACCGTCTGCACGACAACCTCGAAAACGAGTCTGGCCTGGCAGACTCTTGAGAGACTCGCTAGTGGCTGCTACCATTAAGTTACCCAGCGACCGCACAAGTATAATTAGCAAATCGCTTTTGCTTGAAGCCGCCGCCGCCGACCTCTCTTGAGAGAGGAAGATCCCGCTAGAGGCGAAGAAAAAGATCAGGGATTCCCATGCGATATGTGCACTAACGGTATGTGGGTGCCATACCGAGCGCATGGTGGCAAGTCAGTCGGCCGCAACATACGACCGACCAGTGGACATCGAGAACGAGAAAGCGTAATTGGGCAGTGGAACGAGCCAGAAGCTAGATGAGAACAAAAATTGCCGTTTCTGCTCCACGTTGAAAGTTGACACGAAAAGCTCTCCCAAATCCCAAAATGTTGAGCAACCCATCATGAGCTCAGAACGACATCGGAACGCTGCTGTAAGAGAGAAAACGCGCGAGCGCGAGAAGATCCGGAGCCGAGTTGGACTCTCGACGGAAAGACAGAAAGCTCTCGACTTCATTTGGACTAATTGGTTCTGTTTATCATGCGATTAGTTTAATGTAGTCCACCTACGAGCGAAATTTAGTCTGCCCCTGGCCTGTTCTCCAACCGCTTTCGTTCATCTCAATCCTAGAAAGCACTTCCTCCGCCGAAAAGCTTCGCGATGACGGTGCACAAAGAAAACAACTGCGTGCTGGTCGCGTATTACATTAAGAACTCGACAAAGCAAACAATTACACTGCGTCCGGACAGAAATCCCTTTAACAGTGTGCCCATGAGCGAGCCTGTCCGCATTCCCAGCATCCGAGCGAGCCACGTAGAAGCCTGCGTCCTATTCCGGCCTCTTAGAGAGAGAGAGAGAGAGGGAGCCGTGTGTTAAGCATTGCAGTAGCGTGGCCGGATTCCGAATAGCGTTGCCCTCTGGTTCTGCCCGGCTCATCCGGCACAGTCCTGGATGTTGATCACGGTCCAGGCAGAATTTCTGATCGAATATTCCTGCCTCAGTTCTTGACATCGATTCCAACGAAACGGGGCGAACCAAGAGGACTCTCACCGCAGGGAACGTACGCGTCATCCTTGTCTCATTTATGATTGGCAGGCTCTCTCTCTCTCTCTCTCTCTCTCTCTCTCATAGCCATGACATCCAATGCAAAAAAAGAAACAGCACGATCCGAGTCATACGGAGCAGGAAAACGAAGAGACCGTTTCTCGAAGACGGAAAGAAAGGATCCTTGGGAACATAGGAGAGCGAGTTTTGCCCGTCAATTAGACGCCAAACGCGCTCTTTTTTCATTTTTTTTCGCGTTTTCCCTCTTCTCCATCCTAGACCCTTGTGACACACGCCGCTGGCGAATACTTCACAGCGATACGCAGCCAACCAGTCAGACGCTCACGTCAAACGTACATTTGACTAACGCTCGTACGTAATGTTCACGAGGCCATACGAGGTTTTCGTTTTGTTAGCCTCGGGGCATCATTGTCACCATCGAGAGGATTCATTGGCCAGTCCCGCAGAAAGAATCACCCGTTCTCCGTCCTCTGCGTGTCCCACAACCTTGATGTGTGTCACTACAGCCTAGAGAGCTTTTCGCCATAGGAAACGGCTGTTCGTCTGTCACTCGCTCTTCCAGCTTCTTTCCTTCCGGAAATTATCCGAGGTCATCACCACCCAATCCACTCAGAATTCGAATCTTCAGCAAAATCTTAATTCTACCTTTCATCTATCCATGCATTGTCGTTTTCAGATCGAAGAGCTCTTCCTTCGGCCTAGGAGCACAGCATGCCGTGATCCGGCTAGGAGCCGTTTTCTGAGGGTGGGCCCCGAAATTTCCTCTTTCGTCAACGAGTCTCCCCCGGTCCTCCTAAACGAAGGACATTTTAATGGAAGATGATTCACCCGCTCCCCAGAGAGGGCGGAAAGGTAAAAGCTGAGACTGAGATGGAGCCCAGCCACCCCAGGTGGGACCGGTATCAAAGTCCATTCAACGGAAACGGCTCCTCCGAACCAAATTGATTGCGATAATTGACAAAGACAGATCCTGGCGATGATTCCATGGGGCTGATCAACCTTTGAGCGAATCTATTTTTGCCCCACGCAATCTGATCGAGATTTGGTCTGACGAGCCGCAAGGAAACGTTCCAAGGTACTTCCTACATCTATCTCCGTTGATCCACACTCGACAAATACGCAAACTCGTCCGTACCGGAGGAAACACCTGGAGCTCGGGCTAGCTCAGTCATAGTAAAACCCAACTGATGATGAACAAAAGAGTCGTCGCTGACAGCGGGTCCCAGAGCGCTCAGATCATCGTGTCCGAAACGGATTTTGCGGCTGCCAGACGCGAAATACTTTCGATTCTTTCGTCCTCGATTTCCCAAGTTTTTGCGATATTCAGGTCATGGAAAAAGCTGAGATCTTCGCGAGATTGTATCCGTTTCTTCATTCACCCGTTTGCCCAGTGTCATGGATCGATAGGACTGTTTTGCAATCGGTCCCGGGACGGTGCCCGTCGAAAGGTTCCTTTGCTGCCGAATTGATCTCGAGCTCGAAAGCCGGTTCGACGATGAAATACAGCTTTTGGAAGATGGCTCCTGCCAGACATGACTTTGGAGAGGTGGATCCTCGACGGTCGGAACGAGATACAGCCTTCTTCTCAGGTCTTATACTTCCCATTCGCTAAACTGGTCTTTCGTTCGTTCGTTCGTCAGTCATTCCTTCGTTCATCCTAGCCTCCCCTCTGCGGAAGCCAAGTGTTCCTAAATTGATCCAATATTAACGTCGTACGTTGCTAAGCAGAAACAGTGAGCGTATAAAGATTGATTAAGACATTGGACGGGGCACAAAGTCTACGAACTCGATTAAGATACTACAGAGCTGTAGTCCGTAACAAAGGCGCTTGCGCGATCGACCTGCCAAGCCGCCCACCTCGTTGGCGAGAATAATTCTGCTCGACCTGCGAAGCAACCGCGAAACTGCTCAAGTTTTCTCTAGCACATTACTCTTCTCTGGCTAAGCTCCGCTTCGGATTCCGCGACGGAGAATTCCGCGCCACGAAATTCGAGATCATCACGTCCGAAGCGAGTCATTATCGACATCGAAAGCAAGGGATGTTTTCAACAAATTTATAATTGAACATACATGTGGAGATTTTTCAACTCTCTCTCCCTCCTTCGCCGCTTCCGAAATTCCTCCTGATGAGGTTCTTCGAAGTTTTTGCGCCGGAGAGCAACGCGAGAGACCGCAGCAGCAGTTTTAATTTCACTCAAAGAGAATCTTTGACCGCAGAGGTCGAAGATCCCGCCAATGAAAATCACGAACTCGTCGGAAGGGTCCTGAATTCTCAGAATCCGAGACGACTGCGGGCTTGCGGATGCCAACTTCATGAAGAAGAGAATTCCACGAAACCTATTCTCAAAATCAAAATGAATAGTTTTTGAAATTCGAGGGCATCACTTCCCGAAACCTTGGTTTTGAGAAATTTCGCTTTATGTGAAATTTTGCGAACATCGTTACCCCTCCGCAGTGAGTTTTCGGAGTTGTGGGAATTATTTCTCCGTATGTTGTTGCCTTTCTTCGAGACTTGATTTAAAATGCAAAATCGCAATCTCCCCACGAATAACTGTCGAGCGGCACCGCGTTTGGACGTGTGATTGAATATTTGTGGTGAGAGGAAAACTTGGCTAGATACATCTGCTCGACGAACGAATTTGAAGTTTCATTCCAGATGGAGCCACAGTTCGATCGCTCACTGAGCTAGCTTCGCCTTCCGAACCTTTTTCTAGCGTTCAGGCTGACGAAACTCACTCCAGTCAGTGTTTCGATCCTCGTCTCCGTTCTCAACGCCTCAGCGTCTTGGCGGGCAGAGCAGATTGGAGTTCAGAGAAAATTGTAGGTGATCTTCTTCTCATTGTTCGGATTTCGATCAAGCCAAGCTATCCCAGTAGTCCAACGGCCGGCGTTGGTCAAGATAGTTCAACCTGTCAGGTGATGGCATTTGTGATTGGGTCTTCGCTTCACGGGGCGGCGACACCCAGAGAACTGATATCAAGCCTTCCGAGTCGACGGAATCCACTCCAAAAGTCTCAGGTTAACACTGTCTACCGGCAACACTGGATTTCGAAACAGAAAACAGAAAAAGAAAGGAGCGCTGTTTGCGACAAGCAAGCTCTGGCAAGAGTTTTTCCATTGCCGCCCCTACTTCGGCTTTTGTCACAATCGATCCATGCGCAGGTTCAGAGAAACTCGGGTCGAGTCGTTGAGATAAATATTGACTCGAGGGGCTAACTTGATATAAATTGACGTAAAGACTTCTCCACTGAGTGAGAGAAGGAAACGCCGCCGCAATAAATTCGAGGGCACCTTTGGAAACTTGTTTCGAGCCCGTTTGAACGGAAGGCGGTCGGTCGACCGTTTAGATTTTGGGGATGGCCGTTGTGGCTCGTAAAGGGTCTCTTAGTAGTCGTGCATGCAGAGCTCGTATAAAATCGATTGTGTGCTTCGTCGAAGCCTCCCGGAAACCGCTGTCCCTGAGGTTGGCGTTCGGTCGTTTTCAAGAAACGGCGTCAATTTCGGAACGTCACCGAAGATTAGGACCAACAAACTCAGAAGAAGCGCCGAAACATCGAACGACGATAAGTCGCCGCTTGTCAGAGCCCTTGGAGATCGAAACGCCTTCGCAGTTTCTGAACGGCGAGACAACAAGTGTTCTTAAGCCGTCCTGACTTTTGTCAGACGTTTGACAACGCACAGCTCGAACAAGCCGTTCTAAATCATTTACCAAATCCTCTTTCAAGCTCTCTGGAGCCGACAAGACAGTGTTATGAAAAATTTACACTTTTTACCTGCACCGCCTACAGCCGCCAGCCAGCTCTCCGTGTTCGTGCGGACGAAAGGACGGACCAGGAGTCCGCCGGTTCGGGCCACGTTCAGAGATGGCCAGCTGTTGCAAGTTTGGAATTCCGGCTGCATAAGACGCGTAGGTTCGGCCAACGTGCGCAGCTCATCTGACAAAGTGCACAAAGATTCGAGCAAAGTGAAGAAGAAAAAAAAGTGAGAAGAAACGCACGTATAGGGCTTTCCGGAAGAGTCTGGCGTGAGTCCGAATTCCCGACAGGATGAGTTATGTTTCCTTTTCTTCGGAACTCCGAAGAGCGGGAAAAGGGCCGGGATAAGCCGGAAAGATAATTTGTGAATCATCGAGCGTAATTTTCGTGAACCGTTTTGAGTGAAGAAAGATCTTTTCTTTGGGTAAAGCGCGTTTCTTTTCACATTCTGAATGGATGACGCCGTCGCGGATGTTGAGCTTTTCATCCGTTCAAACACTGTGCGGCCCGGACTGAACAACCGAACCGCAGAAGCGAGAAGGCCAAGAGACAATGCTCCCCACCGAATCAACAAAGACATCTTCCAACTCTGACGACGTAATTAGGCGAACTTTCAAAAAGCTCAGCAACGCCTCACACGGTAATCGACGAAGTTTGAAGAAAGATCAAATCGTGTCGATCATAGGAACTCGAGATGGTGGAGGATGCTCGGGAGTAGGCTCACGGCAGATGCGTTTCCAGGCGACGTTTTTCTCCGTTTCGGCTTTTCCGCCGCTGACGGACGGACGGACGGACGCACGGGCCGTTTTTGTGGGCTCAGGCAATTGCAACCAAACCGCCGGACCGGAGAGACTCTAGAGAGACATACGGAAATGACATCATAGCAACGCGCACGCCGAAATATCACTCAGTCAACCCTATGGAAATTCAGCTTTGCCCCTTCCTCCTTCTCTCCCTCCGTCTCCCTGAGCCGCCCGGCGTCCGAGGCTTGAGGTTATTTAGAGAGGGACGGGTTCGCTAGGGACCAGTTCGCGCTGTGGACCGTGGGGAGCAACGAAGAAAGCGACGTCAGCTCCCGCCGTCCCCATTCTCTCTCTCCCGGCGGACAGCGGACCGGTCTGGCGGGTTTGTTGTCATTTCGGTGGACTAGGTATCCCCCTAAAAACGTTTTCGTCATCGCGGCTCGGCAGCTTACGATCCGTGTCTCCTCCCGTTGGATCATATCTCCTCGATTCGAGATTCAGAAACAGCGAAAGCGCTGATTTCTTCCAATTCGGTTGACAATTTATTAAACCCGACAGTCCCGACGTTTTCCAAGCGCCTACATCAGCAATCCACCCAACTCCCGCCCATCCACCATCAACAACCGACCGAGCAACGCACGACAGTCAGAACTACGGAGCTGGCGACCCACCCACCTCCGAGTTGACAATGTTCTCTGATCCTCCTCGTTGTTGTAAGCTATTAACAGCTGTCTGCGCTTGCCACTGACAACTGACTGGCATGGCAAACTTCCTAACTGGCAGACAGTGCTCCGAATCGGTGGGAGGATTCAACACGGAGAATTTCAGCGGCACCGATTCAATCAAATTCCAGCTCGACGCGTTGTCGTCAATTGTTCTGTTTTTTTTTTCTTTCTTCGCGTCCCGTCCTCCCTCAAGCGTCGCCCCTTTTTTTGACGTTGTTGGGTTATTTATTCTTCTCTGTTTCCCTTCGGATATGACCTCGTTCTTTTGCACACGCAGCGGCGGCGGCGGCGGTTTGCCCACTTCTGGCCGTGTTTGAAGAGAAATCGCGGAGTTCACACCCGCCTGTTGATTTAGGCTGCTCAAGAAGAAGAAAAAAAAAGGTCTTCAGTCAATATCCTCTCTCGGACATATTCGACAACGATGATGTCGTCGACGACGGCGACGACGACTATGAAGTCAATGTTTAAGGAGTCGACGACTCTTCTCTCTCGTCGTTCCGATCTGATCGAGCAAGAAGAGCCTGTCGGATGTTGATTTTTCTCATGCACGGTGATTGGCAACCCCAACCCCGAGTGTCTTCAGCTCGGCGGCTCGTGTCGCAGGAGCGATTCACCCGTTCCTGAGAAGAACCTCGAAGCAATCCGGAGACTTGAAGGCGGTGACTTTTTGATTACTTCACGCCTGACTTGATTCATTTGTCGCAGAATGTACAGAGAACGCTCCTCCAGTCGGAGTTAATTTGATTTTTCCTCCCATCTGCCATCTCCAAATCAAACAGATTGAGCTCGATACACAAATGTCTAGTTGGAGGTCGTCACACAGTGTGCAATTATCACATTCACGGTCGTCGACAATGATTCGGGATCGAGAGAAAAAAAGAACTCGTTCGACTCATTCGAGGCCGTCGAAGTTTTTTTTTCGTCAGTTTCAGCCCATTGAGCGTGTCGTCTCTCATTCGCCGCATATCTGGAATACTCTTCTCGACCAACTCGGCTCAGAGAGAATCTCTTGCTGCCAGCTTCGAGTTCGTGACGATTTCCATCCCCCACAGAGAGTCGTCAAGCCTCAGCGGCAGCGACAGCAGCAAAGTTCTCGGCACAAGTTCTTCCTCGAGTGTGCGATGCCTACCTGTGTTCAGGGCTAATTTGTCTACTTCTAGAACTGTACTCCGAGTTAAGCGAATTCCCCTCGCTCTTTCTTCCTCGTGCTACGAGTTGTTATCCGCAAGCCAGACGGGCAGCGTACCTCCAAAGGTGACCTTGACCGAAACGTACAGCCTTCTGTGGCACCATATCGCTCTAAATACGTCACGGAAACATATGGCCCTCGGGGAATATGTATTCGAAGCTGATAGGAGATTCGTTCGATATGCGGTCCTTGTGTTTTCGCCGGGCCGAGAATTTGTTAAAGTCAGTGAAATTAGCAGAGTCTCAAGGTGGCTCCATCAATCAATCAATCAATTGAAATAAAAATCATCCGATATCTCCCGAGGGATCGAATCTCTGAGACTTTTTGCATAAGGTTCCTCTCGAGATGGTTTATAACGTCCACAGAGTTCCACGACCAACGAGATGATGTTCTCCGCGGCGAAAATTGAATCCTCAAAGTTGGCATCGATGAGCATGAGCTGGAGTTGTTTTCGCATCTACGACAATGTTGCTGAAAAGTTGACGAAATCGAGAGAAGGATGCTCTGTGGCTCTTGTTTCGCTTAACCTCAAACTCAACAACTGTCAATGTCATGCTCTACCTCGGGCTACAACACCGCGCCGCATCTCGAACATCCATCGCCGCATTTCAGTCGCAGCTGTTCACCTGCGCGGAACAACGACACGAATTCGGTGTTGACGATGACGATCAGGATCAAGGAAAATCAGGAGAGTTTGAGGAGTATCCTTCCAATTTGTCTAATACACTCCAGGGAGCCACGCGTTCTCCTCTGAAGTGACTCGGGCTATTGGTCCAAAGCTGCAGTCGACGAGTTTCTTTCGAGCGAAGGAACTGCAAATGTATATGTGCCGGTGGCAATTTGGTTCTTTTCACCCCGGCGCGCCGTGGCCGCTGCCGTCGCTGCTCCTCGCCGCAGGCAGTGTTTTGTGTGTAAGACTTCCTCTTATAAATATTCAACCTCAGACCGCTGCTCACAAACAAACTTCTCACTTCGAAGACGATCGACAATTGTGCCAACTTCGCTCGTCTCTCCATTCGCAAGGATGCGTCTGCTCGGGTGCTTTGATGCCCCTTCATTGCACTTGCTCGCTTCGCTCCGGGATAAGAGGAGCTGTGATTCTACAGGGAGTCGAAAAAAAGGAGTCGAACGAGTTCCCGTAGCTTTCTCATTAGCTGCCACGTTCTTGCCGAATGATTCGCCGCTTTCTTCGTCTGACTTTTAATTCAAAAACGCGTCGTGGGTCCAATGTCACGTCGGACTTGAACCTTTTGAACAAAAGCCGAGAAAGATTTGAAAGACGCGACGGTCGAGTCAAGGAGTGGCCGCGAGCAACGAGACGCGAAAATACTTCTGAGCACATGCTTCAGTGCATTGAAGACACTTTGTTGCGGCTGAATGTTTTTCGCGCTGATCTTTTTAGTCGTTCGTTCAGAAGTTCTTCATCTGGAAATGTTTAGAGCCGAATGGTACTTTTCCGCGAGTGGAAGAGGAGAAAATGAACGTTTAGCGGGCGTATGAAATCCAACGGAACCTTTCAAGTTCTTTTTTATTTCTTCCAGAAGTTTTTCCCTTCCACGATTCGAGGGTGATATCGTCAACAAAAAAACCGGTCGCGGACCGTGGTTCGAAAGTATTAAAGCAGCTCACGTCAAAAGAAAAACAATCTTGCGGAGCCGAAAGACAATCGACGATCGGACGACCCTCGTCTTAGGACTTGTCGTCGGAGAAGAAGCGAGGAAGAAAAACACCGCGGTTGTGGGAGGGAAAGTTGTTTGCTGACATCAACTCAATTTCTCGTTTCATTACTGCCAGTTGACCTCAGTGATAATAGGCTCAACACAGTCGAATGTTTCAACTGATTCCGCCACGGACGGAACGGAATAGTAGTTCATCTAGTTCCTCCATAACATCGCACTTCCAAAACGATCGCAGCTGCGAAGAATGTGAACATCTATCAGGTAGGAAACGAAGTGAGAAGATTTTACGTGGCAGAAATTCGCCTTGGCTGCGGTGACGAGTGAAAAACTAAGAACGGGTTGAACCTTCAATCGTTTGTGAGCTGCGTTTCGAAAGATTTCAAAATCAACTTTGATGCTCCCACAGCGTTTGGGGTTCTCTGTCAAGAGTAGGTAAACAAAATATGCTTATTCTCACTGACCACGACGACAAGTGTCTGCGGTTCTCACATGCAGTCGATGTGAAAACGACTGATGTTCATAAGAATGCTGTCGAGAATCGACAATCGCAATAACAACATCAGCAATCGTTCTTGTGAAGATGTAATAATTGGAAAGCTATATAACAATAATAATATTAGGGGAGATGCGAAATGCGAATAACGAACGAGAATTCACTGCAAAGCAGCTCTTGGAGAAAAGCTGTAGTAGTGCATTGCCGAACCCCCAAGAACAGAAGTAACGTTTGTTGAGAAGTGGGCGAGTTTTGTCTAGGACGGAGCAGGGCGCGTCCTTCAGTCCAAGTGAATGAAACTTTTTATTCGTTTGGAAACAATGCTTTCTGATTGACGCTCGCTCTGACCGTTTGCTTTTGCTCTGCGTCTGTCCACTTCTTAGCCCAAGCATGCGGGCGCTTACGATGCGGTTTCGCGGATTACGCATCTCCGGTCTAGCGAGTGGCTTCGCGAGGAAGGAGAATTATTTTGAAAAATAACTAAATTCCAAACTAGATTTCGCTCCTCCACGAATGCTCGCGTCGCTTCCAAACGATTGAGATCGCGCAAAGGGGATTGTTAGACGTTTAGTCGAGGCCTCGGTGATTCTCAGCCGAAATGGTCAAAAACTTTTGCTTTTCGTGAGATGACCAGCGCCGAACTCCTCACGCCGTGCATGAATTCCAAAATACTCTGCAACATACCTACCTACATACAGGGAGTGTACATGCATGACACATAGTGAAGACGGCATGCATCAACTTTTCGGCCACGTATAAACGTGACCTCTGCCTGCTCCGACTAACTGGTTTACGGCCTAACCAGCTCGGATGCATGGTGGGAGCCATGCAGGTCGAGGGTCACGTTTGAGCTCGGCATTGAAGTGTTTTTTGAACGCACATGGCCACTCTCGAAACTCTCGAAATCTCGTTTTGAAAAGTCGTAAATTTGCTTTCAGGAGGTTCTTTCCACCCTTCACAGGCCTCCGACAGAGGTTATGAATGAGTTCAACCCGATGCCGGGAGCGATGGTCGAGTCATCACGGTTTCGCTCAGGGAAAATCAAGAAATATTGTGAGTATTCCGCGATTTATCTGAGCTCGGGCGAATTACGGAAGAGCAGCGAGCACGGTGAGAAAAACGCGTGCGATGCTGCCGACAGACACAACAAGGATATTATCAAGTTCAGAAAAGCGGTCACGGCTCTCGGGTGGGATCGTTGGAATCAGAAGAAAAAAACGAACCTGGAGAGCGGTCACGGTGTCGCATTCGAATCATTTTCAGTATTTGTCTCCAAATCCACCGGAGAACGAAAGCTCTTCAGCAAACAGCGCTATTTTCTCGAGAATACCTCGCCGCTCGGTGCAGATTGCGAAGGATAGAAAGAATAAACTTGAATTGTCCCGAAGATTGCCACACCGACGTGTTTTGCAAATCAGCATCTGAACAAGAATTCAAAATAGTGGCCGGCCATAGCACGCCGTGCAAGCGAGTATCAGCGGCAATCCGAATCTGTGTGAATTCGCACAATCGGTCCCCGCGGAGTCACAGGGAAACAAGGAAACGTCCACATGGATAAGTAGAGGAGAGCTCTTCAGGAGTTGAAACAGAGAATCCTTTCTCTCGTCGTCGTCGTCGTCCGAACAGTGGACCCTCCATCGAGTCCGACCGAGTGGCACCGTCTGTGATCCTGATCATTGAATTGTTTGATGTCTTGAATTTCGTTTTCGTTTTCCAATTTCCGAATCGTTCCGAGTGGATGACCGTCCCGATGAATGAAATTCAACGACTCGACCTGCTCCTTGATCCCGTATCCGTTTCGTTGAAGCTGTTCAACAATCGCCGAAGCAGTCGAAGAGCAGAATTACGCCTCGACCGAGAAACATCGGACTCTATATCGGACAAGGGAGATGCGAAGCAGAATTGTTTTACGAGTCGCCACTGCTCGGGTGACCACAGAGTGCTACCTCGAAGTCGCGGTTGTCGAAGCCTCCCAACGGAGCGAGGACGAAGGGTCGGTCGGTCGGTCGGAGGGCTCGTTCGCAAGACGAGGTTACGGCTGCTGCGAAGAAGCAGTGTCCGTCACCTACAAATGAATATTACTAACGGAAACACGATAAAGAGCTGACGGTACGACCACCGACGCAGACGAACCCGACGAAACGAAAGGAATATTCCAGATAAGGTTATACACTGACAAAATAGGCTCGCTGTTTTTTAGGCCTTTTCTGTTCAACGGTCGACTCCTGTTCGCGTTTTTGTCCCGCCTGCTGCTTTTCGCGCCCGCACTTTCCTCGCTTTCTGTCATCTTCCGCTTTTTCTCGTCGTGACAGCCACAGTACAATACGACCGACGTCGAGCGCGTGGACGGAATCGTTGTAAGTTGGCATTGTTGGTGCCGTTTATCCGTCGTGGGGGAGGGGAGACTTCCGTCAGTGAGGGGATTGTTCGAGAAAACTTCGTAGTTCCGTCCAAGTTCTGCTGTCGAATCCGGAATGAATCAACGATCCTCGTTTCGATGAAAAATCGTACAAAGAGCGAATGAACACTTATTTTCGCCATTGTGCATGACGCTGCTGCGAACACCGCGTCGCTAGGGTCGAGTGGTTCTGTGTTTGGGCGAGCTATCGTCTTATAATTAAAATGTTCTTCCTAACCAGACCACACACGTGCGAAATAAAAAAAAAGCAGTCTGCTCGGTTCATGAGTGTGCGTGTGTGTTTGTTTTTTCTCATCCAGCTCGACAGAATGGCTCTCAGCGGACGGACGCACGCACTGATCATAACCCAAAATTGTCGATAAGTTGGAGCTGTTTGAGCGGCGAGGGTTCTGCTTCCAGCGGCGGAAATAACTTATTCGCTAAAATACTGTGTCAATGCTAAATAGCGAGACGTTCATTCAGCTGCTGCCGCTGTTTCTGCTGCCTTCGTTCATCAATGGGGCTCGAGAGAGCGTACGGTTTGCAGTTTTCTCTCTTCGGTTCAGCGGACCATGCGTTCCGGTAATGACACCTCCAGGCCCGGGGCTAAGGTTCTCTGGTGAGTCGAGCACAACAGGTCTGGTCAGTTCGGACAGGGCAACGAATCGAGCTCCCTGGAACAAATCCCAAACAATGATTTTCATTGGGCTCAAAGTTCGGGACGATTCCGGTCTCGATAACTCTTTATTCCTTCCTTCTCTCGTTTGTTTGTTTCCTCGTATGCTCATCTCAATCCCGAGATGTTCTCTGGTGGAAGTTCGCACGCGGGATTTTCTTACTTTTGTGGAGCGGGAACTCACGCGATCAAGTGTTCACGTTTTTGCAAAAGTTCACTACTCAATGCCATTCCGTTGCTAAGTTGTAGACCTTGAAAAAGTGAGTGCATTCGATTGTGAGCATCCCGCCGGCTTTGATCAATTCTTTATGTGGTTGCTCCGACGTTCGACCCGTGGAAAGTCTTCCAAACCGGAGACCTGAAGTCTTCTCGCCGCAGACACCTTGTCGCCAAAGACGGGGCTTTTTCCCATTTCGAAAGGCAGACAAACGACCCTGGAGGAAATTGGTGAATCGGAAAATGAGCGAAACGTACGTCTCGACGGCGGCCTTATCGGGTTGGAGTTCGCGTTGTGCTTTTCCAGTCTACGAATTTTATGTTCTTCAGGTGACACTGAGCATGACACTACTGTTCCTCGGATCTCACAAGTGGATTAAATGAACCAGAGAGAGAAGAGGGAAAGAACTCCGTCTGGGGAAGCCGTTCGCAAACTGCCGAACAACGAATGAGATTCTTGTTCTGCGCTGACTCGACTCCGGGTGTATCAAATCGATGATTCCGTCTGAGCACCGTTCGCTCCGGCGCCAGAGAGAACTGGAAGAATCTGAATATCTAAATGATATGTCGTTTTTCCCGCTGACACTCCGCCAAAATCTGTCGCCAACAAAACGGAAGTCTAATATTATCTGGGAAGCGGTAGCTTTTGTAAAGTAGGCGCTTATCGGCGACTAAAAAAACTCCGCAGTCTGTTCCAGAAAATCTCGCAGCAGGGCAAGTACGATTATGTTCCCTTAAGCGAGAACCTGTAGTCGAGTTTGCCCTCGGTCCTCGGCGGTGGAGCTGGCTTCAGAAAGCACTTGACCGAAACCTCTTGTCTTTGACCAGCACGAGGTGGTTCCGCTCTCACCCTCCTTGACCGTTCAATGGCGTAACAACTAACGCCAGATATCGCAAAACGTCGTGGCTTTACCACGTCGTCGGGCGTATTGCCCTTGCGAGCGCTTCTAGGGTCATTAACGTGGGAAACTGCGCCACTTTCGAACGCAAACACGCATGGGCAGGAGCTGCTCGGCGATCGAGAACAACCGAGGACCTCCTACATGATGAGGAGGCGAACCTTCGAACCTTCCACGGAAGGAACTCCATCGGGAATCGGAACCGACTGTTGCATGTGACCGATTTTGGTTGTCGTCATCATCGTATCTTCGAAGATTCAAGACGTATTCGACGCGGCCGCTGTCGGGGTTTCGACCCCGGCTTCTGAGAGTTCGACTAACGAACCTAGAGCTCCGGGATTCACCTGATCTGATCGGTCCAGCTCGCAGGGAATGAATTATTCGTGACGAAAATCACCGCAACCGGAAGAAGGACCTGGATGAAGCGAGCAACATCGAAAAGGAACTTTCCTCCTTTTTTCGGATTCGGAATTCCCAACGGAAGTCCTTGTTAAGCGGAGGGAAAATGAACGGAAACAAGCTCGTCGCAAGATGGGAGGCATCGAAATGGAAACCGACAGATTTTTATGACCTCGATTTTCTCCTCCAAAACATTTAGACGGAGTCTCAATGATCCACTTTAGACGAGCGTGTCCGAGACGACTTCGGGTGAAGTTTGATTCCTGAATCGCGACCTTCGCTTCGAAATATTTTGGATTCATTGTCGAGAATCGTTTCCATTTTTGATCATTCGAACAAATTCAAACTTTTAAGTTTCAGTTTTTTTCAGTGTTCTCTATTTCCAGCTGAGGGAAGAGAGGCTTTTCGAGGGGTTCCAGGCCGAATGGGTTGTCCAGGCTCGGAGCAAGAGGAGAAAACCCACATTTCAGTGACAACCGAAACAAGGGAGCCAAACTAGCTAAACTGGTATTGATAGGACTGACGCCGCTTGTTCAGTTCGAAGGAGGAAAAAATTATTTCGGAGAACTCTGTGAAAGAAGAAAGAATGCTCAAGAAGATCCTCGTAGTCGAACTCTCAGTTCATGGAGAACTTCCATCACGGAATCATTCGGAGAAAACCATCCATTGGAACCGACTACCGGATGGATTCGCCGATTCGTCACAAATTTAGAGGAATCGGCGAACGCAATTCGACATTGCACAGCTTCTGATTCCATAAATTCAGCCTCCTCATCCAACAGCGTCAGAAACTAAGCACAGACCATTGAATCAATGACGGAAGAGAGCCGCCGCTGTGTTGGCAGCTCCGTCCAAACGGCCCCAGGTCCGATAAGTGGATCAAAGAACGTCTCGCGAGCGGGTGTTCCGCTCTTTTCCTCTTCCAAACGAAGCGTCACTCTGGAATTTCAGGTACTTTCAAGTGAGTGAATCTAGAATTCTGATTTCGAGCGTTCGTTACCGATTCTGAATGGCGATCGAAACGACTCGCCTCAAGTCGTCACCGATTCGACATCCGGAAGAGCCGGGATCAGTTTGGATTGTTGTCGATGGTTCTGAGTGGTCTCGCTTGAATTCCTCGGGGCACGTGATCCAACAAAGTCAACGGAAAGCGAGGTCTGCGGTGGGAGGCGACCGCGGAATGCAGTGATGTGATTGCATTTTCCGCTGCTTCATTTCAAAATGTCGACAGCGCGCGCGTGTCGGCGTTTTACCACTCGTTCGGTCTTTCGGTTCTGTTCTTCGGTCGGCCGCGGCTCTTTCGTCAGCCGGATTGGCCGGATCGAGTCGTTCGTGAGAGTGGGCGAGCGATCGAGTAAGCAGTACGTCCGCCCTCTTCAAAGCAAATGGAATCTTCTTGAGTCTGTCTGAGGTCTGTCATTCCAAGCTGCCCATCCAGTCAGCGAGCCGAGCGTCGCGCACCACCCACAATGCGAGGCCCATACTCTCCCGTTCGTTCGTTCATTCGTTCGTTCGTTCGAGTGTTTTCCTCGTGCCGCTTATCTTCCCGATCCCACGGCGGGAACCAACTCTTCATTCAAACCGGGAGTCAACTTCTTTTTCTTTCTCCTCCTCCAGTCTGACTTACGGCCTCGCTCGGAGAGTCAGCCTGGTTGGTTGGTTGGATGGCTCACTCGCGTTAGTACCGTTCATTCTGTCATTCACACCCGGCGCGGCAACGGCCTTGCGGTAGCGGCAGCAGAAGCAGCAGCAGGAGCCGCGTCCTGGCAGAGAAACTCAAGGAAGGACAAGGACGACCGACGACGACAACCAGAAGGAGATCGTTCGTTGACAGCATCCATCCCCTCGAATGGAATGGACGCTTATTTTCCAATTATTCGCGTGTCACCGAATTCACTTCCGAATCTCCCCTCTGACAGTCCGGCGAAGGATATCAATCCGGATTTCGTTGCCGGACAGTCAGGAAGACGTCGTTTGATGGGATAATGGATCCAAAGTTTGAAAAGTTGTAACGATATTCGAAAACGATTCCCTCGAATGTTCGCGGCGAAACGCTTGAAGTGCTCAAGGAGTCCCCGGTGTGGAACAACTGTCGTAGCCGTCCGGAAGATGACGCAACGAGAGCTCCGAGACCGACGATCCGCATGCAGATTGACGGACATCGCTCGCTCACGTGCTCGCCGTCCACAACAGCAACAACGTTCAAACCGGAAAGCAAACTTTATATGCAAATCTTCTCCGTCTCTCATAGTGAGTCGTTGAGCGAGCGAAACAGTGAGACGGACAGAGAGAATAAGAATTCAATGTTCTCGCGGCTCCTCGCGCCGGAAATTGCTTCTGCCCAGCTCGCTGGTTTGTCGATTGAGGCCGAAGACGGCGAGTGGACGTTGTTCTGTTCTCCGCGTTCAGTTCCACCACGAGGTTCACTGTTTGTCAGCTCATGGAGTTTCATCGATCGTTTCGAGCCCGAGTTCACGCCGCCCCCGCTGCGTCATCGTCGTAAGTCTTGCACCAGACCGGCTTGTTAGACGGTCGCGCGCCGCCGGTGATTTCTCGTCGTTTTTAGCACCGATAGCCCTCGAGAAAAGGGAGTCGAGCACGCATCCCACGCATTCATCGCCTATAAATCCGTGCTGAGTCGGTGTGGTGCAAATGACAACCAGACTCGGAATAAAAGCCGTGTGGTGGTGGTGGCGGCTGCAGCGGCAGCGGCGGTATGAACAGCACTGACTGTATATGCGCTCTAAATGCCTTTTAAATGGCACTTCTTTTCAGCCGAGCTTGTGGAGCTATAAGAGCCGGAAGAAACATTCAAGGGGGAGCCCCCTCCCCCACACACCCTCTTTACTCCTCTTCTTCGAAGACCCACCGTTTGTGTGTCTCTCCGCCCGCCGTCATATACAAACGGCAGACACTCAAATCATAGCGCGCGACCCACCACCCAGTTGTTCGCCCATCAACCCACCTACAAAACCACCCTAACTACGGGGTCAGGGGGAGGGCGGGGGGAAAGGGGCGCTCACAGGCATTGAGTTCTTTTTTGCACGCAGTTTCGTACGTTTGCTAGCTCGCTCGCTTGCTGTTGTGTTTGAGAGGTTCTCGACGGTCGCTGTCTGTTTGTTAGTCGCAATTTTAGACTAGAAGGTTAGAAGCATGAGCAAGGCCGGCTGGAAAGGCTCAGAGTGGAGCGGGGCCGCTGTTCGAAAAAACTTCGCTCTGCATGTTTTTGCTTGCCGGCTCGTAGCCACCCAGAATGGCTTGAGGTGTTTGGAAAATGCAAACAGCATTCTTCGAAAGAATTCGCGTTGTTATGAACCCCTCGACTCGGACTCTCCTGGTGGACGTGTATCAAACTCTATCCTTTTTTCCTCCCCTCATACTCCATTCCGCAAACACGTAGATAGGCATCTTTGAAAAGGAAGGCTTCGATTGATCTGAATGGAGAACGACGGACGCGGAAGAGAGGAACAGGGGCTTCCCTTCGACTCCCGTTGCTTCGCTGTCGGTCGGTCGAACGAACGAACGTAGCCGTGGTCTGCGTAGCGGCGGACCGTCCTGTTGTGTGTTCCCACCTGCGTTGTCCGTCTTCCGTTTCGTATGATGGTGCGTGAACCGAATCGGATCGCGCGGAGCCAGGATAGCAGAACGGGTGAAAGGCGAGCAGAGCTCGAGTCGTGTCGACTCGAAAAGTCAGTCTCTTATTCCTCCCTCGATCGTTAATGGCAGCGAGTAAGGAGCAGAAAAGAACATCAAAACCATTCCTCGAGAATTCCTGCACGATTGCCGTGATTCGATTCGATCGTTTCGATTCCTTCGGCAACACTTACCTGGAAAGCAGAGGAAAAAATCAAATGTGAGTTCTTCGCGTAGAGGGAAATTCACAATCCATCGATTCATGAAAACAGGTTCGTTATCTGGTTGAGCTTCGGTCGAATCGAGGAAGTTGAGAAGTTCTTTAACTGTTGTGCATACATATAGTATGTGTTTAAATAAGTTCTCCATTTTCGAGGCGGGGAGGAGGAAAAGCTTGGACGATGTAAGTGAGAACCTGAACCGCTGGCGAGTAAGTATAACTTATGTTCCGAGGTTTACACTCACGCAGAGGCATTTAAGCTTATCTTGGACGCCATCAAAAATGCTATATGCGGGAAATTCGCTGACTGAGGGGAGTGAGTTGTGGTGACCGAAAGTCTCTGAGATTCGAGCCTTCAACTCGTTCGGGGTTCCTCCAACTCGCTGCCTAGGCGTGTTTAACCCTTTCCGGTTATACCGTATCGCACATCTTCGTGATGTCTTCACCGACCGCTGTTTTACCTCGTCCCCCCGCGCTTCGTTTCCGTACAGAACTCGATCCATCCACGAGAAAGCTCGGAGGGACTCAGGTGTAGGCGGGACCGAGGAGACCTCTTGAGTCTCTTCGGATGCGAACCCTCGAATCTTCGGACCGGGCCGTGCCATCGACTCGAGCTTGTGGTTTCAGCTTGATTTAGCTGGTTGGAGAGTCACAGAAGAGTCTTATTACTTCGAGTCGAAGCGGCTCGCTCGGTGGAGATGACGTGACACCGTGATACCTACCAAGGTTCAATATGCAATATGCGACACAGCTGTTCCTCTGTTGTATCGTTACTAGCCGAGCACTCGAGCATGTAGCCAAGCGAGCAACCTTTGTGCCAAACCTGAAAGACTGTACACACATTGGCACACGCGCATCCGTAACTAGTATCGCCGAGGGAGAAACGCGATCAAGTTACGCATGTGTTACAACAACACGGCATTGTTCGTCTGTTCGCGGCGATGAAACAACTTTTTGTGTCACGGAACGAAACCGAAACTCAGACAAACCCTCCTGCACGATCCTTCAGGATGCACCTGTAGATAAGGAGATCAGCTCTCGCAAACGGCAGCAGCTCGCACGGAAAGTCAATCGCACGGAGAGCTGCTAAAAAGATCACGACGCCCCGAACGAGCTCAACATGTTCATGTCACGCCAAGGACACCGATTCGGTAACGTGGCGTTGTTTTGGCACGTGAATCGATCGACCGGACAATCGAGTGAGGTAGAAACTGAGAGAAAGTAAAAACTGAAATTTGCATTTTCCCCACTGTCCGTCCTCCTCCTCGAACAGAGAAAGAGAAAAACAACGTTGGAATGACTCATGGCCTCCCAATCGAGGTTTGCTCGAACTCTGGATGGCGGAGAGGTGTTTTCAATTCGGTAATCAAAATCCGATAATAAATGACCACTGTCTGTCCGCCGGGCTCCGCCAGTTGCTTCTTCTCCGATTTCCTCTCTTCGTGGAAACGTTTTCTCTTCTCTCCGAGTACCCTGTTCTTCTTCTCTTTGTTGTTGTTGTAGTGGTAGTAAGACTGTCTTCGTAGCTTTCTGCACCGGCTCGTTGTCGAACTCGGCCTTGCGTCGATCAGTGCAAGAAAAGGACGCGCTTCTCCCTCCTAACAGGGCTTGAGCCGCACGGCAAGGTGTCAAGGAAGAATAGCAGCAGAGCTTAAGCTCTCCGGCCAACCTTCTTCCGACGGAAAAACGACCATTCTTCCACCGAAGTCGTCCCGTGCTCCCAGAAGGGAATATAGCAGCAGTCTCGGGGGACAGACCGATGGGAGCAACCAGGAGCCTGGTCAGGAGCAGACGGAACTGGAGCGGACAAACAGGAGAAGCCACGGCTCCTCCGCGAAAGTCAACCCACGACTCTCATCCTGCTTCCTTCTCGGTCTCGATTTTTCCGTCGCAACAAGAACAGGATTCGCACTCCGAGTTCGCCCTAATGGGCGAACCTGCTCCTCTGCATACGCAGACGACTGTATCGCCGCCGCCGTCCAAACCGGCTCGCAACCGAAATCACGTTGCTTCTCCTCTCATCCGTTTGCTCCTTTTTGTGAGTCGTGTTCGTTGGAGGAGAGGGGAATGTCCGAGCGGTTGTTGAAGTCCTTGTTCTTGTAGGTCTGTTTCTCTTCTGGTTACTCGAGTCTCACGGACGGGGCTTTCTGTTTGTCCTTTGGACCGTCCGTCCGTCCGTCCCTCTCTAGGTGCCTCCCTCTGCCCCAAAAGTTGCTAAGTGGCTGGCGAGCACACCGATCCTCGTTCTTTGGCGTCGTCGTTGTCACCGTCTACCCACCAGCTTGCTCTCTGCGGTAGCGCAAAAATTTGCGCCGTTGCGGCCCGTTCCCTGCTCTCCTGAAGCGCGATGTGGCTGTCGTTGTCATTGTTGTTGTCGTGGTGTCTTGTTCGTCTACGACGTGTGCCAACATAGTTTGCGATCTAATTTTGACCCTGTCTACCGTATTTCAATTCGCAGTGAGCTAATCGACACTGTCGTGAGTCTTCGAGAGCACATCATCGTCAGCGAAGAGTCCGATTGAGCGAAGCACAAAGTCGGGCTCGTACGGTGGAAGTTCAAGAAAGAGGAGTTTGGAGAGGTGGGAAACGAAAATAATGGCGGAAGGCGACGGCGAGAACGAATTCCGAATACAAGAGCCGCAGCTAATCTGAAGACTTAACGTGTCATTCCGTATTACGTCTTTGTCAAAGTCGTCGTCAAAACAGCAACCGCAGCAACGACACGAACGGCGACAACACCAACAAGCCACGAAGAGCTAATGGTGGCACCAAAGCAGCTCCATCTTTCTGCTCAAACACCCTTTTCCGTCGAGCACTTAGAGAGTCAGCGGGGTCGAAGAGGAAAAAGGAGGTAGTTAGTAGAGGAAGGTCGACCGAGCGAGCGAACCTTCAAACGAATCCGCTTGAAATGGCACCAGCTTAGAAGTTGAACGGAGCGAGCGAAGTGGCTCCCGAGGTCTAGAGGATGTAGACGAGGAAACAGATCGAAAGAGGAAAAAAAGAACGAGAGAGACACGTTTTAAGCCTTTCTTGATCTCGGTATAGCGGTTGCCCTGAGAGCCATTACGCCAACTCTCACTGAATCGCTTTGCTATCGCAGCGGCGGCTGTAGTCGTTGTCGTCGCCGCTGCCACCACCACCGTGGACTCACTCAGTGATCGTTTCGGTTGTTGTTGTTGTTGTTGTTCTCGGTGTCGACTGATGTGCCGCTTGTTAGTTAAGAAGTCAAAGAAGTGAAAGAGTCTTCCGTGCCACTTTGTGGGGGTTGGCATCTGCCACGCAGCCATCTATCAAGGTGACCTACCTGCGGCGGCGGTCGCGTTCTCTCATCCTCGCTCTAAATCTCCGAAGGAGCTGTCACCAAACGACTCAAATGCTCAAGGAGAACGCTCGAACAAATTGAAGGACGAACTCGGTCCAAGGAGACGAAGCAGCTCGAAACTGAGCGGAGGCGATTCTCATGTCAACGGCTTGCGGCAAAAGAAGCGGAATCGCACTGATTCCTGTTTCCTACCATCCGCAGGAGCAGCAGCAGAAGTCAATTAGTATGCACATACTCCTGACGACGCGACGGGAGGCAGATCGCAGACGGATCCCGTCGTCGAGGCGCAACCTACGGCGCCGCCCCCTCCCGAAGAGCCGCAAATGCTCCTCCGTAGAGCCGTCTGGTGACCCGCCGCCGCCGCCGCCGCAACGCAACGCCTATCATTCAGATCGACCGACGGTCCATCTATCTATCTATCCGTTCGTCCATCTATCCAACCTTCCAGCCATCTATCGATGCGACGTCTGACCACCGTGTCAGTCGTGGAACGAGAAGTACACATGTTTGTCATGCAATCAGACGATGCCATCCGACTAATGATAAGGATAATGATCGGTCGCCCCCCCCTCCCCACACTTCGAGTGATCCCTGTATGACGACGTCCTCCCCTCCCCCAGCCATCCAAAATCCCTCATTCCGCGCTTTGCGTCCCTGGAGTGTCGTGTGCGCAGTATTGAGTTGAACTTCGAGAGTTCCGCTCGTCTGCGGCAGTGAGGTGCGTCCGATGGCTGACTGGTTCGCCGCCGTCGCCGCCGCCGCCGCCGCCGCTGTACTCACTAACACGCAGCGCTGAGACGGCGCGCGCTGAAATGCTTGGTGGGATTTAATATGATATTTATCACTGTGTCTGTCTGTGACTGTGGTTCCTGGCAGTACCGCCCCGTTCCCATCCCTTCGGCATAACATCTCGACGCGTTTGAGCAAGCGAGCAAGCTAGTAATAATCGTAACCGGAACATCGTGCACAAGCACGCGGCCAAATATAAACTTCGCAGCCATGACGCCTTCATCAGCGACCGGGGGGTTCGAGGACAGTCGCCCGCAACCGATTTCGAATGGCATTCGATGTCTACGCCACGTCCGCGGAGTCTACTTTTCGAAGTCGTAATTCGGGACCGTGCGATCTCCAGCCAGCGTGAACGTTGCCACCGAAGCTGCCGCAAAAGCCGCCACCAACGACGGGAACCTTAACGAACAGTCGTTGATGTTGATATGCAAAAGTTCCGAACGACGTCATTGATTTCAGCGGATTTTGCTCATGGAGAAATGCTTCCTTCATCCATCGTACGCGACTTAATGACTGAGACCTTCGGGATCATTCTTCACCGTTCGACATCGAGGTTCGAGGAGCTCAGGAAAAAGACCAAAGAAAGAAACACGCTCGCAGCCACCAAGCCCGGATCCGTTGTTCTGGCGACACCTCAAATCGCCACAACTACCCCAAAGTAAATTCACGCTTGCCTTGATTTGATCGAACTTTGAGAAGTTCAGAATACTAGAGATTCATTTGTTTCTCACGCGGAGTCATCGCGATTAAGACGCTTACGTAATAAACAACTTCCGTGATGCCTAATTACGTCGCTCTGCATGCAGACGGGATGAACGGGCGACGAACCAGTGAACCGAGCAACGAACAGACGAGGCAAGGTCTCGTCTCGACATTTAGCATGGTCTGAATGAAACAAGTTCTGCTTCAGTGGAGATTAATATAGTTTTCGGGCGTCGTAAACTCGCCGCCGTGTTCAATTTTTCAGATTGCGACGACGATCGCGGAACGCAAATCGCATCCGACACGATCAGATCGATAATAGATTGGATTGATACCTCTCCAATCAGTTACACACGATGGCAAACAGGCGGGCGGTCAGTCAGTCGGGGCGGGACGCGAGTTTCTAGGAACGAACTCGGGGAGCGAAGGGAGTGGTGGGCAAATCGGGTGGAGGCGGCATGTCCAAGCGATTCATGCTCTTCTTGGGGGCGGTATTTCGCAGAGCAAGTCGGTAAATCAAGAATTTTCATCGCGCATCCTCCCGGTCAGAAGCTTCGATCTCGTTCCGTAACAAGCCCAATAATGCAGCGTAGATGAACAACGCACGGAGCGGCGAAGACGATCATGATTCGAATTCCAGAAGTGGGGAGCGGAGAAATTCAGAATCTGGCGGAAGATTGAAACATTGGACGGGGACATCACTCTTCGTACGCAGCGATCAGGTTGAGCACAATCTCATTATGATCACAACAAGACGAGGGAGAGACGGGAGATTGTCTATTCGGACATCAATGTTTAACACCCTGAGTGGATTTTGATTGAATTTTTACTTTGGTGGGCAAGGCTGCTGCTGCTGCCGCCGCCGCGGCGGCTGGAACGACTGCCGTTCGTCGTTCCTTCCGTCGACTTGCTCGCCCAAAGCAGATTCCACGGTCGCTAACCCGCTGAATAATTTACGTAAATCTGTGACACCAGACACGTAGTGCAGCTCAAAGCTTAGAGCGCGACACTCTACCTCCCCTCGTTGGTTTTTTCTCTTGGTTTTCTTGCCGCCGTCCACGGACCAAAGAACGGCGGGCGACGATCGAAACGACAAGATAGTTACTTAGGCAAAATTACCTTCCCGCGCACGCGGAAAGGTATGTTCCTCGACCAGAAACAAACGCTTGTATTATCTTCGCATTAACCGGACCGGTATAACGATTTTTAGGATTTACTACCACTGCTACGCCGCCCGCTCTGCTGCCGCTGCCGTTGTGAATTCTGATCAGCGGCACGCTAACTCACCAAATCGTTTTAGTAAACACTTTTTTATTCATTTTTCCCTTCTTTGTTTTTATCCGTCCAGAAATCTGAGGGCACGGGAGCATTATCGCTTCAACCTTGACATCTCGAGGCAGCGACTCGCGAAAAAAAAAAAAACACTCAATACACATCGCTGCGTCGCGATTTTGGGAACATACAGGGAACAACACGAAAATAAACACTGCCGTTTTTTTGGCTGCAAGCAAAACGGCGGATCCGACTCACGGCAGCTTCTGGAACTCCGAGTTCTTCACGGAACGTTTCGTAATGGCTCATGATTATTTCCAGTCGTCCTCCCTAAGCTCCGACAAATCGTTTGATAAGGTGTTACGGAGCCATTCCACTCGTAGCGCTTGGTCGACAGCGCAGCCTGCTGTTACGGCGGCGAACTTCGACAAGTTCCTTCAGTTCGGGGTACAAGATCCCGGAACAAGTTTCGGGCTCGTCAGCCAAAACCGAACATTTCCGAAAAGCTTCCGTCGGAGAAGAGATCTAATCCGCGGCGCGAACGACACGACTTCGAAGTTACCTGAAACAGCGCGCCCGTTCCCTCAAGCGACCGATGCTAAAAGAGCTAAACCGCAGTTGCATCAGAGTTGCGACATCTTAACAAACTAACAGGAATTACACTCTTGTTGCTGCTCCGATGGATTTCGTGACAAACGCAAAGCAAACATTTCGATGAGCTTCGGACCTCTTAATCGAACGCAGCCCACGGCCACGAGAAGTTTAACCCACAGTCACTTTTTTTTGGAATTTGAAACTTTCGAAAATCCTAATAAAACTCAGAGCACGGAAGAGAAGTGCAAATAACATATCTCGTATTGTAATCTTCGGTTACAGCCGGAGTTGATTCGCAACGATTGTAAAGTTCTTTTAAAGCCGTCACGTTTCAACGCCCGACTTGGCACGCGGCTCGTACCCAGTTTTTGACGGATCGGTGGCATTACAACCGGTCGAATTAGGAGGTAAACCGGCAGCAGCTGAACCGATGAACGCCCACAATGCCGTTGGAAGTCAGTCACACAACTCTTGCCCGAACTTTTCGTCGTCTTCCTGATCGGATTTGACTGAGAACATCATCGAAGTCTTCGATGAATTGAGATTTCACGATCAGATCCATCTGCATCCAAAGACGAAAGTCAAATATCTGTAGAAATGAAAAAAGGTTGATACGGAATAGTTTCTGTCGACGTCTCTCCGATATGTTACTTCGGCTGTGCAAAATGCCGCGTCGTTCGAGCAACACCGAAGGTATGTGAAGTTGGAGCGGAGGAGAAAAAAAAGTAAGAGTGCACGCTCTGTTGCGAAATAGGATTTTTGTGATAATTACAGCATATAGGCAGACACTACGGCAATCTCCTGCCGAGTGTAATATTCCATACGGTGCACTTTCAACCCGTTGAACGCTCGGAGTAGACAAAAATCCTCGGTCGACGCTCGCTTTTTCGAAACTCTTCTCAGAGTTCTCGAAACGCCGGCCATTGCGCTGCTTGAGCGGAAACTCCCGTCTTCCAGGATCCCCAGTGAACAAGCTGACACGAGATTTGAAGGGTAACAGAAACTCCATAGTCTAAAATCAATCAGATCCCAAGCAAGACAGGAGGATCTCGTGACAGGATTCAGGAGCTCAAAACGAGGCATGAACAAGCCCGAGGATGGAATTTGTTTTGAGATTGAACGCTGAAAACCGAGTGTGACGCCGTCCCTTTCGATTGTATCCTCCGGTCCTCCAAGATTGTATCGGTCGGTCGGTCAGTCGGTCGGTCGGTTGGTCGTGGAGAGACGTAAAGCACTGAGCCCGCGGAGCAGATGTCAATGCAGATCTAATTTCGAAGGCATTGTTCAGCAATAAGCAAAAACGTTCATCTCGCCATCAGACACAAAATACGTGACCTGACTTCTGGGCCAAGATTGCCTAGCACCACGTGGCCTCCAATGAGACCAGGCGAGGCCTTTCTCAGCATCGACGGGGGCGGGGTACTTCCTCATAATTGTGTTAGGTTCCTATAAAAGGCTTGCTCACTCGCTGACATTCTTCCATTTATCCGTCCGTCCAGGCCACGTAACACCTAGACCCATTTGAACGGTCGACTCGGTTAACCATGGCTCTTGTTGGATTGTCGAACTTTGTGTTCAGCTGGAAACATCCACTCGACAGATGGTGCAGCAAAGAGAACCCCCCGAGTCACCTTGTGTTGACTCGCTCGATGTTGACTCAAAAGTGGTCGACACGCTCAGCAGGATCTTGTGTACAACATTAGTTCACAAAACTTTCCCTTGTTCGCAGTGGTTCGATCGAGGTCAACAAACTTTTGAAAAACGAAGTGGAAGCGGGCGTCGCGTCGTGAACATTCCTCTGTGCTTGATTAACCCACAGGCATTCACTCGACGACGACTACGACGACGCTGCGCACGTTTGCAACTCAGCTGCGACAAGATGATTGTTGAACTTTAGTGGAAAGGTTTTCCGAGTTCCATGGAAACGCTCGTTTGAAAGTTTTTCTATCGTCTGGCGAGTTGATTGTTTTATCCAATCGCTTCACCGAATCTTGCGATAGCCGCATAATAGCTCACTTTTAAACTTTCGAATGATTAATTGGGTAACGAATCTGTATTTATAGACGCTGATTTGCGGTTGGCAGCTTCGGTTAATAACTCGCTATGAAACTTGAGTTGTTCTAACACAAAACCTTCGCGAGGAAACGAGTTTCGCTCGGTCCCCGGCGAAAACCATGCTCGCAATCAGCCCGAAAATCCTCGAGTACAACAACTTTTCATATAAGTGTCACCTTTCAATCGGAAACCTTCACCTATTCCACCTGCTAAAGAAAGGCTCGGAAGCCTTCGTGTTCGAGAGATTCGCTCAAACTCTGAAAGATGTCAACTTTCTCTCTCGCTGATGAGAACTCGTCCTTTCGACCTTGGAGACTCGGAAAACCATCGTCCACGGTCTCTCGAATATCTGTAAAATACAACCAGAGATCCGAACACTCATCTTGGAACACAAACTCGGAATCACGAACGGATATCACGTCAAATCAAACAGCGTGTCGCCTGTCCAAGCTCTAACGGTCAAAAGTCAACACGAAGTCAACCCCATACCCAGAGCTCGGTGCAGGAAACCCTGTTCGGGATCCCGTTGCCGGGACCCGGATGCCGAACGCTTTTTCAGGGGATCGTCCGAAGACTGAGAAAGGAGGAAGCAGACGGAAGACCGAACGAACGAACGAGCAGAGGAACACTCAAGTGCAACAACGACAACGACGTCATGAAACGTAAAACAACGCCTCAACAAGCCAAAACGAAAGACAATGCGAACGAGCGCCATTACAAACGGTGCTGACACGCAATGCGTCCAGCGACACCGGTTTCCAGCAAAAAAAAAGTTCCTCCGGAATTTTTTCCTAGCGTACTACTCTTCCGATTCGGAGTTAGCCGGAGAGTTATGGAAAATTTGGTCTCTCATCTCATTGTAGAGGATGACAGCCGACCAGCCGATGTTCTGACGTTGAGCTACGTGCACGTGGTTGCTCGTGCAAATCGCACGACGTCCCAAGTTGATATCCTGCTCGGTCTATTGGACATCTTTTCATTCCAGGAATTCGTCGCGTGCCCGAGGATGCTTCCGTAGAATTCGAGTCGAAGGGGTGACAATCACTTGAGAATGCCACCGACTGAGTTTGTTTTTGTCATCTCCGGGAATCGAACCCACGGTCCCATCGGCTTCGTGCCCCACCCTGGGCAAGAGCCGCACAAGATGTTTCCTTGGGATTTTCCCTCAGCGGAACTGGTGCGAAAGTTAGACAGCCGTCGAAACGGGAAAAGTCCACAGCTTTTTGGAACAGAAGCGGCCCGGTCTTTTTTTTTGACTTGTTTCCAGATGAGGCCGAAATTGTTTCGTCCACAATGACCGTAATTCCAGCCTGGGACGCTGGCCCATCCGGAAGCTTTAATTGTTGTGTACAGCGGTTGTCCGGTGACCTTTGCGACAAAACTGTCCCTGAAGGCAAATAAAAGTTGTTTCGTCCGGAACGCTGTGAATGTCTCATATTTGTCAACGAGCAGTTCTCTTCTCATTTTCTTTGTCCGTATCAAGTTTAAAGTGAATCATCTGGAAAGAATGGCTGGAAGAAACACTCAATCGCAACGCGCCGCCATTGTCACCACTTCCTAGCAGCTGCTGTTATTACCGCATCAAGCAAAGCTCTCAGTTTCCAGCATTTCTCTAGAATCGAGCGAATCACAAACGATGTCAACCGCGGCAGCTCATCCTCGAGGTTCGGAATGCTTTTCCTATCGAACGAACTTTTAGTTACTCTCTAATGATCCGCCGAAGCTTCGTCGTCGGCCCGAGTTGTTCCTGATGCGGGAACGAAATTTTCGACCTGCTCGTCCAAAAAGTGCGATTTCGCCGCTCACCGAAGCTATCCTTTAGAAGTGGGAATTTGTTGTTGCCATATATAAATGATGATGATGAAAACTAGAGTAATTGCCAAGGCGCAACCGCTCCAGCCGCCACTCTTGAGCTAAATTTCTAACGAACGGCCCAGCTAACTAGCTGACTGACTAGAATGGCTGAGTGCCGCTCCATGCCAGAAACCGAGCGGCGAAGCCAGAAAGAAACGGTCCGCTCGCGTAGTTCCCATTGCAACTGTGAATGGCTGCGGCGAAATGACGGGAAAGACAGCGGTACAATTTGATTTGACGTGGTCGGCTTCCGGAAACGTCGCAGGTAGCCGCTGCTCCGACGTCTCCGACCCGATTGGCCACAACTTAATAACAGCTTATTGAAGTTACTGCCTCGGATGCATTGAAAGTCGAGATACAGTTTTCTTTTTCTGGAGACGAGAAAGAGCTCCATCCAAGGACTGTGTCGATGATTGTAATCTGAGCGAACGTTCAAACCTCAAACTGTTGCTCAACTTCACTCCAGAGTGGAATCGCTAGCAGAACGGTGGTTTGGGACACAACACTAAGAAGCATGAGAAGCGAACTCTCAATCAGTCAGTCCCAATTAGATCGACGCAGAAGACTTTTCTCCATCAGACAACTCGGTTCCACCGCCGCGAATCTCCAAACGCATGACTCGGCGTTTCGAAGAGAAGTTCGAATCAGGATTTGCAGCGCTCGGACTGAGATTTCTATGATCCCGAGTCCCTCGGTTGCGCATCGAGGCCTCCGCTCGCGTACCGGGGAAGATTCTCCACCGACTGACTGACTGACCGACGGGGCGAATAAGGAAACGTAACTTTGCCAATTAACGTTCCCTTAGAGCGAAGCAATCAGCACCTGCTTGATCCCACAACGAGTTCGCGAAAGCTCAGATCTTGTTTGCCGCCAACCCACCGACCCACCTGCACACAGATACCTATTCGCAGAGCCCGTCGTTACGATGATTCGACAATCTATGCGTCCGTCCGACTCTGATCGCACTGATGACAAAGTACAGAGGGAAGAGGAGAAGACGAGTCCAAGGTAGACGAGTGTTGCATGCTCATCCAGGCGTGAAGCTGCTAACTCCTACACCAGGATTAATCCTGAATGTTGTGCGAAACTCTCCTTGATCTCGAGGAATACCTAGACGATACAGTTATCGCGTTCTGTCCGCTCTGAGAGGAGAAACAAAAAAACATTTGCTCTCGTGCACGTTCACGCATACGTAGAAAAGAAAGCCGGTGGGCAGGGAAGAAAACATCTGGAATTTCTCTGGTCATCGATCCCCGGCGGTCAAGCGGTCAGCAGTGAAAGTCTAGTGCCACAATTCAAACCCATCTAGGTCACCATAACAGAGCTGCCACAACTCCGCCAAGTGGTCGGTCTAGACGGCAGCTTTATGTGAAGCCAACATGAAGGGTTGCAGTCCATGAAACAACCTACTAAAGGGCTTACTTTGCTCAACAACAAGAGGTCAGTGTGGTTGAGGCAACTCGATATAACGACGTGGATTACTGTTTCGCCGAACAGCGATCATCCTACCACTTGCGCGACTAATGATCGATACACTCCGCGGATCAAAATATGATTGTTGCAGATCTACAATAATCATAAAAATCCAAGTGATTAAGATCGACTCAGTGCAGAGCGTGAGAATTCCGCCGAAATTTTCGGAGAACGCGCAAGGCGTGTTCTGATTTCCGTTCCGGATCACTCGACGCTTTCGCCTCGGTTCTCATCAGAAAGCGGGAAAATCAAACGAAACCATTTTCCCGTTGTGAAAATCAACCGGCCATTATCAAGTCGATCCTGAGAACCTCCTGCCGAAACTAAAATAATTCGTTCTTTTTACGATGAGCATCCCCTCGAAACATTCATTCACTCTCGTTTTTGTTTTTGCCACACTTCTGCCTTCGAACCCGACGAGCGATTCGGCTCTATATTCTCTTGTGGCTCTCGCCATCAACCGAAACTTCCTGACTGCGAGCGAAACTTCAGAAAGCAAGCCATCACTTTGCTCAGTCCTTTGCGTGTGAAAAACTCACTTCGGATCGGAATCAGATTCACTTCTGGTGAATACGAACGTGAGAAGATTTCACTCTATTTCTAGCTGTAAGATCCCGAATGGAAACTCCGCATGAACCCCTTAATGGACACTGAAGAATCTTGACTTCCGCACCGAGCGATGCTCGTTCCCTTAGCGTTCAACTCATTCTTCGAATCGGGGGAGTTCCATTCCACTTCGAAGCCATGATAGTTCCACCACCGCTGTGCTTCAGGATTGAATCAACATAGAATTTGGAATCTGTTTTAGACTTCAGGCCCTTATTCCCTTTGGATTTCACGATTCGGCGAACATGGGGTGAACTCCATTCTCCTAGCCTTCCCGTGATTCGCTCTCGTTAGTCGGAAGTCCGCACTTCGGACTCGACTAGAAACGAACGGGGAAAAGATTTTTGTCGCCCGTCGACAGATCCGACAGACACCGTGAACCACAGCGCTATGCGGTCACAATGCACGGAAGTGAAGTGTCCGCGAAAACGGGCAAAGCAAGATCAAGCAAGCGATTTGGAAATCAAGCGGCCGCCTTGTGCCAGCGCTCCGAGAGGTTTACCTTCGTCGGAAAATCCAGTTGCTTCTGGACAAACGCTGACCACCTATCTGGATGTCTGTATCCATCGGTCGATCTATCCACCCGAGTCGAACCACGGCTCTTTCGAATCGGTCTTTGCTCGACGGTTTTTTCCGTTCATCTCCACCTTTGGTTACGACGTGTTCCCGGCAGGTAACGACGGGAACCCAGGGCTCTAGGAGAACCGACTTTCTCTCCTGGCGGTACGGACTGCGCTGCCGGTGTAAACAGTGGAATCATTTTCCTAATCTTCGTACAAACTCGGAGGAGGATTTCCAGCAGCTGTCTCCTGCGTGCGCGTGAAGCCTCCTGTGTCGTCGCTCGTTTCGGACATTAGAGAGTTTATCCCCTACTTTGTAGTTTTTTCTTCCCATACCATATTCTGGGAAACCAAGTCGGAACCAGATGTCGCAGAACTCTACTCAACGACGAATGCTCAGAATCAAGTGACTCCCGATCACGTGTTCGGCCGACAGATCAAACCACGCGACGACAGATTCGAGAAGGCCGATGGCGGACGAATCGAGAATTTCAAAAACTGTGACGACAACTTCCAGGGTGCCGTCGAATGACGACGACGACAACTCGAAAGGAAGGAAGAAGAACTTTCCACCCAATCCGGCTCCGTGCCGGTTACCCCGCGCGTTTCTAGGCGTCCAATGCTCATGAACACAGACTGTATGGAATGGATGTTGGAAAAGAGGCAAAAATCCCAAAGAATTCGCCCGCGTGAATATTGAGCGAGCTTCGGAACGTTGGGCCATCAAATACACGCATAGTGGCCGCCGCCGCCGCCGCCGCCACCACCAACTCTGCTGTGGAGAAAAACGAGGTGGCAAACCACCCAGCACGATGAGTGGAGTAGGGAAGCCACGTCGAGCTTTCAGCTATAGCGGCGAGTTGCGTTTTGGGACTTGACGGCGATGACGACGACGGAGACGACCTGAACTGTCACTTCAGGCTAGCCATCAGCCAAGAAACGAACCAACAGTGGACGACGAGCACCCGTCGCGGACGACGCGGGGTCGCAGACGACAATACAAGACGGACGAGTCAAACAAATAGCCGAGCACCGTCAAGTAACAAAAAAAAAATGCAGGAGAAACCGAGCTTTGCCGACTTGGAAGCCACCTCAATGGATTCCTCTCCGCCGCTCTGTCCAATGATTGAAATGCTTTTAGAAAGCTGCCGACTGCTGCTGCTGATTTCAGCTGCGGGGCCTACGGCATCAACAACAACGACAGCAGCTGCAACAACGAGGGGAGCAGGACCCGGATAGCGTATGGGAGGGACGAGGGAAAAATAGACAGACAACGACAGGGCAAAACACACAGGAGTCGTTGCGCATCAGGAGCTGAGCCAGGATCAGCTTCGCGATCCGCGGTGGCGCAACAGAGTCACAACTGAATCAGGGCAAATCAATCTCCTCCAGCGTTTTTTTTTCTTTTTAGGGCAGACAACCGTCTATCAATATGATTCTATTCGTAGTCGATAAATCCGATCGTGGTGGCATCTTCCCGTCCTTTCTCAGCGCCTTCGAGTCCATTGTAAGAAACAGATACCCCGCCCAGACAAGCCAGCCACCGAGCAAGGCAACTACCAAAACAGTTACCCACCCATGTCTTGTAACCAGTCGTCACCAAACTGAGTCTGTTGGCTACAAAGCCGTTTTGCTGTTATTACTCCCGTCATTATTGCTGTTGTTGTGTCTCTCGTCAACCCGATTGTTGCTTGCGAAGGGCTGCGAAAAAACAACGTGGCAATAGCTGTGAGGTGGTGGCCAATGACCAACGTGATCTGTTGGTATTTTCGTGTTTGCTCGTTGTAAACCATGTCGGATGAAAGGAATTCGAGTAAAAAGCGGAACACTATGGCGCCGCTGAAACGATTTTTGTTCATCTGGAGTTTCCTCGCGAGGTTGTCGACTTTCGGCGAACTAGTCCGAATCTTCCGAAAGGGATGAATCTTCAGGGCTAGATTCTCCAGATTATCCGAATTCGTGATCCAGATGATTCAAACTGTAGAACATTCCAGAGATCCAACGAGCGGAGACTTCTCGATGCTACTCGGGATCATCGTTTAGTCGGTTGAGGAATGGAGATGAATCGGTGGGAAAAGATATCTTCCTGTCAACTTGTTTCCCGAAAATGATGTACGTCCACCCGATTTCAATTTCGGCATCGAAACGAATCTTAACGTGATTCCGTTTCAAATCATGATTTATCATTCTCGTTCTCCTGATGTCGGACGAAAGGCCTGAGGAAATCTCTGGAAAACTTCCGTGAGATTTTTTTTCCGGGCTCTTCCATTTTCCCAAAAAGGAAGAACATACCGCAGTTCACAACCGCCGGAGCGAAGGATGAAAAAACTCATATCCAAGGAAACATAGCCATTTCTGGCTTGAACAGTTATCTCGTTCATCGAACGTTGTGGCGGTAATTCACTTGCAGAAGGAGGAAAATTCTCGATTGCTGAATTGAATCAGTCGAATCCGTTCGATGCATGTCTCTGTGGAAATCGGTGAGAAAATAAGCAAAACATACAATATTCTTCAAAAGAAGAAAGCCATCTGACCGAGATGAATACTTGAATGGAATTCAGCGCAATGACATGTGGAAATCACTTCAGTGGCCAAGGATTCTTGTGCCAACGAGATCGAACAATAAGACCTCAATGGCGGCCTCGAGCTGGAGAAGTCAATCGAACTTCATGGACTCTTACCCAAACAGAAGAAGGCAAAAAAATATCTGCCTTACCCTCTTCATCCATGATCGCATGCATCACACGAGCGGCTGAGAATTTCGAAGTGAAACCGCGAGCGTCGCGTCAATTATGCAACGACAACAGCGAATTTGGTAACGACATCTTACATGTACGAAGTTTCGAGAATTTCGGCTCGAATTCGCATTCCAGAAATCGTGTACCGCGCTTTTAGCCTGTCTTGACAACATCTCACGGAATTGATTTCCAGGTCTGAGCACCAATTATGAGCCCTGCCTGGAAACCGATCCGGAATTTCTGCGTTTTAGGACGAAATTCTCGGTATATGAGCGATAAACTCTCTCCGGAGGAACAGCAAAGCCATGTGGTGACGACACCCGACACACGAAAGGGTTTACGATCCGTTCAAGCCCTAACATTCATGATACGGAGTGACTCTCTTCGCGGAAACCGAGATATTTGAACGCGGATCCAGAAGAACTCTGATTTATTCTCGTTCACTAAATACAACTTCAGATTACTGATGTTGATGGCTTAGTTTTCTTCAAATGGGGTTGATGTAGGTCTTCTTAGCACGACGAGTTCAATGACAGTCGCGCGAGCGAGAAAATACAACGCGAAGCAACGTACCGGCGCTTTTTCTCACAAGAACTGCACGGCACGGTCGACTGTGAATAAGACAACCATCGTATTGCTAAATGTTTGTGCTTGATGCCCGACCGTCGGAGCGTCCGTCCGTTCGCTCGCCCGCCGGCCGTCTTTGGCGTCAATCCGTTTGCCCCGACGGACAACTTGAAAATGGACGGACGGACGGACGAACGAACGAATCGGATAGCGAAACAACGTCCGCAACTCGACCGCCATGTTTGCCAAAACGTTCCCGCCAACGATAGGCAAACGAGCGACTGTGGACGACGACGTCATACAAGCGAGCGAGCCACTCAGTCAGACAACAAGCCAAAGAACTCTTATAGCGTTGAAAAACTTTGGAGCGCTCAATTGCAGTTATCCGCCAATCAATGTACTTCTTGGAAGAGGCACACTCGATTGGTAAAAAATGCTGGCAGCGACTTCCATCGGAACGGAGACACAGCCGCCACAAAGAGGAACGGAAAGAAAACAACCGAATGCTCTTGAATCCGAAAGCTCTTGAATCCGAAATCCGATATCTCCGACTTCTGATCTGGCGACAATCACAAATGATTTCGAGAAACCCGAAGACGCCTCTTCCAATCGTATACTGGATGATAATGTGTTCCGATCGTTCCAGAATCTCCGAACCGTGTGTCCCCAGCATTTAACAACGAGTTCGACGACAAAAAGAAGCCGATGCTTAGAACTCATGGAAATCATTCTGAACGAGTCAACAGGTTCCGCCGAGAAATTTTCAAGAAACGAGAGGCTTCCGCTCCCACAACCCGTCGGGTTCCGTGTTCTCTGACGACGATCGTTCAAACGAAGTTTAACCCTTGGAAATAATTGACGATCATCTCTTCTCGGAGTCGGTCAATGTAGAGTCAGGTCTGATCGACTTCTCGACACAACGACGGGTGGTACGTAATGAAAGAAGTGTTACGAGAGACCGTATTGGCGACCCCGTAGCGCTGCCTGGCGAATCATTGCCCAGCTTCTCATAGAAGACAAAAAGCCCGTTCCCATCATTGTAACAGCTAAGCATAGCGGCGTACGAGCGCACGAGAGAGGCAGGGAGCCAACGACTGCCGCGACCGTACGATCGAATTAGCTTTTCAGAGTATGAGGGTAAGTCAAGCGATGAGCCCGTCGTTTCCGAAACTAACGACTCTCTTCAAGTTTTTCCCCTTCCTTTCTGGAGACCGATCAGCGTCAAAAAAGAATTCCAAACCAGCTGATTTCACCGATCTGACAAGCGACGGACAGAAATAAAGAAGGACCGACCACCCGACCAAGGACCATGCAGCTGCTGCGGGTACTGTGCCGATCTGTAGTCGACTGACGGGCTGACTGCGAGAAGGGTTCGACTTCTACACTTTCTATTCGAATAAAGCGAACGAAAGGAGAAAAAACGAACGAACGAAGCGAGCGAGCAATGGTACTGTTGGATACAAGGACATTTACGGCACCAAAGCTCGTTCAGTCGCTCACTGAGGCAAATGAGGCCCCACAGGCGAGCACGGTGCCCGACTAACAATTGGTCATCTATTGGGTATTCGTGCACCACAACATTCGACGAATCCACGCAGTCGACAGAATTTGTTCGTCGCATTGAGTTCCACCGTAACACGAGAGTAATGGACAAAAGAGAAACACTTTCAGTCGTGAAATCCTAGCGCAAACTATGCTCTCTCGTCGATCGGAAGCGGAACGACCCGGAGGCAATGTTGATCCAATGGGTTCGGATTGCTCGAATCGTACGAAAGAATACGGTTGATTTTTTCCACTTTTTTTGAGGCTCACCACGCGTTCGTAACTTTACGAAATAACTGCGGTGTTCCATGGAGCCGAAATGGATATTTCTCGAGTTTTCCACCGTTGTCATCATTCTATATTTCAGCTCAGATCGGAGTCGTCGGAACTAGTTTCGACTGCAAAAGAACATTTTTTGCATCAGATTTCTTCGAACCGGCGCGCGGAGCAACCCTACAGCGAGGCGACTGACGATCGGGCGGAAAGCTGAAATCACCGACTTTGAAGCAACAGTTGTTCGCGATGTCAAGGTTTTCTGAACATGACGTGGTATGTGTCTCACGGGTTGCGTGGAATGAAATTCGTTTGGACGACGGATCGCAGGTAAGCTGCACGGAGTCAGTTCAGGAAAACTCGCATGGTTCCTACAGAACTGTGAACTTCCTCTTGAACGGGTCGACGTTGCGGAAACAACTTCCTGAAATGTCACCGTCAGGTTCTGTCGATGCCTCGCTCACTCATCAGTCTTTCTGTCGTTAGCTGATGATGGCTATTGCGCTCAAGAAGATCAGACTGGCGATGAGAATAGGCTCATGGAACGACAACGGGCTCTCGCGAAATGTACGATTTGCAAACCCACACAAATCACCGTCATGATCGGCGATGTTGAGTGAGCAACGACGTCGCCGGCACCGCCCACGACTACCAGTACACTAGTCCACGATGGTTTAGTGTGTCGAATAACGGTACGACGCATTTGCTGTCGGTCTTACGACGACGGCCCGGTCTTCGGATACAGCTATTTAAGACCGCTAACTGTCCGGTCGTTTGCCCGTCTGCTCTGCTCAGATACAGGAGCAGAAAAAAAAACTGCTACTGCAGATCGCTACGAGAGAGACCCGTTCGAGCTGCACCTGGCTACCTGAAGAACGGACGGCCGATCGGACAGGCTCGCTTGGTGACTGGCGGGGGCTGGCTGGCTTGCTGGCTAGCTGGCTGGCTCACTCAAACAAGCACACATTCAAGATTCACAGAGCCGACCAAACAAGGCCCCTAGCTGTTCCCCAGTCAGCCGCAGCTCGCAGATCCACAGCATCTTTGCCTTCTTCTGCTGCCGTTTGTTGCGCCAACAACTTCCCGAAAGCAACGCGTTCGAATTCTAACGTTTATATCTCAACATTTCGGAGCATCGTCTTCGTTCGTCATAATCTTCGCTCGTTCGTCGAATGATTGTTTTCGTCTTTCCTTGCATTGAACCACCGCAGACCAAAACACCGCGATGCCAAACAACGTCAGGAATCGACAACTTGTGGAATCTCTCGACCATGATTTGGGAATCGCTCCACAATTTCTGCAGTATTCCATCGCCTTCACAGTAACACGAGTTTCCTCTCTAGAATTGGTATCAGCTCAACAGTAATGTAAACAAATCATCGCCACCGCCGTCATCCCTAGCTCTTCCAACACGCTGCCACAGGGATTCGAAACTCTTCGGTTTGCTTGGCAGTTGGAGCCGTTCGACAGAGTTGTCAACTCCGAAAACCCCCACACATCAAAACAGAATGTTTCTGAAACTTTCGATGAGCTGTCAACTTGCGTTCAACGTTGCTCGATGAAAACCAAAAACAACCGAAATGCTCACCGGTATTGTTGAAGAAGGTCCTCGTTGCCTCCGCATCTTTCTATATACATATGTACAGCAGCTGCGGCCGAAACAATCTCAATCTCACACACATACACTACACGAACGGGTGGCAGCTGCCGACAACACTTAGGTATCCCAAATCATAGTTTGTTGTAGAAGTTGTTCACTTATCCGGTGACATATTTGTTTTGTTTCGAAAACTTAGTTCTGCTTTCGTTCATCTGGTTTCATTCCACGCGAGTCTTTCGGCGCACTTGACCTGAACCGTACTCAACGTCAAAAGGCCACTATCATTGTAGTTGTGAGAGTTCGAACACAACAGATACACCAACAGATGTAGAAAATGGGAGCAATGCTGCTAGCGAGTCAGCGGCGGACTGATGAGACCTCTCCGACGCCTTGCTTAGTTCTGATCTTCCTTGCGGCCGCCAAGTTTGTTCGGCTGACTACCGGAGCGCCATCTAGGAGTTCTTCGTCGAAACAGCGGCAACGAGAGCGTAGCGCGGGAAACTGACTGACTGAGCCCGAGCGCCTGCGCTGATGGTTAGAACGCAACGTGCGTCCTCGATCAACAGGTGGTTGCCACAGACAATGTTTACTTGTCTTCGACTTCGTGAGACTGCTGAGGTCTTTTGAGAAACTGCCGAGGGTTTCTGGCTGTTCTCGGACAAGGGGCGAATTGCTTGTCGCTACCTCTCAAAGGAAACGCATCTTGCCTGCATTACCAGCTTGTTGCGGCTGCTTTTTGCCTCGCCTACCGGTGTGCTTCCTCGGGATAGATTTTGGAATGATTCGTCGCGGTTCGAGTGACTTTTATCGATCATCGCCCACTCGTGAGAGGAAAGCAGAAGATTTTTGCGACAAAGATCGTGAAGTTCGTTCTTGCAGAGTTCTGAGCTCGTCGGCAGCGCCATTCGGCTACGTTTTCCGGTGTTGAGGGATCGGTGCAGAAAAGCCGGATTGCTTCGTGCAACAGCAGCGTCCACAGCCTCGATCCATCATAAGGACAAATTCTCCGGAACTCCGCGCCAAGTTCGAGAAAAGATGTAGAGCGTGAATGAATAGTCATGGCCGCCAGGTGCGATTTGCTTCGCTTTGAGCCCCTGACTAGTCACGGAGCGCACGTGATCTCAGTCGTCATCTTCCCGGCCATGGACAGTGAAGCGTCAAACAGTCTGGAATTTTTGATGAACCGAGAGAGGGGAATTCGCAGTGAGGTTACCTGGGATGAATCTTGATTAGAAGCAGCGGCTATTCCGCCCTGAGAGCTTAAATCCTTGATCCTGAATCGGGAATCCTCCCTTCTCGGTGGTAGATTCTCCCACGCGCATACGCAATCCGTGCAAGACGTCCAGAGACAAATGGGTGACATTTTTGCGTCTATTTGCGGTCCGATTCTGCGGTCTGAGCTGAGCATAATCATTGCTCGGATCTCGTCGAAATCAACTCAGTGTTTTCAAGAGCAATGCCTCTTTCCCTCGACTCTCTATTCGTTTACCGAAACCTCGACGAACGATCTGACAGTCTTGGAATAATGATTTCTGGAATGTTCTCTCAAAATCCATCGAGTGGGTGAACATTGATCATGCTCTCGATTCACGACACTCATCGAGGTTGACGATTACAACAATGAGAGGCCTAGGGACGAATGATCAGGTCATGTGAAGCGACAGGAGGACGACTGATAGATCGTGGCCGTATTCTCAACTGGAGAATTGTGAAAGTCATTCGATTGGATCTCGGACGGGATGAAATGGAAACGGATCCTTTTTGTGAGCTTTCGGTGCTGCTTCCTTCGGCGGCTTGAGTGACTTGCATGCTCAGTGGGCAGCTCTTTGTGCTTGGCTTTAGCGTCGCTCTCGTGTTGAAGACACTTTGACTGACATGTGTGTCAATCGATTCTCGGATGATCGAACGACGCGCACCTGTAGACAGAACCTGAGTCTCAGAGCTGGTACTCTGACGGGCGCAGTGTGATCCGAATTTTTAGTTATTATGTCGTGAAGTCGAAAACGACACATTACGAAACACGATGTCGCAGAATTGAGCAACTCTGATGATAAAATGTTCAATAAGGTGATGGCTCACAGTAAATTTCTCAGAGCTTGCTTCGGAATGATCCTGTTAATTCCCAAAACGTCATATTGTGCTGTTTTCAGCCGAAATGATCCGTTCTGGATTGGGAACCACTTCAATAAACACCATGGTCTATGTCTATGATATCCCTCCTCCGAATCGCTTCGTATTCAGGAGCTGATCTGTTTGTACTCTGTAATGGAGAACAGAGTTTTTTTTTCATGTTAATGACCTAAATGCATCCATGCAGAGATATGCTGAACTTACAAGCGAGAAGCTGATTCAAAACTCATCATTTCGACCCATTATAAATTTTTAGCAAACGCTGCATGCATTGATGGGTCTAGGGGGGAAACCCCTTCCATTTCAATCTTGAGCAGCTTCTACTGATTTGATCATTACTCCACGAATTCCACGAATGACTAAAAATGTGAATGTCTCTTTAAGCTCGATGGATTGTGAACTCAAGAAGGGTTGCCACGGAGCGAAAAGGACGTTTGGGTGCGCTAGAGATCAGCCGCCCCCACCCTTTCCGCAGGCTGTGCCGGGGGCATCGCTGCCGCAGAACAATTCTGAAATGTTTCCGCCACCTCTAAGTCCGATGAATGGAATTATTCTTCACTTCAGACATTTCCACTCGTTTCGTTGGGAGCGATTCAGCGTTTTCGGCAGTATCCGTCACTACACGTTCAACATTGCACTCAGAATCTAAGTCGAATACTGCGGTGTGTTTCCTTCGTAGACCTTTTCTACGACGGCCGGCAAGCGTGACGTCCGGCACGTGAACACTGTGGTGTTGAGCAGTTTCCAGATCGCATTGTCGTGAGAATATGCGACTCTTATCACTCGGAGGAATTCATCGACCGCTGATGTGTACGCGTACCACCACACCTAGGTAGATATCTCCAAAATGCTCGGGCTGGTCGCATCTTAAGCTCCAACCGACCGGAAAGCATGACCATGATTTCGCACCTAAGTGAAATTCCATTTGCTTGTCTTCCATTGATGCCCTCAATTCTTCTTCCTCTCGTCCCAGCTTTGAATTGTCTCGAGCCGGAGGATCTTGTGTAGAGCTCTGACGCCGGGCCCGGTACCCAGACACATTTTGCCGTATATGGGGCTGCACGGATATTACAGCTAGAAGGACACGTCGGAAGAATGACATCTGTTTCCACTTCATTCTCACTCTAGTCTCTTGAATTAGTTCATTGTGATACTGTGGCTACAACACACGATAGAAACCCGGACCCCTAGAGCCTGGAACTTCCCCCAGTTCTGGGATACGTATCAAGGTTTTGAGTCATAGGGCATTTGGATAGGAAGTTCCAGTTCAACCCCACGAGAGCAGAGTTGAAAACCAAGTATTTAGTCCCGATGAGCCCGAAAACCGGACGCCTCGGACAGGGATCCAAGGGAGCGGACATTTTCCCTACGGTGATCGAAAACCGGACAAGAAGACGGACCCGGACCACATTCAAGCGAATCCATGCTTCAGTCCTACGGAACTTCCGAAAATCGCGTTCCATGCACACTTTCCGAGAGAAAGAAAATGGAAACTTAATACAATGGATGACGAATCTCAATATTCTTACAGAGTAGTTGTTGCCAGCTGAAAACGCTTAGCGTGATGCTTTGAGTACGCTCACGATTGTTATGTGAACTTGTTTTTTTATCAATCCATATGCTCCGAGCCTTTTCGAGGCGGCAAATCACAAACATTGACGAAAATATCATCATGAAGGAGCCATTTCAGTCGACTGGATGTACAGAGCCGAGACTTACGGCGGAAATCATATGATTGTGAGGAAAACTCGAGTATAGCTGAGAGAACCATTTCGACTGTAAGCCGCGTAAAGAAGTTCGTCTCGAGCATGTACACGGGGAAATTTCCATGTAGCGATACAAATCTTCTCTATTCCCGAAGTTTTATCGTTAGCTGTTCCGTCGAATGTCCGTCGTCGTGGCTGCGTGGAGCTCGCCACGAGTTTTTGTTCGGGATGGATTCGAGTGCGTCTTCAAGAAACAGTTAATCGTCGACGTGCTTGTCAAAAAATCGTTGAAGGTCATAATGGCTCGGGCATGAGACTATATAAGGGCTCTCCTATGACGAAAAACCATTATCAGCTCTATCTCGACGTCGTGTGCGGACGCTAAGATGAGACTTTTGATTCTGTTTGTCGGGATTCTCTGTGTTCAGGCCGCCCGTAGACGATATGTGCTCCGCAGTTTTCATGGCTCTCGGAATGCCACTTTGGTTAAGGTTCCGGTAGACTCAAACAAGTACACTAAAAGAACAGGGTGAGCTCAGAGAAACTACCTCGATTGATCTTAAACAATGAATCCCAATGCCAGATCCAGATGAATGAATGCAGAGAAGTGCATACTAAGTTTTTTCCTCAACTCGATCTGTCCAGCTCGAACATGTGTGCTGTGGAGTACGTTCCACAGTTGGGCAGAACTTTCCACACGGACTCAACGAACTGGATTCACCGCGACGTCTGTGGATATTCTACGTGAGTATGTCAGAAAAGTTCATGTTGCGGAGCGCTCCGTATCACCATCGTGACTTTTGACTCACTCAGGTAGCACTGAGCCGGAGCCATCGAGAATCAGGTTCACTTGTTTCTTTGGGTTTGATCGTTAGTTGAACAACTCAATTCATTCTGTCTTCTCGACTCTTCACCGCTTTCCCCTTGTTTCAACTTACAGTCAGGTTCACTACGAATGTTGCGAAGGCTATTCGTCCCTATATGGCAGTTCGGACTGCTCCGCTGTTCTTGCGCTCAAAGACGTTCTCAAGACAGCGAGCAGCATGGGGGCCAGCTTATTCGTCGAGTGAGTTGATTGCATTTCGCCGAAGTGAGAGTATGCATTTATACTCTGAGCGATACAGCGAATGGAATAATGTCAACGTCTTGCAGTTACCTCAAGCGAACACCATCAGCATTGGATGCTGTCAATCGCGTGGCCAACGAGGGCACAGTGACGATCTTCGCTCCTTCGGATGAAGCCATACGAACTCTGACTTCGGAGAAGCGCTACGCATTCGAAAGCAATTTGCACAGAAACCTGCTTTATCACGTGATTCCGAAACGAGTCCATGTCAAAGACCTCCCCGAAGGAGACTCTGATTTCAAGACGCTTGACGGATATTACACTCCCCTGAAAGTCTCTCGATTTTCCAATCAGGTATCTGGCGACTAGTTCACAGCTCTTCAGCTCAATGAGAGATAATCGGATACGTTTGCACAAAACTCACCGCGTTCTCTGATGGCTTGAGTCGGAGGGAGATTTATCAACGAGCCGTCATATTTCAGATCAACACGGTCAACTGCCATCTGATTACCCGAAGGGACCACAGAGCGACCAACGGTGTCGTCCATGTCCTCGACGCTGTTCTCGATCCTCCAGACACCCAATCCACGACGTTATTGAATGTTATCAGTAATGATCATCGCTTCACCGAATTGTACCGCTTGATTTCCGGAGTTCCCGATGTTATCGAGCTCTTGAGAGATCCCCACCGAACGTTGACTCTCATGGCACCCACCAATGAAGCTTTTGCCGCATTAGATCCCACCCAGTACTCCCGCATACAGAATGATCATACCTTAAGCAAGCGTGAGATTTCCTCCTCGATTCGAAACCCACTTTTCTGTCGCATCTGAAAATGATTCTACGAAGTCCAAATCTGGAGATCACTCGGTATCTCCGAAGTCGATTCCGTGGCACTTGCCAACGAAAAGCAATCCTCTTCTAATAGCGCTCAAGCACACTCATGGATTGCCTCGATTTCTTTCAGAGCTTTTGCAGTTACACATCGTGCCTCAATCAATGTGCTCACCGGCTGTTGTAGAACGACACAACGTTCGTACAGTCGGAGGAGCAAAGATCACGATAGGTTGCGACGGCACTGGCGTAACCGTCAACGGTCAAGAGAGTCGTTTCCTTCAGGATTACCGTTTCGCCAGCAACGGTTTCCTCTCAGCCGTTAATAAGGTTCTGGTGCCTAATCCGGGTGAGTCGAAACAATCTTGGATATGGAAAAAACTCCTCCGAAGCGACTCGCTTCCGTTTCGCGATAAGAGGATTGAAAATTTCCCATCCTTCTCGAAAAACAGTGAAAACTGTCTGGGATTTGATGTCTCGTGACGACCTTTCGGTGTTTGTTCACTTCGTCCGCCATTACGGCCTGGAGCAGTATCTCAAGGATTCCACTGTGACTGTGTTTGCTCCAGACAACGAGGCTATCAGGTGGTGAGTGCACTCTCGCATCATCTACATATATCGCAGAGAGGGGAATTATTATTATCCGCCCCGGATCGGGAATCCTGAGCCCTAGAAAATGACGGTCGATTCGAGGCTTCCCATAATCTGGTGATGGCTTCATTTGAACGGTCCTGAATTTCGCGAGATTAATGGCTCTCGTGATGCCAATCTCTAGGCGTGTCATGATCTACTACACGAATCTCACTATTCTTCTGTCTCATTAGGTGGGGCCGGCTCGACCTCAGCGGCATAAATGACCACTTGCTGCAACGCTTAGTGACCCGGGATTTCATTTACAATCATATCGTGTATGGAAAATCAGTCTCCACGTCAGAGTTCGTTGATGGAAACCCGCTGTATTCTTTCGAGCAATATTCTACACTGAGAATGAAAGTTGCACGCAAAGTGAGTCCCCATAGGTTCCTTCGATAACTTGCAGCTCCGTCTATGTGAATGGAGTGGCGACTTTACAATTCTCTTCTCGAATTCGGAATCTCATCATTTGCGAATATTTCTGGGCGGAGCTGCGTTGCTCCACGGAAAGTCGGGAGTTTGTCTCTGAAATCGCATCGTCTGCTTACAGTGGTACGGTGTGGATTTAGCGAAGATCATCGATGCTGACATCAAAGGTTCCAACGGTGTTCTGCACGTCATTGATCGTACACTCAGTCCTCGTAGGACCCACTTCGTAGAGTGGCTCGACAGAGATGATCGAACCGGGTAAGCTGGAGAATATTTGTCATCTGATGGTGACCTCTCTGGGCTTCCCATCAAAAAACGAAGAGGAGAAATCCTCCTTGTGCGCTTAATTTCTTGTCATCCGAATATACCGGTTGCGAATTCTAGGAACATGAAAATGTCTTGAGAAAAGGGGTGCGAAAGTTCCGAGTTTTTCAAATTGATTCCCTGTTTTCGGCTGCGCTTGACTTGGGGCGTGCAAAGATCAGAGACTTCCCTCTAGACTCTAGAATCTGTCAAAGCTCACGGTGTCCTGAAGTGGCGCAGGTAAAAGATGAGGAGAGATAATGAGGAGGAAATGAGAACGATGTCGATATTCTCCACTAGATGAGTTTTTCCGCGAACGTGATGTTCTGATTGTGATGTTCTGTTATACGAAACCCCATGCTGTCGTGGAGGAAGTCACGAAGTTCACGAGGAATGAACTCCGTTCCTCTTTCCTGTTTCGTGGCTGGAAGCAGTCTCTTATTCCCCCAAATTGACCACACTCGACGGCGCTCCGTTATCACGCTCACCGAAGTCATGACATTTTTCAGGAGGTTCGAGAGATTGATTCGACGGACGCGTGCCGTCATGGAAGAGCTTGGAGAGCTGTCGAAAGCGAATTCCACTGTGACGATATTTGCACCAGAAGACAAAGCATTCGAAGGTTTTGACGAAGATAAAGAGTTGGCGACACCCGAAAAACTGGAGCGTGTGAGGTTTCCCTCATTCTGAGTTGCTATGTTCTCTGTCCAAGTAATCTTATCAATACCGATTCGGCTCCTTCCCCGGAGCCGCGGATACTCGGTCTCGCAGTACATTACAGATTCACAAGGATCGACTGCTTTGATATTTCAGTTTGTAAGATATCACATCGTTCCCGACGAGATTCCTCTCGGAACGATGGCTCCGAACTCAACGTATCTCTTCACATCTGAGACCGAGCAGCCTCTCAAGGTCGAGAGTAAGGCCACCGCTTTCAGTGTCAACGGGGTGAGAATCGTGAAAGCGGACGACTTGTTCGCGGACGGTCTCTTGCACAGAGTGGATGAGATGCTCGTCAGACCCGAAAACCTCGGAAGAAAGGAGATGAATTCTCAAAAACCTCGAGCAACCGGAGCAAAACATTCCTGAGTCTCTCTCAGACATCACTGTTGGAAATTCCTCGTGTTCCCTCCTCTCGGGCATGAAATAATCGAGAGCTGTCATTTCACAACGGAAACGAACTGTTACGTACAGGCGCTCGGAAGAAGTGATCGTCCGAATAAAGCGGAGGCATATGATTGTTTTCTCTACATTAAGAGATTGCGTGATGATGGGGAGAGGGAATACGATGACTGGAAAATAGTTACGCTGCCAGTTCTTTTGTATCATGCGAGAAACATTATTATCAGCAACGGAAGGCTTTCCTTGGGAGGAGCATCTAGCGTTTTGTGTTTTTGAGCTTTATTTTCGAAAAAAATTTGCAATTAGTTTGAGCGAATCTACAAAAAACGGAAATCGGATCATCGAACACCCATGTGAAACCCGGTGCGATTGACACGACTGTTCAGATTGGCCCACGATACTGTGTCGCTTCACAGTTGTTCAGGCTAAAGAAGCGATCGCGTCTGAACTATATCACTCTTCGTCACACGTGGCGTCGTGAAGATTTCAAGTACTCGAACGGTACCCAAGTCCCCAAGATCCGCCCGCGCTTGGCTGCGTCCTCTTCAAGTCTTTCCCGCAGCTTCGGTACTCTTCGACGTCGAGACTCCTGATACGCATTTTCGACGCGGTCGATTGCACCGTGAGCAATCTATCCATGTACCGTACGGTGAATGTGAGGAATCAAATAATGAAAAGTGAATAAAGCAATAGAGACAGTGAGGGTTTCACCCAGCCCCCTACCTAAGGTCCCTCTCGAGATTTCGCTCGTATGGAATATCAGACTGCCGGACTCTCGAAATCCCAGAACACCATTCCAGATGTCGCTACCCTTCTCTGATGAGTTTCAACAGACAATCTTTCCGGTGAGTTGAGCACCGACCTAATTCCGTGATTTGAGTCTTTGAGATCCGGGCCCTGCAACTTGCGCGAATGGTAGACACGGTCGCAAGTGGAGGGGGAATTCCGGTCCGGCTCAAAATTTTTCATGCTTCCATAGATATTCTGCGTGTTGGGTCTTGCGACAGCTTCACTGAGTGAGAGCTGAGGGAGGCAATGAGAAAGGAATGAATTCCACTCCTCGGCCTCATTCGAATTCTCCCGGGAAGTACCCTGCATGAAAATTGAACTCCCATGGAAAGCAAGCAGATTCTTTAATTGCAGGATAATATTATTTCTGAAATGGCAGCCGTCAGTACAGCGCTGCAATGGGCTGACGTCATCCACACAAGCACTGACGTCACTTCCGTAACGGGGTCCTATAAACGGGGTCCTCCGTTTGACAGAATTGTCGAGCATGGTTTTCTGGAGTTCCCCGAAAGTCTGTTGAAAGTGCCGAGGGAGTGCTTGCAGTTTCAGCTCACATACTCTAGATTTTTTGAGCCAAAAATGTGTTATTCAGGAGCCGTTATCCTTCTTTGAAGTTGGAGGCAATGGCAAAGAGGCCTGGCTTGACGGCGAGTTTGAAATCGTGACTGTGCTGCTCGACATTCGTAGCTCGTAATCCAAACGCTCCAGTGTGTCGAGATCAGTTGCGGCAGTACATGGAGGCCGAGGTGACACGAGAGACAAGGCTTCCAAGAGTACCAGGATAGAGAACCTATGATTCGGGACTCTATGAAGTCCATGTGCAACGCATGTCACTGTCCTACTGATCGTGAATCCCCGATCTGAATAAAATATTGGAAGACGCCTGGTGTGAGCTGATACACATTCTGTGGGCTTCAGACCGGCCTCACATCATTCATTCAGTCAGCTGCGAGCCCTATATCCACTCCGCATGTCACACAACCACTGACGTCATGTTTGTCAAATCCAGGCGCGCCTATAAAGGAAGACCCCCGTTTTTGCTGAACCCGTGTCAGTCGGAGAGCCATTTGACCGAGCTTCGATAGGAATGGAAAGAGACCGAAAAGAATGGAAGGTGAACAGGAAGGAAAACCGAAAAGAGATCGCTAACTGCCCTGCCGACGAAGAGCGAGGAAAACGAAACGACTCCCGCTCGCTCATTTTTGGTGGTTGTTGAGGGAACTAAGAAAAGAACTTCGTTATCTTATTACCGATGTTTTGCTTATTGGGCTACAAATCGTCCGAGTTGCAGGTTACGACGTCGTATATTGGTAGCTGGCAGCTCTCGCGTTTGACCTTTCCTTAGACCATCTGATTTCTTCGACAATGAATTCGAGCTAGCGGTAGACGAGCGGAACATTGGATGTGAGCGAGCGACACTCCGGAAGAAACTCGATTTCCCCCTGACACTGCGTGTGCTCCACGACGGAGTTAGGTTGCGACCACGTGATTCGGAAATTCCTCCCCCGACCTGAAGATCATGGGTGAGCTGAAACAGCTTCTCGCTCTGTTGGAGAAAGATATTTTGATAAAGAAGTTCAAGAGGAATCCGCATCAACTCGCAATCGAGATCTTCTTGCCCCTTATCATGCTCTGTGAGTATTTCTGAGTAAAAGATGCTTATTGCTGAGTACCGGAATCAGTACTCGGACCATTTGGATGCGAGATATTGAACCGGTCAGGTTGCGTTCACGCTCTGTCTGAAGTTCAGACTCTGAACGGAGTGCTTTCTTGGATGCATCTCACTTCATCTATTAGGATGAGTCTAACTGATTAGGCCATGGAAGCTAACCTCAAATCTTCAAAATTCACAGTTAGTCTAAAATTTGACATCATGCCGGCTACTGTCCCCCACGGAGATGGTGACGAATGGAGATCAGAACAGCGTTTTAAACCGCTGGGACCACACGAGGGGAAGTATAAACTTGGTGAAGAGGAGCAATTATTCTACGTGCGAAGCAACAACTACTCGAATGCGATCGTCGAGCGTGCATTCGAAGCGCACAACAAGAGAAGTGGGTTCCGTTTCTCTCCTTGGTCTAGCAAATGCGAAATTTAAAGACTCGAGCCTGGAGAGGAACCTCTGTTCTTCAGATATAATCGGCTTGTCAAAGAAATCGGAGTTCTTTGAGCTTTCTGCGAAAAATTGGACCTCGGAAGGCTTCGCAATCCATTTTTCCGGAAGCCCCGCTGCCACTGACTTACAGTATACTCTGCGTTTCCCGAAAGAGCCGAAACTCAATGATTTCGAAAATCAAACGCGTCAAGTTGTGGCCATAATGATTCGTTTATTCAGAGAGCATGTCAAATACTTCAAGGTGGGACACTAATCGATGTGTCGAATTCCCCAGAGTTGGTTCTGATTCAAGATGTTCCTTTCGAAACTTACTGACCCCCCTTTCACTCCTCCAGAAAAGACCAAGCAGCGGAATTCACGAATCTCTGATGCACCCTTTTCCCGTTGGAGCCGTTTCCGTTCCCTCGAAGGCCGCAGAAATACGGGAGCGATCCCAGAGGGTGGTTTTGATCCTTATAAGTTGTGTCTACGTCACCATGGGTCTGTCTTCATTCTTCGTGGGATTTTGTAAAGATGTCATCATGGACAAAGAGAGCCGCTTCAAGGTAAGCATGCGGAACCCCATTGAGTTGAATGACGGGGCATGTGTGGAAACGTTGTTTTTTCGCAACACGAGTCCATATTTCCTTGCAGGAGTTGATGAAGATGATGGGCATGTCGGATGTGGTTTACTGGGCGAACGCTATGTGTGCGAGTCTCGTCACCGGGTTGCCGCTTTGTCTGATTTCGTCGGAATACCTTAGTACCTTCTCGTTCTTCTCAAATTCCAGTCCCACAGTGGTGTTCGCTGTTTTTCTGTTCCTCGTGATCGGTACAACCCTGGTCGTTTTGCTTCTTACGGTCGTTTGCTACACAGGTAAAATAATCTGTGTCTGAAATTCCGAGATCTTAAGCGAGAAAATCGAGGTTGCCTATTAAATTCCCATCTTCCAATCATTCTCTGCAGCGACTGCCGGTATCATGGCTTTCGTCGTGTATTTGGTGCTGGCGCAATTCGCCTTCGACTCTTGGTTTGGCTTATTCGCTCCCAAAACAGGAACGCCGCGACATCTGATTTTCTTGTCGAGCTTCATACCAATACATGGTTTCAATTGGTGTCTCAAGGTGATCTTTGCGCAAGAAGCCGACGGTCAGTCCCGTATCATTTTACTCCTATTTTACGATGATTGATACGTCGAGCACTGGCAGACGTCGTATTCCAGGACAAGGGAGCCGTTGGAGCAATCTATTCACAACGCCAGTTAAGAACGTCCACGTGAGCTTGGGCCTCTTATTCCTGGCTCAGATGCTGTCTTGGCTTTTCTGGATTTGCATCATTCTCTACATCGATGCCGTGAATCCATGGCAGTATGGGGTGCCCAAAGATCCGTTATTTTTCTTTGATTATTTTCCTGGATGCTCGAAGTCGGTGACTTCCAAAGTAGAAAATCTGGTTCCAAGTCGAGACGAGTCAGGTGTAGTTGAGAAAATGCCACCCGATGCCGGATCACCGGTTATCCGAGTTGTGCGCGTTGGCTACAATTTCGGCCAGGTCAAGGCCGTCAACGATCTCTCGTTCGATGTGTACGGGAGGCAAATAACTATATTGTTGGGACACAATGGGGCGGGGAAGACCACGATAATGAACATCATGACGGGTTTATTCCCACCGCTCAGCGGAGACGTTTTCATGAATGGCTACAGCATCACAAAAGAGACGAAGAAAGCTCGAGAAAGCCTCGGTTTATGTCCGCAACACAATGTGTTGTTCGACTACCTCACTGTCGCGGAACATCTTCGATTCTTCGCGAAACTGAAGAACTCAAAATTTCCGTCCATCGAAGACGAGATCAATCATGTTTTACGAGGAGTCGACCTACTACCGAAGAAGAATGTCCTCTCCGCGAATCTTTCGGGTGGCATGAAGAGGAAGCTCAGTCTCGCCAATGCAGCAATTGGCGGTACTGAGGTGCGTTGAAGCATCTGCGAACATCGAACGATAAGTAAATGAGGGAGATAAAAGTGGTAGAAATTTCTTTAGATAGGTTGGCTTTTTTGGTCACGACAGACCGGGAGCTATCTGTCTTGATCATGCCCTGCTGGTGTGTGTAGAGGGGGTGAACCTTGTTAGCTTCCGAGGACAGGTAACATCTTTGCTGTTCCAGATTCTCATACTTGATGAACCGAGCTCCGGCCTAGACCCTAAAGCGCGACGCCTTGTCTGGCACTTCCTCCGAGAGGTTCGGAAGGACAAGTATTCCTTTTCCGTTTTCTAGAAAACTTATTTTGAAGATCACTTCCCGCATCTGTGGGTCTTCACGTATAAATTGTATTCAACGTCTCAGGAATTGAAAGACCGAACGATTCTGATGACGACTCATCACATGGATGAGGCGGACTTCCTTGGGGATCGCGTTATACTCCTCGCCAGGGGTCGTCTTGTGAGGGCGGGCTCTCCAATGTTTCTCAAACGGATCATGGGTGGGATTTTTTTGTTGTCTAACTTGGGCTTTTTGTTGTTGGGCTCATAATCAATAAGCTGCACAAGATTTCCCAACTAGAGCGCGCGGATCCCGGATGCTGTCCAGAGAGTCATTCTGCTGCGCTCCCGTTCAGAAACCCATCACGTTCTGAACTTTTTAGAAACTGGCTACAAAGTCCGATTGGCAAAAGAAAGCCCTGGTGTGGATTCAGGACACATCTTGTCTGCTGTTAGGATAGGGCTGAGGCAGCCTTCGAACAGGAAGATACGTATTGTGTCGGACATTGGGTCCGAGGTCCTCATCGACATCGGAAACCCCACGACTGAAGACATCATTGCCATGTTCAAGGCGCTGGAGTCAGACAAAGGGGCACTCGAGGTAAATTCGATTCGCGAATCTTTTAGAAACGACTTCATTCTCGAAAACCGTCAATATTCCAATAGAAGCCCGCCTCTGATTGACGCCCAGCACAACTCTCCCTCGGGATATGTTCAACAACTCTCCTTCTACATATAATATCTTGAATGGGCCCGCGAGGTTGGTTGAGAAGAGCGACGCTCCCTCCCCTCCATAAGTGAACATTAGCGAGCGATCGAGAAACTCATTTATTGGGAAATTTATGGTATATTGGTTCGCTAGACAGACGCTCTTTCCATGCGATATCTTTACTTCTCCATGTACATTCAGAATAAGTGTCAAACTAATTCGTAGATCGCGCGAATGGGCGTTGCCGTTACCACTATGGAAGATGTTTTCTGTAAAGTCGGCGATATCGATGAGGGGGCCGTGGATGTCGTCGTGAAAAACTCTACCGGATCCCAAGACTCCGAGACTCGAACAACATTCGGTAGGAATTCAAGGGGTCAGTTGCGGAGAATCGAATTCGATCAATAGCATGAAGTTCACCAAGACTCACCAATCAACTGACTGTGAGACGGAACTTTTCCTAAAACTTCGCAGAAAACCCACCGCGTTTTGAGCCGTTGACGGGACCGGCGCGCCTCTGTCGACAATTCAAGGGACTTTATTGGAAACGGTTCCTCCTGACGAAACGAGAATGGAAGTTCATCTGGTGGTTGCTCTGCTGGTTACTTCTTCTAAGCTACGTGTTTACCGGGCTTTTGGAGGCGAAGGAAACTTCCAGAACAAAAGTGATTTATTCGTTTCGCTGGAACCGAATGGCCGGATGACGTGTTCTGAACTCTCGAGTCTCTCACGAGGTTTATTTTGGATGCATTCTATCGGCAGAAATCGAAATATTCTCTCAAGTCTTTGTTTGGAAATACGCGAGGATTCCTCGCTGGTGCCCAAGATGATTTTATTTCCTCGGCGAAGGATGAGTTCTCCAAAGACGGGGTGGAATTCATCACTGTTACGGCGAAATCAGATGACGAGATCAATGAATATCTGCTCAAACTCAGTGAGTTTCGAACAACATCTCTCCAAGAATTGAAAATAGATTTCGAGCTCATTCCTTGCTATTTCAGGTAACGAATCTCAGACTGACTACCTTAAGAAATGGTCCGTGGGTCTGTCCAACAGTACACTTTGGTTCAATGGTCTACAGGAACATTTGGCTGGCGCGGCCTTAGCTCGCTGGCAAAGCGCGGCTTTGACCAAAATCATTGGGCTGAAGTCCAATGTACACGTAACCAACTGGCCCGTCAGTCTCAGAATCGAAAAATATAAAACGAGCATAGGAGAAGAAAGAAGCCAAGGTGATTACAATGTGCATATATTAGTGATCCTCCAAGAGGTCCATGTTGACCCTTTGGGTCCACGGTTTGCATCGAGTTCTTTGGGTAGGGGTCTCTAGGTTGGAGTCCGTAGTTTGAAATCCACGGATGTAAATGAATCTTTCTGATGATGGAAGTTGCAGAGCTCCGTGAAGGTATACGTTTGTCTGAACTCTAAAGAGTGAGAATAATTATTTGACATTCTTCCAGTCCGAGACGTTGGAATTATTTTTCTGCCTACCATCCTCCTTTTCTTGGCTTATCCCGCGATGTCTCACTCTATCACCGAGAGGCAAACGAAATTCAAATTAGTAAGTCAAGTTTCGCAATCCTGTTCGACACAATTCGACCTGAAACTTGGAATCAAGAGTTCTCAGAGCAATGGTGTATCGGTCACTTGAAAGTAGCCTCAAGGGAATGATCGAGGCAAGGTGAAAATACAGAAACGGAAGGATTCCTCTCTAGAACATGGAGATCGGTGGAGACCTCTGCGTCAACAGAGTGATTCATATTCGACACAAAACTCTGTTATCGCTTCTATATCCCCGTTCGGAATTTCACAGGAAACTGTTTTCTTTTACATCTTCGTTTTTGAAAATCGGAGGATGCGGCCTTGGGGACCTCTGGAACTGAATCATTAGAAATCCCCATCTTTCAATCTCACCATGACCGCAGCGCAGACACATGTAGACAAATCCACTAGAAGAGAGAGGGAAAAATCCTGTTTCAAATAATGCACACCTTGCCAAAGAACAAAAGAAACTAAGTACAGTAAAGTGTCGCCAAATGTCGTGAAAGTTTTCCAAGTAATGCGCTATGGGCGAATTTCATCTGGATTTGCCTGATGGGTTTCTTCTCCTTCTCGAATCGAGTGTACCCTACCTGGCTCGCGTAAAGGAGAAGGGTTCTTCTTTACATGCATGTCATGCAAGGTCTTCCACAGCCAGTATATAGCAGGAATTTGGTAGCAATAACAGAGTGTTGCGTCGAATCTGATTCACGCCGTTCTTGATTGGACGCTATAACGTTTTCTATCGTCGAGCGACATGATATCTCTCTTTAGCATTTTCTTTTCATATGATTGCATTGTTTCAGATACAACTTATGACCGGAGTAAATCCTGCCTTGTTCCATGTTGCGAGCTTCTGCTTCGATTTCGCGCTTCAAGCTTTTTTGAGTGCATTTTTATTGGCGATGTTGAGGTTCAGTAATCCCCGTGGATGTTTCTCGGAGAGTGCGGACACATTCAGTGAGTACCTTCGTTTTACTTCAAGTTCAACTTTGAGTTTGACTTTATGTTGTTGTTGTCTAACTTTGTTCAACTTCATGTTGTTGTTTAACTTCAAGTTGTTCAACTTTATGATTACTTTGTTTACTTTATGTTCACTTGTGTTTAAATTTATTTGTTTACTTTATATTTACTCATGTTTAACTTTATTTTTTACTTCATGTTGAAGCTGGGTGAGAGATCTTGAGACCGCAATAAGAATCGTCGACTGGTAACTTGAAATAAGCAAATTCGATTGGCGTAGTCTGATGGAATGGATAATTTATACCGCATGGTGATGCCTCATCAAATCACGTGCGGGAATATTTTCCTATTTTTCTCTAGATCTAGCTCTGTTTCCGAAATTTCCGAATAGAAGAAAATACACCTTAATCCACTCGTATCGAAACATCACGTGATTTTGAGTTCTCTCGAGCCGAATTCTAGAATAATCCTAGCGAAGCCATTCTAGAATAAACTGCGCCGCAATTCTCCGTTGGAGTCTAAGTTTCCTACGAGTTGAGGGGAATATAAGTCGAGACAATACGACACGTAATTCAGACAGAAATGAAAAAATACAAAAAAAAAGATCATTAGTAAATGCTCTGCCCGAATTCAGACGTCAATTGACTCAAATGGTGCAACCGATAGAACCGCCTCATGCTCTGTCTCACCCTTCCTCTCCGGTTTAGCAGACATTCACAAGAGGTGTTAGAATCGAAACCTGCCGTTGTCGAGACGAACTCGACTACTTTCGCGCTCCGATACTATGGAAACAAACTTCCAATGCCCGAATCCTCGAGAATCAGGATAGAATTCGAGGTCCGATAGACTCTTTTGCTCGAAACATCGCAATGCTCAGAGTTGAGAGATTCACGTGGTATTATCTCCTCCCAAGTTACCGAGATCAGGGCTAGATATCGAGCACGACGAGGATTTTGAGCTACGTAAAGTCGAAACGCCAGGGGGTCACTCATCGGACATTTTTGTCCGGTGGTTTCCGAGAGAAACGAGAGATATAGATTCCAGGGCTACCCTGCATAACACTGTATGGAGGGCGATCATTGGGGACGGGGAGGGATTCTGATACATCCAGATCTTCTAATCCCGTATTTGGCCAACACTGTTATAAATCGTAGCTGGCAAGAGTCGGATTATAATTTCAAATTCATGTCTTTTTCCAGTCGCTTTAACCGTGCTTCTCCTGTGCTACATCGCTGCTGTCACACCGATCTCGTACCTTTGGGCATCCTTCAGCTCCGATTCTGTGTCGGCTCCGTGGTCGTTCTTCAAAGCGATTCTCCCGCTGTCCATTGGTATTGGCATGATGGCACAGGGGCGCGAAACCAGATCCGATATTGGCTCCGTTCGTGGTTTAGTGCGAATTCTTTCTTTATTTCCTTTCTTTTCTGTTCCTTATGCAACCGCCACTATTATCGCTAATGGATACTCGAGGGTCTTCTGTGTATCTTCTGATGATGAATCCCTGAAGCGAGAGTGCTCGATTACGCCAATGCCGTCTTGTTGCCAACGTGAGCGATGACGGAGATTGCGAACAGTTTTATTCGTCGGAGATCCGGTCTCGATCCCAAGCCCGGGCGCTCTGCAAGAACAGAAAGTCAACTCTGAGACCGATACCTTTTTCCAGCGTGTTCCGGAAACCACTCTACTTATTGTTACAAATACATGAGTTCTTTTTCGATGGATCCAGTCTTCGGAGCTGGGTATCAAATGTCGATCCTCCTGTTTGAGGGATTGATCTGTATGGTCGCTTTAATTTTCTCTGATTTCCACCCCGAATGCGCCTATTCTGTAGTGCATAAACTGAAAGCAATGTACAGAACGCCGAAATACCCAAGTGGAAGCTGTGAGTATATCTTGACGTGTCATTTTCGTTAAATTTGCGTTCGCGGATTTTTATTCGATTATTATAGGATCCTGGATCCTCGATTCTCGTTTTGTTTCCACATTCAGCCACCGACGAGGGTACTCTGGATGCTGACGTGATCGAGGAACAGCAGGTAGTCGAGAACATCGTGAAGAGAGGCGAGACAGCGCTCCACACACTCGTAGCGCATAGACTGAGGAAGCACTTCGAGGGCGTCAAGGCAGTCAAAGACGTCTCTTTCCATCTAGTGGGGAATGAGTGTTTTGGATTACTTGGAACCAACGGAGCGGGCAAAACCACAGTATTCGGTATACTCACTGGTGATATTCCTCTGTTCGGGGGCAAAGCCACGATCAGGAGCTTTGCCATTAGCTCATCTCGGCGCGAATATCAAAGCCAGATAGGTTATTGTCCTCAATTTGATGCCGTGCATGCAAGTTTGACGGGAAGTGAAACCCTTGAACTTTTCTGCGCTCTCCGGGCGATTCCTAAAACCATCTCGAAAGAGTTTATAAGATCGATGGCAACCATAGTCGACATTCTCCCCTATGTTGATAAGAAAATTGGTAGCTTCAGCGGTGGGAACAAGCGTAAGCTCTCCCTGGCCGTCGCGATGATTGGGAGGCCAGTTGTCCTGTTCTTGGATGAGCCTACTTCAGGAGTGGACCCTTCGGCTCGACGGAAAATATACACCAGCCTCTCACAAGCTCAAAAAGAACGGAATACAGCCATCGTTCTGACATCACATTCTATGGAAGTTTGTGAAGCGCTCTGCTCGAGAGTGGCCATCATGATGAAGGGGACTTTCCGTTGCCTAGGATCGACGCAGCACCTCAAATCGAAGTTTGGAAGTGGGTACACAGTGCAAATCAAGCTCAAAGATATTCTCCAGACCACAAAAGATGATCTTCGCAAAGCGATGAGCAAATTGTTTGGACGCAAATGTAAACTCGAACGAGAGCACATGGTTTGTTTCTGATTCCCTTTTACGACATTTCAATTCGCAGATTGACATCGCCGCCAGTGTGGTATCGCCCGTTTTTTTGTTTTGCTTTTCAGAGGCTTTTCCGTTTCCACGTTAGCGACGTCTCCCTCAAATGGAGCGAACTGTTCCAGAAAGTCCAGGAGTTAAGAAGAAATAGCGCTTTCGATTTCGAGGATATTATAGTATCGGACAAGACACTGGATGACCTGTTTCAGAGTTTCGGAGCTGCGCAAGCAGATATGGCGGCTGCTTCGTCAAGTTCGACTCTGTGATGATGTTTCATTCTTCTCAGCTAACTCCTGCGAACAATATACCGGAGGAATGTGTACCACGTGTTGGATTTTTCTCTAATAAAGGAGCGATTCCTTGTTCGGCTGTTTGATCGCTCCAAAATTAGGGGGCCGTATGAGATGGTCAAGCAGATTGCTGCGTGAACTCCTCCAATACTCCGTAAAGTCGCAAATATTGTTGAGAACAAGTCATATCAATAGAAGGTGTCCGATGGAAGGGATCGAAGGGAGGATCGAAGAGGGAGGATGTTTCGAAGCAACCTTCGCGTGATGGTAGTTTCCAGTGGGTAGTTCCTGTCTGTTTGAAAACGTTTATTGCCCCTAGAGTGGCGTATTGTTAGAATATGGTTTCGTCGTTATTTACATTGTACAGAATTCGTCAGGAATAGACGGATTAGAATACGTCATCGCACGTCGAGTCGATCACAGGAAGCTGGGCGAGGCGGATCGGCGGTTATCTGAGCCTTTTCAGATAAGATTCCAGTCTAAACTGGCTGCTTGTTTGCAAGCGTACAGGTGGTAAGTGCCGCATCCCTCTCCGCACAATGAGCATTTGCAGGCGTCGTCGGCGCTGTGGTCGGGTCCTCTGCGGCAAATCAGGTGGTGGTACCCGTGCATTACGCCGCGGCTGAGACGGTGTCTGAGTTCGCGCTTCGGGCCCCTCCACCAGTTCGTTTTCAGAGCCGGCAGGTCCCAGAATTTCTGTTCCACCTCGCTCATCTTGTGGGTAGTTCCTGTCCACCCCAGACAGCTCGTCGTCAACAAGCTGAAAGTTTCGAACCTATCGAGGGCACAGCCGAGCAGCTAAAGACTTCAGATTTGATATTAGTATTCATTCGAACTCTGCGTCGGAGCATATGCTAGTTGAACGGTTAGGGTTCACTCGACCGAAAGTTTTTGACCGAACAAACTTGCCCGAAACCCGGTTTACCGAATCCCATCTGAGCGAATTCCTATTGACCGAAATCCATTATACCGAAACTTGCTTGGTGGAAGCTCCGTTAACCGAAAAATCTCCTCGCCGAATCGCTGAGAGCAGCAAGCTGTTTTAGCGAGGTGTTCCGTGCTGACTACTCCACTACCCGCTGTGTTCTAAGGCTCATAGAAGAGCACAACAAGCTCGACAGGTTTGGAGTATGCGATATATCAGAATAAGTACCGTGCATTCAACACACTCTTTCATTCAATAGACTCTATTTCAGACATATCCATTCATTCCAATGAGATTTACAGGCGTATGCCAAAGTTTAGGTGGGATTTCAGTATTGAGATCACGATTTGTTAAATTTTCATGAAGGCAGCAATCAACCGGCCCTCATGATGAAGTTTGGCGGACCATGAGAGTTCGACTTAGTGAGTCTATTGGTTCACCTCGACCGCTATAGTTCATTGCAAGTGACCTCTTGCGCCGCGCCGAGCTATTCTGTTTACCAGTCAAGAACTTGGTAAGGATTCCCTTCCCATCAGCCATGCTTCAAGTTTCGCAATACGCTTCGCCAGATTTTTCGGTCAAATGGGTTTCGGTAAAGTGGTTGTCGGTCGAATGGTGTTTGGTCAAATGAATTCCGGTCATACGTGTTTCGGTGAATTCAATTCGGTCAGAGAAGATCCAGTCAAAAATTTTCGGTCAAGTGGGCGTCCCCGGTGAACATTCATCCGAGCCAAACGATTGGTTTTGGAAATTCCACCGGTTTTAATCGCCATGAGTTGTTCAACCAATTTGTACTTTCAAGGAGAATGTCAACTCCAATGACACGACAATTCGAGATTTTCAGACTTCACAGGAGGATAGCCAAGTCCCCGGAGTGAAGGAACTCTGAGAACCTTGATACCGTTCACCACATCATGACCACGTCTAGCCGAGTTTATGCAGTTGAGCAGCCATCGAAACAGTCCTTCCCAATCAAAAATCGATGAGACTGGCGGTTTGTAGTTCGACCTCCTGAGAGTTCAGAAGTCGTGCAGCTGTTTCCGTGAGGCGGTCTCCAGAAAGAGATTTCATTCATCGTTGTCAGACAGACATTCCAGAACTTACTGATGAGCACTGATGACAAAAACATTCTCAACTAAATGAAAAACATAAATTTCCTTCCAGCGATTTCGAGGGTTCCGAAGAATCTCGTAGCTATGCTTAAACTGTGCGTGAATATCAAGCTCCGTAAAATCTCCTTCCGCATTTTATACCTTGATTGAAGTCGAAATCGGACCCGAGAGAAACAAATTCAGTTCTGTGCAATATTCTCGAAGCACCAGAAATGGAATCGCGACACGCTCTGCATAATATTCTCATTATTTGCGGAAAATGAATTTTGAGGCGGGCATGAAGAATTGTTCGAAATTCAGGAGCCTTCTAGAAAGCTTGAGAGAGTCTGATATCATTTTGGTAGAAGCGTGCTTTGCAGCGCAGGCATTGCGGAGTACTAGCGAATAGGTAATTATCCCTCTGATATTCATACATCAAATGCCGACACGCGCTCGGAACACCGATGATGAGTCGTGTGATTGAGTTACCTTTCATTCGAACGTAGAATGCTTGAGACAGCTCGAAAGAATCACTCTTTCGGATCATTGAAACGCGTCGTACGCCATGGATGTTCATCCGCCGGACAGCTCTGCGATGCATCTCCACCCACAAGTTCGACATATGGAGTCAATAATGGTTAGTGAGCATTTCCATAGGGGCAATCAGTATCGATTCCATTGATAAGGCGGCATTTAAGCGCCAATGATGTCTCGAAAACAGAAAGATCGTCGATGGATTACGGTGAAACGCTGGGATCGTTTTCTGCGAGCCCATTCAATTGTCCGTGACATCGGTAGCCATCTCGAGTTGTGCAACACCGCTATCATTCGCACTGCGGAGGATAAAATCGCTGTTCATGAGCGTGGTTGCCCGCATCTCATCATTACATGCTCTCAAAAAATTGCAAAAGTGAGGTGAAACCCCCAACGCTTGCATTTTATCGTTCACGCGCACAAGATCCCCCACGTGCTCTCCGGATCAATCTCAGATTGAAGTTGCACCGTTCTCCGCGATATATGCTCGGGAAAAAACAAGTTCGGAGCAAGCTTCCGAACCTCGAAAACTTCAGGTTCTACCCGAAAAGAGTTGAAATTCAAAATGTTCAACACCGGAATCGCAGTGCTCAATTCTTTCCGCGACGTCGACATTCTCGAGAGCATGATCGCGACAAGCGCGTTATCATTGCCTGGAATTCTCTTGGAAGCTTTTCCAGGAGGTGTAAATAAATGAACGATTGATACTCAGATTGAGCTTCAAATGTCAGATGATTTGGACCTTCGATTCATTTTGTTCGGAACGGTACTCCTCGCATGAAGGCGATGGACCTGAAAAACAATCAAATATCCGACCTAGCAAGCCGGGAAATGAATGACTCTCTGAGCAGAGATAGAGTTGTTGATTTCGATGTTGACATTTGCCGTCCAAACGTACGCTCAAGCATTCAGACACGATCAAACACAACGCCACCAGTCGCGACAACGCTTTTTGGTGACTTCGCCTATGGGAATAAGGATAGATAAGGAACGATTCTCGCTGGAACCCCAAATCCCGCATTCACTCTCTTGTTCGAAATCGTGAGTTCGCAGGATATAGCTTCCTCGAAGGCAGAAGCCCAATCGATGGCGACCCAGTTGGCGACGTGAAGATTCAAAACAACTTCGGCGAAACAAAGACACTTGCTGTGAGAACACGCGACGGTTATGAAGTTGCTTTGGATGAGTCGCTCTTGGAGGACTCGGTGACACTTCGAGATCTTACTCGGTATGATACAGTGTACACGATTAATTGTTCGAAGGAAACCCTGGATTTGCTGCTCCGGGCTCATCGTGAGAAAAAGTTTCCCGAAGACATCACGTATACAAAAATTGGCTAACACCATATACTCTTCTCGTGATAGCAGCGAACATGCAGTTGGAAAGTCTAAACCACTTGTGCTTGGAACACCTCTTCCGAAGTCGCGACTACTGGACATACGACTTCCCACAACATATTCCTGATGCGGTTGTTCTCACCTGTTTCAAGGAATCATTGAGCCGATTGTTCCGCACGAACGCTGTTTGTCAGCACGAAATGTGCGGATTTCTAAATCTAAACCGTGGCAATGATTTCAAAGAGTCCCTGTTCCGCACGTTCAAATCAACGGTCAGAGAACTCGGAGATCTCGGGCTAGAATGCGTGCCGATTCCGTTCGCTAAGCGTTCCATCCCAAGATGCTGGTGTGCCGCCTGTCCCATGGGAGATTTTTGTACATGAGGAACGATCTTCCAATTCATACATTCGAGAGAACGGCGTGCCGAAGAACAGCGATATCTCATCCGAACATTGTCTGCAGTTCAGCGATCGAATGGAGATTCTTCCTTCATTTTTTTCAGAACCGACCGGCTTTCTAGTTTAGTCGCTGTTCCTGGCACTTTCGAAAAATGTGTGATCATACCAAGCCGTCGTAAATTTCCTCAGTTCATCTAACACTGAGGCTGTCAGAGCTTCTGTAACCTTAATCACGAGGTTTTGACGGGGAAACGTCTTTCCTGAGACCGAGGTAGCAGAATGGTTGTACTTCGTCATCCATGAAACGCTTTTGGGTGAAAATCGCCCAAAATTCGCGACCGGTGATACCCTAGAACACCGTGATCATCCGTACGCTACTCCCGTGGCTCTGGGTGATTTCCTCACTCACCTCTTGTATGAGGAAGAGTGAGGTGATATGGCTTCAAAATAGTGCTACCTAATTAAGTCTTCCTATAGGAGAACCGGAAAACGTTGATTTATGTCAACCTTGGCGAATCCACCGTCGATTACTCCGAACTTGTCGAATAGGCTCGAATCCTGGACCTGATTTATGCTCGATCATAAGTTTCGACTCTATCGACAGTTTTCTGAGGATGTGTAAACATGAGAAAAGAGTTCTCCTACCGACTCTGAGAAGGATTTTCCCCAGGTTGCCTAATGGTCACATTTGTCCTTACCATATATGACCGTCTCGTCTGCCAAGAACTTGCGAGAAAAGATTCTTTTGCGGAGTTCTGTGGATTCTTTTTTCGGAACTCCAGATTTCGCTTCCAGTCCAAATCGAGGCTCAAGCGCACGCACTCAAGATTGCCATCAGGATAGTCGTTTCGACTGCCTTGAAGGTTCTGCAAGCGAGCACTTGCGGAGGAGCGATGCTCACTACTTCAACGCTGGCTTGCGGCCTTCGAAACGGAGTCATTGTCACTCACTTTGGAGGCTCACCTTAGATCACAGCGCCCGGATGTATGTCAAGATTTGCTGTACTTGGTTTCCTCCGCGATAGAACAACGTGCGGAACGTTCGAAACGACATCCATGCATCTTAGAAAAGAGACCCCAAAAGCATACCCCATTTTCTCTAATAGACGGGCCGTTTATCTCTTCAACCTCCCGAAACCTGCCCGTCTATTGGAGACTGACCATTCATCGGAGTACGCGTTCATTTTTTCGAAGTGCCCCCAACCTGTCCATCAAAAATCAGACTCTCCATCAATATGAGCTTTTGCGTATTTTGGAGATGTCTTCGACGGTTAATTTTTTATCATCTTGCCCAATTTTCATCTTCCGTTCATGATAAGCTCTGATCCAATTCATTGCCCGAGGCTGCAGAGCCTTCCATCTGTTGGAGACTACCCGTCTATTAGAGACTGCTCGTTTATTAGAGAAAAATACGGCGATCGTCCCCTACGAGAGCTTCGACTGCCAAGCGATCACAACCAAAAAATGTTGGGATACTCTAGGAACTTTGGACTAAGCTTCCTTGGGCTTCAAACCCAGAATCGCCCGAGAACAAGGGAAAACTATTATAGAAGCCATCCTCAAGTGTCCGTCTGTCAGGATCGATGTTTCGGGGTGTTTGGGGGGGGGGGGGGAACCTTCGCGATTTCATCCTAGACCTTATTCTTTTTCTCCTGAAATGCGGTTCGTATCCGCGCGCCCCCTGCAGAATCACTATTCTCTCGCTCTGCGAAGGATCAACGACGCGCCCGGAAACAAAAGGGCGCCGTACCGCGCGCAAATCGAAAATCGTTCAAACCAACTCATCAAGAACCCTATTCGTGAATTACTCTCATTTTCTTCAGAGCCACTCAAATTGTACATCGTGCCTCAGCCCATGACCTTGCCAGCTGTTGTGGAACGTCAGAGCTGGTACCTCCGGAGGTACAAAGATTACTATCGGTTGCGACGGCACCGGCGCCACTGTTAATGGCATGGAGTCGTTTTCTTCAAGATTATCGTCTCGCCAACAACAGTCTCCCCTCAGCCGTAAATAAGTGCCGGTACCTAGCTGAGTAGTGAAATTACGCTCTGGGAGCAAAAGAGAATTGCTTCCTCGTAACAGATGGCATACCATTTTTCCGGAGAATCGCCTCAGCTTGACGGAAACAGAATTAGGAATTCCTCCGCCAGGAATAGTTTTAATCTGAGAACAGCTCAGCAACTTGTGAGAACCTGTCGATTCACCTCGTCAGTGCTGTTTTCCCGCTATTGACTAGTAGTCATGATAGATCTTGATCGATCTGGATAATCCGACTTTCCATGTGAATGATGAGTCTTCAAGCTGTCCCAGTTGAGCTGCTTTGACTCTTCCACGTGAGCATGAGCTAGAGGGCGAGACAAAGGTAGGATGGAACGGGACGGTACGCCAACTGAATAGTTTCAGGCGTTGGTCCGCGTGGACCTTCGATGAGTGCAGAACCACTTCCGTCGTAGTAGAGAGTGGATGGTTGGTTGGTTGACTGACTGGCTCTGTACACTTCGGCATAACCCTACTCAATACAATATGAAAGGAGCGCACTGTTTTCTCTCGGCATATGATCAATGGGTGGAGATTCCATTTGCATAGACGAACGCGGACGCGGTGCACACAAGCAGAGCTATATGCAGACACCTCAATTGTCCTTTTGGTATTCCGGATTGTCCCCACAACAATAGGCAGCTTATCCCCGCCTGGTTTGCTAACGCGTCTAGCCGCCTCGCAGCTATGCCGAGAGAGTCGGCTAAGTATGGTCGGAGAAAGACCTGGCCCAGTGGTGGATTTTGCCGGTTGTGCTTCTTACGAGCGGGCAAACGAAGGAACGAGCGAGCGAGCGATCGATCGATACTTACGTCTATCAAGGTCTTCCACTTGTGTAGTCAGCCAGCTATGTGCGCGCACCAGACTTCATCTGTATCTTAGGCCGCAATCGTTCGTTGGTTCGCTTGGTCGCTCAGTCATTCGAGCCCTTCGCTCCGAGGCAATTTGGCTCCTCCGAGGAGCCCTCGTAGGTTTACCGACCTTACGAGCAACGGACCGAACACTGGCGTCCTATCAAATCAGGGTCGGCTGGCCGGCTGACTGGCGCTCCTTCGTTCCTTCAATGTTGTCTTATTAGCCATAAGGGAAAGCGTCGGCAAAAGACCACCCAATGTAGCAGTCGCTGACCGACCGACTGACGGCCTGGCCGATTTTTCGCGATTTCTTATTGTTCCATCGCCCTCCACATCCATTACCTGGCCTCGCACCCATCAGAACAAGCTTGTTATATACATCGGGTCTCCCGCACAAAAACTGATAATATGCCGCATTCTTGGCTTTTGGCGGCTCGGAGGGGTCTACGACTATGGAGTCCAACACAGTATTGGACGAGGGTTATAGATTAACTTCAAAAGGCTCCATCTCCATGAGCCTTAAGAGGTGGGCTCGACTCGATGAAGACGATATGGGAACCACTTGTTGGATCGCGTAGCGAGCCAAGTTTCATTGATGAGAGTCACCATCCTCTTGAACTCGTTGAATTTCGTGATTGAACTCCAGAAATGATATCAAGATACTGCGGTCTCATATTACGATCCTACAACGGTCAGGTCCTGAAATAGATTCCGATAGGTGCGTTCGGACGCCATGTTGAAATGAGTCCCAGGCATTCCAGGAAATTTTCGTAATACAGCGAACATCTCGCTTCCTCCCTTTGTAAATGTTCGGTGCGGACATATTCAACCAATAACATAGATGCTTTGGATCGGAGGATTGAACGATGTTTTGCACGTCATTGATCGCGTGCTCAGTCCTAGAGAAACGCATTTTGTAGAGTGCTTGGGTGGCGAGGAGCGTTTCACAGGGTAGCCGGACGATGATTGCCATCTCACAGCCTGTAACGTTCCTCACAGGAAACCAACAGGATATCGCGCAGCGGCCTTCTAGCCATCGGACTCTTGTGGATTGGTGGAATTCGTGGGGAGGAGCCTCTTCGAATAGCTACGAGTGAGACTTCTGATTTTCGGGTATCTCTTCAATCACAACTGACATTTCTCCGAGGGTCGATCAGTGATTGAAAGCAGCAAGATGAACCGGTCCGAGCATTTGTTTTCATGATTTAAAATGCATCGACTCATGCAACACCATAGACTTCTCTGCTTCACTAGTGGGCCTCCGGCCGGTCCCGTCGAACTCTTCTTCAAAGCCCAATATGACCCGTTTTGGACTGGGTTCCTGCCCTACAACTTGGAGAACGAAATTCATGCCGACGCGACAAATTGTCTGGAACCTGATGGAGGACAAGCAAAAAAACGAACATAGCTTCCACTTCTATGTGTAAATGGATAGATTGATTATGAAGAACTGAAAGTTGTGAAGATTTGTTCTTCGAATCAGGTCACATTTTTGATAGCTTCTGATGGGTCTCCTTTCTTGGTATAATGAGCTTGAGTTCAGAAATATTTTTCGATTTACCCTTATTTGCTACTCTCAACGCTTCCGTAGTAGTTGTAGTTCTCACCTTTGAATCGAAGTCGAGCTGAAACATGCCTCGGATCTTGGATAGACCCAAGAAATTTATTGCACGGAGCCATGCTGTCATGGAGAAGCTGCGAAACCTTTCAGCAGCAGCTTTCAGCTCCGACAATATTCACGACTTTCAGATGGAGGATCTTGATTGTGCTGGCGGAAGCCAGGGAATGCGGCGTTCTGAAAAGCGGGAGCGGCCAGGAGGCCACGACATCGAACACTCGTCGCAATTCTATTTCGTGAACTACCAGTCTATCGAAGTCTGACACAGATAATTCAGATAACACCCAGCTGCGAGCATCTGTTCACGATTTAAACCGAGCAGCGTCAAGGGGTCTTCATCAGGGGTACAACTTTGTTGTTGGGTTTGTCGAGGAAGCAAGGCTAATAAATGCGGCGATCCGTCCAAGGACAGTCTCTAGCATAGACTGGATCACAAACCCACGATGTCATCGATGTCAAAAATTCGAACAGGATAATAATTGGGAACGATACCGAGCATATAGAACAAAGTGAGCCGCGGGCTCTTCTACGTTTCCTTGAATATTTCACTTCTGTTGAATCTTTCTTCTCTTTGTTTTTCTCCGTCTCATCACGTCAGCGAGTGAGATTTTCCCCGCATATATTCATCCGATGTCCGAGTCTCACTTATCCCTCGATCAGTAAAGCAGATAGTCGCGATATGCCCTGATTTCAGCCACCAACTTGGAGAAAATTGAGGAGCCAAAACTGATAAAAATAATAAAATAAATGATTCTCGGTTCTGGGAAGAATTGGTGGAATGAGATTTTCTGAGAATGTCTGATCCCTCGGAAGACGGACATCCAATGCGATTTCAGTGATCCCATCGATAATTGGATGAACTCCTACGACGTTCGGGGAAAATATAGGCGGATCGATCCTCGGAATCGTGAGCAACCGAACATACTGTAAAACCAAATGAAAATCTTCAAGTTAGGTAGCCTACATTTGGCACGTCGCGTTCTCATTCGCTCCGAACAAACTCGAAAATCGGGTAATGCTTAGAGGAGCTCTGCATTCGTCGAAATCCTAGAAAAAGCAAACCTGTCCAGTAGTTGCCGATTCCTTACGGGGCGCCTCGTACGGGTCCTACTTCCGTAAAAACCATTCGGTAAAAACCGTGATCAGCCAGTCCATGTAAGGTGCAGACTTCGCAGCGGTAACCTTCAGCTTTCGGTTGTTGCCGCGGCTATCTCGTAGAACCCTACGAGTACTATTTGTAGCTCCGCCGTTCTGGGTTTGCGTCTGTTATATTGAGGCTCGATGATGAGGCTTCAAACAACTCCATTCCCAACAGATCATGCGGATGCTGTTAGGAGAAGCAAATCGAAATCGGAGAAAGTAGCTTATAACGCCCGACAACGGAGACACCTTGTCCGGCCATTCCTGCGGGAAAACGTCAACCCGAGCTAGACGAGCAACAGACTTCTCCCCTGCAGATGACGCCGAGAAACCCCATCCCCATATATCGGAAAACAGTATTCGAAAAAGGCTGCAATCCGCCCACGACACTGTGATGGGAAGTCCGAAGCACTTTGACTGTGTACTCAATGAGATTATGGGAACGGGAATCATCATCATTGGGAATGCAATGTATCGTTGCCAGGAATGTAACTCAACTGTTACAACTCCTACCATGTATCAAAGGGCGCGGTAAGAAAGTACGGAACATAGCCTATACCAAAAGCTACATGGACCAGGTACATGTCGAGTCTACCGTACATTGAGCGTTATCAAGGTTTCGCTAACCCTTGCTTGATCCTCAAAAATGAAGTAAGTAATTGAACTTGCTTCCTTCAGCCAGCGTTCTTCAGGAATCGCCAACTCTTCATTCTCTGTCATTGTTGTAAACCTGGCACGGCTCCACTCAGGTCTTCCGAACTTCAGGCGGCGGCGGCGACTGGTCCAAAAACCATGACCCAGCAGTGGGTATGCCGTTGGCAAGTGGAGGAGGAAGCAACTTAAAAACGAAAACGACAATTGCTCGGGCTCGGCTCGTTCCCGACTTTGGTCTACGTTAGCCGAGTCTGCTGTTCAAGCAGCTCCCGCCTGTAATCGTGCGTTTCATTCCTACCTCCGGTGCTCCGACCTCGTGTCCCAACCGAAGCCAAGTTCGGGATGTTCCCTGTTTCCGAGGAGCAAGTCCTGAATACGCTACGCTGAATACTCGCTCAGATGTAATTGCGATCTCCGAACATTCGATACCTCGACGACCGGGAGTCGGCGGTCTACGCTGCTGTCGGAAGCCTCTCTGTAACTCTACGCTTTTCGGTAGCAGCTTCACGAACACACGAATTATTCCCCTCTTGCCGAAGGCCGGGACGAGGGAGCTTAATCTTTTTACCGACAGTCAAATGTTTCGGAAAAGTCTGATTTGAACTCCGTTTCCGAAAATAAAATATCGCAAGCCGAGGGCACCGTGAGCTAGTCAGTAGCCTCTTCGCGAGGGGACTAAGACCTTTCGTCTCGGAGTCGCTCTCGGAATGCCACCTTGATCGGAAGGGACACCAATGGGATCACTCAGTCAGTGTTGTGGCTCGCGGGGATACACAACGTGTTCGTCGAACGTTCCTTCCATTGGCCAAAACTTCCCGCTCCAATTCCGCCGCAGAGAATAAAGGAGGAAAAACTTGATCGCGGAGCGGGGAAATTCTTAGCGATTATAACTCTCTCGTGGAAACGATGATAACGGGAAAGCTACCGGGATCGCTCCGAATACTGAAAGAGCACAATTCTGTTCAAATCACTGGAGTTGAGCTTGAGTCGCGTGTGTGACAGCAGAACAGCAACCTGGACACCTGTTCCGAGTTTATACCTGTATGACGTTGCCCGATGGGGGCATCGCTGATCTCAATGATAGCGATATCAGCTGCAGTCAATCCGGCCGTTGGTTGTCCGAGTCCGAGCCGTCCCGGACGCACAGACGCTCCGCGTGCTGTTGCTTGAAGAGGCCACCACGAAAAGCAAAAGAGGCGTCCGAAGGAGTCCTTCCGATCGATAATAGAAAACTGCTGGGAGCGATTTCCAATAAGCACTTTACTCTACTTCCCTTGAACGTCTTCTTCCGAAGCCATCAACGGCACGTTAACTTTTGAACTTCTGTTCGGAAGACCCGATCCAACTCAAGGTGACTGACCGAGCTATCGAGCAGCGAAGCAACCGACAGCCTGAGAAGTCTTGACTCTTGTTTCGCGCTCATCTGACGATGAGATATTGGACTCGTCGCAGAATCACCGCTGTTGAGAGATGTCGATTGTCGTCGAGAAACCTTCGTGAGGGACCGTCAGAAACGTTGGGCTGGCAGGATTCTCGACTTACTCCGAGTAAGCAGTCTGACTGAGGGAATTAACAATTTATGTACACGTATGTCTTCTTCACCCTATGTGGTCTCAAGCCTCCTTGTGCAGCTCTTCACAGATCCCGTTGTTTCCATCGGATTGCCGAATCGATTCGAGATGATCGATTAAATATTATAGGAGTCCTTGTATGAAATTGAACTTCCAGGATACGGTGTTCAGAGGGTTTTGATTCTGGCAAAGAGCAAGACATCGTTGGAATTTGAGATTATTCTCGGCCTGGAGCTCCCCACTTGAACATGTGTATGACTTTAACAATAGCTCTCGAGAGCAGCTGCATGTGGTGCTCCATCTGAAGTGCGTTGAGGTGATGGGTCAGGAACCGGAAACGTGCCCGGTTACGTGAGCTGAAGGACCTTAGCGCTGTACTGAGTCGTTGTAGGCCGTTCTAGTTGTTGAGCTGTCTGGCTCGAAGTACGCTGCAGCTTGCTTCTCTGTTTTGTGATTCTGTTCTTAGAGGAGTAGACATATGCAGGCGGGACAGCGGGCGGATAGCCGGGCGAGCTCATAATGTCGCCTCGTTCTCAACTTATGCAAACGAGCAACGCAACGATGTATCAGGAAGCGGAGTAACCCGGTGTAGTATTTTATGTATGAAACCCTGGCAAGGATTCCCAGGTTCATACATGTGCTCCTGTTCACCAACTCCTCTGCTTAACTCTCCGCCTTGGGTCGTAATGGTTGAACGTAGTAACCGACTCAAGTTCAGCCGTTGGTTCGGTGGTGGAGGACGAATTCCAAATCCGTCAGTGTGGTCCTTCGCAGGCCCGAGATGGAAGTTCCTGATGAGATTCAACGCAAGTCACATATTTTTCTGACCAGAGTAGAATCTCGTAGTTTCATAGATTGAATTGCCGGTCGGGTGAAAAACCCAACAATTTCTCGCGATGGAAATCCTGGAGGCTCATTTACGGAAGCCGCAACAGTGACGATTCCGGGAAGAGGATGTTCCTCCGGTGCCCACGGTGGATTTTGTGGCCTCCTTGAGGAAGACTTCTCGTGGAAGCGGGATTCGGGAGAAATCTCCTAGGAACTCGGTTGCCCGGTGGTTGTTCACCGGCGGAAGCCTCAGGCGTCGAGGTGTCAACGAGATGAAGTCATCAAGATTCGCTTCTCACTCGCGACACTGCATGAGGCAACGAAAGTGCCAACGTGCGCGGAAAGCATCCGAGGAGTCAGAGAGGCAACAGCAAAGACATTTTTGGCAAAAAACCAGAGTCGATGAACGATAACAGCAGCGGCAGCAGCACGGAACGCGACTGGGGACAAGAAGAGAGTTGACGTACGACAACGAATACGACAACGACGCCGTCGATGACGAGAAAGGTTTGCGTGGTGGAAGGAATCTAGAAACGACGAAGCACCAACGATCCCGACAGAGGACGATGTGGCGCCGACCCTACGGACGGACGGACGGAAGGCAGGAAGGAAGCACTTGGCCAAAGAGTGTGAACGATACGACAGAGGGAATCGTCGCTGTAAATGCTCAGAAATACTCACGCAACGAGAGAACGAAACGAAGGTGAGAGAATATTGGCTTGGTTACAAGTGAAGCCATGAAAATCTGCGCCCAACTCTCGCGGGAAAGTTTTCACGGCCGCTTCGTTGAGAGCTCCATTCCGACACAACAAAGCATCCGGCAGAACTTTCTCCGCTGAATAGTTGGATGAGGAAGCACGAAACTCCGTGATTGAACGATATCCGCATTTCCCGATCATATACGAACCCCGAAAGAGGAAGAAGGAAGGAATGTGATTGATCCTCATTTCGTCTTTGCCAATGTCCCGCAACCGGGATCAGTTTTGAGTATATTTGAAACTGGCGGTTTTGAAGGCTCGGGACACAGAAAGGGTACGTTGGAACGAAAAGGAGGCTAGCGAAGGTGTATCCTCCTCTGCTTCGTAATGAAGCGGGAGGGGTTTCATAATGGACCGGGTTCGCGAATCATGGCCATGTTTCTCTCTTCCCCTCAAGGTTTCGTAGTCCCTCTTCGTTCTGTCCGAACATCTTCTTGGATCGGTGGGGCGTATACGGGAAACGAGGGACTGCAGCAGTGGCGAAACGAGGAATACGACAACTGATTAGCTTTTGTATTAGCTTGCGATCGGAAGGCCTGGGGAGCGGCGGTAACCTCCCCCTTCCACTTCGAATTCACTTCCAGCGGATCCGTCGACCATCAAGCGCAGGAAGATGCAAGATTCGTGACCTCTGGTTTCGATGTCTCAAAGTTCACAGAACCTAAGCGATATTCTGCACGTCAAAATCAATGACGTCAGAAATATCTGAATCAACTTCTCGTCCTTCATCATGGTCGAGAGGACTCACCTGATGATAGTTTTCAACTTTTAGAACTATCCCAGAATGCTCCGACAAGTGAATGTCAAGACTCAAGACTGGTATCGATTAGAGAAATAGAGGTACGCCCGATTCTTTTAACCGAGACGCTGAGATCATCCCCGGTTCCTGACGTATGGTATTGCTTCCGATCCTAGTGCTATAGGATTCGGAGCAGCAAGTCACGAGGTTTCGTGGCGCAACTCACTTCGTATTTCCCATTGGCATCCGCCTCGGCTTCGTCAACACATAGCGCGTGCAGCCACAACTTGAGAGTCGTGTTCTTGTGAGGGACGACGACGGCGCAGACTACACGATGCTATTACATCATCAACAGCTACAGCAACATGAGGGACCAGAGGAGCACTGAAACGTCAAGACTTGTGAAACTCGACTTGTACGGCAACGTCCTCCGGCATTGATGACAAGAGAGGAAAGGTTGAAGGGGAACGCGGGAAACGGGAGGAGCGTTCTAGAGGTTGTTCTATCCTGTTTATGAGATTCGTGACACGGAGCTCATCTTGCTCCTGAGGCAAGAAAGATAAAACCTTATCCCCCATCATTGCGAAGGTGACGGATCAGGCAACGAACACCCGTGAGCCATGCGAACACCTAACGCTGTAGCAGCGCGCTCTTTTTCACCCCGTGCCTGTAGAGAACCAGAATGGATGTTGAAGAAGGATCTCCGTAGCAGGAGCGAACAGAACACGGACTACAGGCCAATTAGGAAAAACTCAGGGAAGTAGAACGTTGACTAAACGCGTGCGCGGTCGCAAATCGCAATAGATGGAGCCTTCGGATGGATCGATTGAAGGGCTATATCTCCTTTTTTCCATCGGTACAAACGTCTTGACAAGGAAAGTGTTGATGAACAGCCTCCTCCTAGACTAGACAGTAAATACGTTTTATACTGAATGTGTACGATGCGATAGTCGAGTCTCACTTACGGTACTGTAATTCGGTTCTCGTGGCATCCTCCCAAAACATAGTACAGCCGATCAAGAGAACACAGTATTAAATCATGAGAACAATAATGAGATCGGGCAGTTATGAATCAGCGGACTCATTTTACAGTTCACAGGGAAGCCGGAATTCTCACACTGAATCTCTTGTATCTACTTTTGTCTGCTTGGAGAATATCAAGGGCGAAACTCTGAGGACGCGAAACATTTGATATCGCCCCTGACACGCTTGCGAGATGAGATGACAAACAAGCCTCTCCTCGTCAGCCAACTCTCCAGATGCGCAAATCAGCGGATTCTCTCAAACAGTTTGAGAAATTCTCGAGGCGAGAAATCGAGCAGGCTGGAATAGGCAGCGCGACTGCATTATTCGTTTACTCGTTCGTTTGTAAGTTTCGGCATATTGTGTTTGCTGGCTGCGACTTTTCTCACGCGGCTGTCTGCTGTGAAACTTCAGGTACGTCTACTGGCTTATTAAGCACGCAGCGCCGGTAGCGAGCACGACGCAACATTCTAGCTTCCTGTGCGCCTCACCTCTGTTTCGGGAGGCGTAATTATTTGTCGCAGCACACGAGCAGCTGCCCCGTCGGTTTGCAGCGCGCGAGCGAGCGAGAGGCCATCGAGGCAGCGGAACGGCGGAAAGCTTGAAACGTCGCAGGAACGGGGATCGGAAGAAGGGCTACCGGCAAACAGGCAACCAGCCAACGAAGTGGGTGTGGAACGGAAACGGTCGCCACTCTGCCTCGAACTCCAAGCTTAGCCATAGCTGGCACTTAGGAACAGATGTCTTCATTCCAAGAGTCAACCGTCGCCAAGTTTACTCGGCGTCAGTGGCGGGAAGGATTTTGTAGCGACTCGAACGCGGAACAGTTGAACCGAGCATCATACGGACATCAATCTTGCCTTTCAGGCGGAACAAAGGAAAACGCCAAACAAACGTAAGGTGAATCCCTTCCGGAGAGACACCGAGAGGGATTTCCTTTTATTTCATCTGCCTCAGCGGGAATCTGGTTCACTCTCTCGTTTCCGTCCAACCCTTGTCGTCGCAGCCGTCACTGCCGTTTACCGTTGCCGTGTGTGCACCATTGTGTAAGTCTTTTCTGGCAACGTTGGTAGAGGCAAAATAATAGTCTTGATAAGAGGGCAAGCAAGGAAACAGCCAAAAGAACGAAACAGTCTTCTGCTGCCGCTGTTGCTGATGTCGCCACCGGTGCGCTGCCACCACCTGGGAGGCTACACCCACTCTTCTCGCTCCTGTTCTTCTTGCTGTTCCGTCCTCGGCTGTTTCTGCCATCCTCGGTAAGGTCCAGCTGGGAAATGAGAGAAAAGAAAAGAAGGAGGAACACCACGCAGGAAGAAGGGAAGAAAACAATACCGAGGAACTATACCAGCGCCACCCACAAGATAAGGAAGTATCCAGGAGGCCACCTGGCTGGCCTTTCCCGTTTGTCTTCGTTCCCTTGCCTTTCGCTGGCGGACGAGTCAGGAGTGGTCTATGTCGTCGTCTCCTCCCTGTTCCACCGGTTGGCGTCATCTCCGACGTTAGCTAGCTCTGATTCGACCTATCGATAGATTCGGTTGGGGGACGAGAGAGAAGCTACCAATCAGCTTCTAATCTCTTACGTTCTTGAACTCCTTGTGTCTTCTGCTTGCCAGTGTCCGCGGCGGCGTCATTCATATCTAGCACGGCCAGCAGCAGCCAATCCTTTCTGTAATTATCGCTATTATCATTGCAAGGATCAGGAGCGGATCAGCTTGCTCGCTCGCACGAAACTAAACGGAGCACATTCTTAGATGACAATTCAGCATTGTTGGGATCGATCCCTCTGATCCCTCCTCGATCCTACACTCGAAGCACTCAACAACGCGGTGAGCCATGCTGTAATGCTGCCGTGTCTGATGATTGACCCTATGATATTGACCAATAGACGACAATGTTCTCCGAATGCAAGTCTCGAAATCAACAACATGCAAATGAAGGGTACAAATATCACTTGATAGGATGAGATCGCACCGGAATCGGGAGAATGAGTGAGCTCGACATGTTATTCGGAATGGTGACCGGACCCTCGGTGAAACCACTTCTGAAGAAAAGAGATCCTCGCTCATGAGGTGTCAAAGATGAGGATCATCGATATTTTCCAATTGATTTAATGAAGTCAGACATTCGGATAGCTGAGCTTTCTAGCCATGATCAGAAGCCGGAGTAATTCATGACCAGTTAGGTCTCCCGAAAATTTGGAACATTGTGATTACATTATTTTGTCTGTGAAGTCATTTGTAGGATTTCCATGAAGATTGAGGGCTGGAACGACAACCAGACTGTGGAAAAGCCGCAAGTCATGCGGAGGCGCACGATGCAAATGTCAAAGCGAGATGCTTGCATCCTTGATATTCTCGGAGCGCCTCCGAAGCTAACGAGTGATGACGTAAATATATTCGTGATGGGCTTCAGAATTCTGATCGTGAATGTTCAGCTCCGCGGAGTCTTCAAATCGACGAGTGCCTCCATCAAGTATGTGAGAAAAAGTCGCGTTGAAACATCGTCAGAATGGAAATCTAGAGTAATTAGTTCGTAGTAATTAGAGTTCGTGACTTCAAGACTCTATGTGAATTTCCCCGCACTCATTTGAAGTCTATTCAAATTAGTCTTGACTTTCAGCGCAGGTTCAAGCCAGCGAACTCTCTCCAAACAACTAGTGGAACGAGAGTCAAGATTACGTATGCAGTGGATGAGACACGACAAGATTTAGCAAACAACTTCACTGTACTCAACAGAGGCTAGCGGACGAGTGCAAAGATCTCATCCTGAAAGAGTCCCGAGAAGCCCAGACTCTCGAGTCATTCTCTCGAGAGGGAGGGAACGAAAGGCGAATCGGGGGAAGTCGTTCCTTCCCCTCCCCCCCCCCCACCGCCCCCCTATCAGAGCGACAAACCCCAGCCGCTAGCCTCCGAGAACCGGCTCTCTTGTCCGCTTCTCGTCCAGAGTTCTCTGTGACGTCGATTGGTGCCTGACTTGGTTGCAAGCTGAGCGCCCGGCCAACGGAGTGGTCGACCGACCGGCCCCCTCCAGCCTGTCGGCTGTCTCTGGCTATCAGTGAACACGTCCGAGTCATGGCATACAACAAGTGTAGAGGAAATCGAGCACCAGTGGAAGAGGAACGAAGAAAGAAACGAACGCTCACATTCACAAACAAACGTGGGAGTAGTCGCGGGAAGCCCTTGAGGAGCTCGCCGGCTTCCCGAATACCAAGCATCCGCTTTGCGATCCCGCGGGGAAACCGGTTGATACCAGAAAGCCATCATCCGATGCGACAGATGTCGAAAAAAGAACAACAATGACTAAGAAGTTGAACAACTCGTTTTTGGTCATCCTAGGTAAATCGATTCACATCTTTTCCGTAAATGGTGTCTTTACACTTCTATACCTATGGTTCACAGGACGACTCCTTTAGAGAATCTAATCCTCAATGGTGGATGTGCACGTTCCCCTTGGCTAGCGAGTTGTACGCTGTGAATTGAGTGGGCCCGTGACTCGCCCTGGGAACCGCCGCTCCGTACCTGGGAGCAGGTGCCGCGTAAGCGGTGGGCGTGGGAGCCGCAGGAACGTAGGCTGCAGGGGCGGCAGCTGCATGCACCTGTTTCGTGGGAATCACGTGAAGATGGAGGCTTTGCGGTGGACCGTAGACGTTGGCCCCGAACGCGGGTACTTTGGGCTCCGCGTGGCCAGCGGGAGCGGCAGGAAGCGCGGTCGCAAGGGCGACGAGCCCCGCAATTGCGATCAATCTCAACGCAATCATGGTTTTTGTCTTCGCTGTCAGTTCGAATTCGACGACTCTCTACCGCGAGGCCACTGACGTCTTCTCAGAAGCAAATAGACTCTTCTAAGTTACAGACGTCTCTTCGCTTGTCTGTCGGGCAGACCGTGTCGATGGCTCTGTGGCAAGTAGCACTTGCTTTTACGGCTATATATGCGCTGTCGTTGGAAGGCGGTTGAGAAACGCTCGCTGGGGGCGCTCCTTGAACGCGGTATCACCTGTCAACAGTCAAACGAAAGTCAAAGAAAAGGCTGATGTTTTACCAGCAAATACACATCACCATCGATCGCTGGCGGTATCGCTTAGTCGTTCATCGGTGTGTGTAAGTGTTCTGTTGCATTGGCTAGCGTTTTCAAGCCGCGGCAATAGCTTGTCGTGTAACTGGCAACCCCGTCATAATCGTATATTTCAATTCACCGATTCTGTTGCTAACCGATCGCGCATATGGTCGTTACTGAAAAATGTCAAGGAACGCTACGTTGCCGGCAAATTATCCATTTCCATGAGATTCTCTTCTGACGAAGAGGAATTACGTTGGATTCTCGGTTTGAAATCGAGAAGAAACGTGCTGTGTGAGTGAACGAGCACGTATTAAACTTTGAGATCATGTTTCTCGTGCGACTCAATCAGAGAACTTTCCTGAGGGTTCCATGAAGCAAACAGGAAAAGTGGTTGAGTTGGAACTGGGTGTAGAATCAAAAAAATGAGCCGCTCCAAACTTGATCCACTTCCTTCATTGTTACTCCAAGGAGCAACCGCCCGCGTGACCTTCAGAACTATCTGTTTCATTAAAACTCCCTAGAGGATGGATTCGCTCCGTTTCGAGCACCATCGAAACCCTAGCTGAGGCAATCATTACCCACTCTAAGAACTTGTTAGGCGAATCAGCTTTTCGGTCACTTCGTAGACATTTAGGCCTTCTAGCCGGCAGAATACAAACGCCATCAGAAAAGATAGAGAACGAAAAATCGTTGATGGATCGAACGCCGACACTCGATTTGTTTTCAATTAATCGTATTGCGTTATAGTTCATCCGAGCTAAATGGTGTTGGAGTCGCGATACCGCCCGACAGATACGGCCCTCTTAGATGGCTTCACTCAAAACAAACAGAATGAAGAAATGTCGTTTATGTGTTCTTGAATGATCTGCTAAATTACAACGTTCCACGATCGATCGGTTGTCTATCAGCTTCTCAGACACTTAAACGAAGTCCTTGAACTGCTAAAAGACCGGTTCCTGATTTGTTCACCGTGAAGCCGCAAAGACTGTCCATTCAGGCTCGCAGGAAAAGAAAAACTCAGTTTGTTTGATTTCCTTCTCAGAATCGTAACTCTTCTCCGAAATCTGTGACGTGATTTCTGTGCCTAACGGCGTTTTTTCTCTCGCGAAACAATAAAAATAAGCGCGGGACTGAACGTTTATTTCGCGTTAGTGCGACCGCGTCGGCTGTTCCTTCCTGTCGACGTATCCCCAGCGTCATTTCTGGGCTGTTCGCGGACGAACCATCGACAGAAGAAGATCGCAAATTGATGACTGGATCGTTCAACGGCTTGGCCAAAAACGTTACTTTTTTTTAGCCGAGAGCAGGGGAGAGGAAACTAAGTTTCCTATTTTTAGAAAACGTGAAAATCAAATTAATGATACCGGTTTCTTTCGTGCTTGAACGGCACCGTTGAAACGCTTCTCGTTTTTGCCACACCGGTCCAGACGAGATTCATCCTCCTTGGAGCGAGATTCGGACCGCATGTTGAGCCACGGTTTCCAACCGTCGCGACGGAATGCCAGGGTCAGAGTTTGGGCGTTGTTCATCTGTTCAAATTTCGCTTTCCCTGTCCACCGAAGTCCCGCGTTCCGTGGCGACATTGATAACAAACACGAGAACAAAGACTCGTCGGAAAGGAATCGTTGACGTCACGGGATTCTCGTTGACATCTCGACTAAAAGTTGAACGCCGCTCTGTCCGCGGTGTGTCGCTCACTTCGCCCGCGTTTGAATCGAGAAAGATTTTTGGATCGTGACACTCTTTCTCCGAGATTCCGCAGCATTCAGTTTTCGGAAAAAAAACTATCGTCCGGAAAAAACTGGGATCTCTAAGACGAACTTCCAGCGCAGATGTGTGAATTTTTGCGAATCTCAAGGACGCACAAGAACAAGCAAATTAGTATGTGCGTCTTCCACTAGCTGCGTCGCTATTACTTTTGTTACGGAGAAATCCGTGTTTGGACGTCGCGTCGCCCTCCGCTTCCGAAGTATTTCTTGACGTGGATGGGGTTTTGTATAAAAACGTGCCGGCCTCAAGGGCGCTGTGAATGTGTACGCTCATGAATACATTAACAGTGTCATCCGTGCAGCGACGTGGCCAGGGAAGTTGGGGACGACCAGGGACGGATGGGGGAATGATGAAACACATTAAGAAGCAAGACGACAAGAACGTCTGCATGGCTCTTCGCTTAGTTGCTCCCCGGCTGGCTCGATGGTCCATTCGTGCGTACGATTGCAAAACCATCTACTTCGCTGACCTAGGTCCACATGGCGCGGCGCCGGCGGCCCGCTCGATTGATGAGAATACGAAAAAAACCCAAACTTCCAACTTCGAGCGACATTACTATCGGATCAGGATGAAATTCAGTTGCTGCGGCTTCAATTTTACTCGTAGGATTCTTGGGGAGAAGAGTTGAGAATGTTTTTCGTGGATCAATCGATCGTGTTTCTCTTCGTAGCTCGTTTTGAATCCTCTCCCCCCTTCGATGAACGACGACTCCATTTGAACGAATGGTGGAGGCGATGTCTGGAAAGAAGACAACGGTGAATCTAGATCCTTCGATGTCGGATTCCAAGCACGTAGCGATCCCGTTCCTGTTTTTCTTGTTGAGGTATCGGCACGCGTACAAACCCATCAGCCAGCCTCAGCAGTCGCTCATATTGATCCTACCGGTTCACTATGGAATCGTTCCTTGATTCCGGTAGTACTTTGTGAATATTCCACAGACATGAGCTTTCGTCCTTTTCCTCGACCGTGAATTGATAGATGTGCTCGGACTGGAGTCATTCGTCAATTCGCACACGGTGGGATCGAAACAATGTTTGTTTGTTTTGTCCACTGAGTGAGAATCGTGGAGTAAAGATGAATCGACATAGGTAGAACGTCAACTTTGGTATTTAATATCGGAATCGGTGTTTGTTGAGCTCAATCTCGTTGGTGAAGACGATGTTGTGAGTAGCGGAGATTCGACTTCAAAAGTTTGATTTCACGGTCTTCGATTATTTGGCTCTCTTCTGAGAAAGTTCGATTGAAAAAGAGTCCGATCAAGAAGCTCGAAGTTCAATGGGTTTCGTCGATTTGCTCTGCTTCCATTTGCGTTGAATGCATCCACACTTCACCATTAGAGCCACTGTAACGGTACGCGACCGTCGGCTTAGACCTCTCCCGGATGCCATCTCTTAGGGTCTTAGGGGACCGGAATGCTTCTGCCTTTTCTAGCTGCTGTCCCCCGACCTCTTGCGGGAGGTTGCTACGGCCTGCAACACGAAAAGGTCGAAAGATCGCTCGATTGGCGACTAGACATCCGAACCTTATTGAAGGTACTGAGGTACCTTAGTTACCTTAGTCCTTGGTACCTTGGTGATTTACTAAGGTTTCCCATAGCATCGCAGAATAACCTTATAACCTTACTTCCAGGAGCCGCAAAGGCTCGCCATGGGAATGACCTTGCGGAACCCCTTCTGTGAACCCCTTCGGGCTTCCGAGATGGAAAAACTTCGAGAACCACTGGTCTTAACGATACCTCAGGTGATCGGGATGACGCTGTTCAACTGGTCCCCCGATGTTCGTGTTTGCGTCATGCGGCAGCAGCAATGTTGGTGTGCTGTGCTGCTGGTCCGAATGGCGCTTAGTTTTAATTCTAAAACCGTGCACGACTCTCTAGGGAATGCCACAGTTCTACTACACACGTACAATGATCGTCTTTTCAGCTGATTGTACCGAAAACCTCGGAGGGGAGCGGATAGATTTTGAGAACCTCAGACAAGCGAAAAACGAAAATGGTTGAGTAACACTGGTTCGGCTCGTCACGGGTAATTTTCTCAAACTAAAATCTCTGGAAACTTTTATATCGCAAATTGGAGTCCCAAAAACGCGTCTTTCGAACGAACATTATTCCGTCCCCGCACATACGAGAATCTCAACCATTCAAAATTGGACGTTCGAGCGAGATCGAGCTTCGTCCGGGATAGCGGAAGCCACTCCGCAGTTGTGTGAGACCCGACTTCCATCCCATCTGCTAAGTATGCTCAATTTCTTCCGCTCTGAATAAGTTAGATTACAGTGTTCGGCCAGTTTCACCTGGCCCATTTCGATCAGCACACTTTGAGCTCCCCATGACTATCGCTGTTCCGGAAACAGGCTATTTCGTCCCTCCAGACGTTTACCCATGAATTTACGGTACGCGTTCTCGAGTGTAATCTATGAGCAAAAGTTCATTGGGAATGACCAGAATAAAAGAGGACGTATCTTTAATGATTTATGCTTTCATAAATGTTTTTCTCAAACAGAAAAACCGTCCGTCCTCTGAAGCGTAGTCGCTGCAGCCTGATCTCGGACAGTGATTCGACGCCTTCGGAAAAGTGAACCAGGTTATTAAAGCTTTTTACTATCATTTCTGCCCCTCGGACGTCCTTCTTACCTCTCCAGGTTTCCTGCTAAATCCCTGCAGATCCCTCTCTTGCCTCAGTGCGATCGATCCTGTTCCGTCGTTCGGTCACTCCCTTGTGTGTGAGTGTGTACTATAAGAGAGAAAGCAGTGAGCCGCCTTGGCTGTGGTCACAACTGTTGAAAAATCGCCCGCCTCTCGTCCCAGAGGCGTTTTATACCCTCAGGTGGACCTAGTCGCGGAAAACTAGTCGCTTATATAGAAGAGGGGGGAACGGACGAAAGTCGTAAATTGCCCCAGAAAAGGAGCCGTGTTAGTTTGTTCTCTTCTCTCACCATCTCGGTAGCTCACCGTACTACAATGAGTCCAGTTTTCTTGCTCGCTCACACACAAACCTTGGACAGGGAGGGATCGAGCTCTGTGTTGGACCTTTTTTTTGTTTTGGAATCAGTGAAAAAAATTGTTTTCCCTTTTATCATCAGATTCACGCCGCTCGCTCTCCCAGAACTAGCAAACACGATAGTGGCTCTGAATCGAAGGAGCAGAGAGCGGTTACGGACAAGATGAGATGAAAAAAAAACAGAAGAGGGAAGGAACAAAGGAACCGCGGCTCACTGTGCCTCTCACTGTCAATGTGGTTTGCGGAGTCGGCGTGCATAGTGAGTAGATACTGCACCATTCTCATGTCTACTCTGAACATGTAGCTTTTGTACCGGCGAACTCTTGGGGAGCCTTTGTTCTCTACGTTCGCAACGACGAGTTCGCGATCGTTCGTTTGTTGCTGGGAGTGCGTGGGCTTTTCGTGAACAACAGACATTTTCTCTTCACGTTCCGACGCGGGTTGACCTGGAATTCTCTATCTGCTGCAAGAGTCGACGAGACTTGAGGAGATCTTGAAAGTCTCGAAGTAGTGAGACGATTGCATTCGTCGCTTCTCTTTCGTCAGTCCATCACCTCGTACGCGTTCAGTCCACGGTTGCTGCTTATTTTGCTGACTTTGGTGGTCATTGAGACGCCTCCGGGGACTGAGGGAGTCTGTTTGTGAGTCTGCTTGCTAGCCTTCAAACAATCCACGACTCCTCTCCGTACGTTCGTTTGTCGTTGCTGGCTAGGTTGGTATCTGTTTGCAAAGCGCACTCCGGGAGCCAATGGTCGCGCTCTCGTGAGGGCTCTGGAAGACGGCGTGGCTTCAGCAGCAGCGGCGGCAGACTAATTCGTCCCTAATGCCTCTGTCCTGACCGGCGCTGATAACCGCCGCTCAATGCCGTCGGAGCGAAAGCAACACCGTTTAACCCAGGCCGGAAGAGCCAACAAGCCGAACGTACAAAACTACGAAACAGGAAAAAAGCCAAATCAATGGTTTTTCCGGCTCGGTGCTCTCTGCACAAAGGTCCTCGAAACCCCGAAGGAACGAAAAAAATCTCACGAACTCGGGCGCACGTTCATCTGTTCCATTGGGCCGTCTCGCAATTGATGTTAACATTTGAGCTCACTTTGATTTTCTTACGAAATCCTCGAATTTCTCACATGAATGCATGAGGCCCCGTTAGACCGGTATTGTCCCCGACATTCTAAAACGAATCCTCTCGAGCGTGCGATCAAAAATGTTTCGCGTTCATTGCGGTCCCCCGTTCTGATCGACCTTGACATGAACAATGAGAGCGCGTCGATCTATCTCGATGGAGTTGCCGGAGCGTCACATTTTACATGCGAATCCACGGGCAAAACATTCACGGCGGTTCCATGACGAACGCTTCACGTGTGCGTGGATTCATCTGTTCATCCAGCCGTTCATATGTGGAACGAAATTGAATTCGCGACACGGAACCGCACAACCGGAGTTTCAGGATAGCATTGTGGCTCGATTGGCGGGAAAAGCGGTCCCGACCCGCCTGCCCCATGCCGGGAATCAAAGTGTGCAACAACGTGTCGGAGACCAGCGGAACAGCTTCCTGTTGATCCAAAGTTCCGAAGACATGAACGTGCGATGCGTGGCCTTTAGTGAAGATACTCCTGAAAAAACTCCGAGGAGTGAGCCTTTCGGTGGCCACGGGACGTTTGAAATATCTGACTTACAATAGACTTACATTTCTGCCCATGTGGAAATTCTACTCTTGGAGAGTGTTGCCACGTCGATTCAAGATCAATACAGATGGAAATGCGGCGTTTTCGTAGGAAAGCTCCTCTGGGATCCGGGTGACTCGATTCAGCTCAATTCGAATGGAAGAGGCGTCTCATCGTCCGCCAACGTTCCAACGAACGCTCGGAACTTCTCCTCGCCCTCCGAACTCCATGCACAGATGAAGAAAGACCGCGACCTTTCATGAACAACTTCATCTCTAATGCATCGAAAGAATGCTCGACTTGAGAACACGCTCTCATGGACGAAGAATCGAAGCGCGCTGTTTGGGAGAAATAATTCCATGGAATCCGATTGGTCGAGGTCACAAAATCACATTCAATGCTTCAACTAAGGGCAGCATTTCGGCAGAGAAACTAGATCGGCTCACAATCACCTTTTGCTGTAGAGGCGAGCGTGGTAGCGGCTGTCTGGGCAGTAATAAGATCCGTTTCTTTCGCTATTCCTTCCAACTGGAATAAGAGTCATAATAACTGAGCTAATAAAGCGACCATTCCGCTCGCTCAAGCAGTCAGTGGGATCGAAACCAATCCAATAGACTGCCGTAACCGGGAGACCCCGTCCGAAGGCGGGCAGAGCTGAGGAAGCAAGACGGACGGCAGCTCAGTGAGGTGACACGAGCCTTACATGGCTCAAAGAAGACAAGTCGCCCTCTTCGAGCCTCACTAGAGGACTCGGGCCAGTTGTGAGAAGCTCAAAGCGATTCATGTCCTGCGTTCATGTCTGCTCCAGGCGGCCTCGGCCTGTCGCCCTTCGTGAAAGCCGAGCACTGAATTTCGACATTGCTGTCGCATCTGTCTCTAGAAGTGAGGGGATGAACTCGAATTCGACAGTAGCTATCGATTCCTCCAAATGACTCTCGCGGCTCGAGAAATTATTCCGGGGAATCGATAGCTCTCGCGGTAGGTTTCGACAGCTCCAGTCAAGGCTGTTTGGCTACAGTAGGGGCTCGGAATTACGCTTCTCCGAGATTTGGTAGCCCGGGTGATAAATCTCGCGAGCCCATAAAATGACGTTCCATCTTCTGGAACGTACTGCGCCGTCGGAATCGCACGTCGTGCTTGAAGGAGTGGAAAATAATCTTTGCGAACTTTCGACTGGAGAAGTCGTTGGACATGGAATGCCTCAGATGCTCGACTCAGCCGGCAAACCTAAAGACGGAAAACAAACGGATAATAGACTCGAAAGACTCATCGGAAAGTGTTCTCCAGATTTCATCAGGCATTTCACGATTCGCCTCCGAGATTCGGAAGCTGCCCGAACCGTTGTGTCACGCGGCTTCGAATCGATAGAGCGAGCGTGAAGTCGACATCCTCAGAAAAATTGACATGGTTCTCATTCCGAGACTTCGTTTCGTGAACTCTTCACAAGGAGCTTTCTGGGCCTTATCTTTACTGCGCTTGGCAACAAGGCTACCCTCAAGTAAATCTCCAAAGCTCGGAATCGATCCGGCCTCCACAGTTTCTCCTAAGTAAGCTTCGTCACCTGATCTTGTCATTGTAAATTTCATGACATCCGCGCAATGTTTTATCATGGCGAGTTTGAAATCAGTGACTGGTGCACAGAGCACAGAGCCTGTGAATGGAGACATTACCGTATAAACTTTCCCCTTTTCTCCGATTTCGTTTATTCCGCTTCGCTCGGAGTTTTTCCCACCCCAAAACACATCAGGATCCTCTCGAGGTCGGATCTCCATTTCGGTTTTGCGCGGAACATGTCCAGTCTAAACGAGACTACGTCTTGCGAATATCACTGTCAAGCTCCCGAGTATTCTATTCTGATGTCAATTTTCGAGATCGGCGAATTCTTGATGGGATTCTACGAATCTTCTACGCTCTTGTCGATGGGATTCGCAGTCAGCCCCGCTACTGTGCTGTCGTTCAAACGTTTCCCACGAACAGCTCCTCCATTTCAGAATCTGCAGGAGGGCCATGAGAAAGGCCCACGCATGTTCTTTCTTCACATCTGGAGATATCTGCATCTGATTACGCTCCGTGTCATTGGCACGCCACCTGCTGTTCTCAAAAAACTGCGCTCACCTCTGACTCCGTTCACTCTGAGATATAAACAAAACACGAGGATGGGACTCGGTCGAAGAAGCTACTTCGCGAGTTCTACTTAACGACAGGTGAACGCCCGCGAAATTGTCATTTTGCTGACATTATTTCCCAAATTTCGCAAGCAGAAAAATGCTGGCAATAAGATTGAGGTTGTCAAGCGATTTCAGCCGTCTCACTCGGGGAAACTCCCACGCCATGGGCCGTTGCAAGATGCTCTTTCGGATCAAAGTAGTTTATAGGCGGCTCGGCAAAGACCGAGCCGAATCGACTCGGATCGAACCAATGCAGCCATGGTCAGCCGACAAACTGAGGCAGAAGTCGCTGAATCGATCGGTTTCCCCGTCAAGGTCGACGGAAAACCCTACATCGGAAGTGAGAAGAGAGAGTTTTGTTTCCAATAGGTCAGCCGGATCTCGACGCAGCTTCCCATCGTCGCCAGCGGAAATCAGTCGTCGCGGTAGGTCGAGCCGTTCCGAAGCGAAGAGTCTTCGACCCTCTTCGTTCCCGATAGAATATTCTCCCGTTATTCATCAGGTGACACTGGTTCCCCTATTTTTTTTTGTCCAAACTGGAACTTTGGACTTCGCCAACATTTCTACTTTACGTCAAAGCAAACTCCAGCCAGGTGACGGCAATCGAGACGGCAGGGCTCGGGTTTTTCCTCAAGGGCAGGGCAATCAGGATGAAACAAAAAGGGCCCGAGCTAGGGGCTTAGGGACGAGGACGACAGCACACAACGGGAAAAGAAGAACAACGCGACGTCTTTAGCGTGCATTCGTTTTTCTTCAGAGTGACGATGGGTGGAGGATGGCCTGGGATGGAGTCTCGGATGAGATCGCGGGAAAACAACGGGAAGATGGCATACATAGTTGCGACACACGAACTGCACGAATACCTCGAAGGACAGCGGGCGGGAAGACCGTATCATACGATGGCGAAAACCATCATGGGGCAACGCTGAGATGGGCGTGCGTAACCTCTTGCGTCCGCGCACTCATTGTTTCTCGTTGTTGCGACCGGCGGCTCTGTCTTGCCTGAGTTTTGTGCGTGCCGTTCCGCCGCTGACTAACTTTCCTGCTAATGATCTTGATATTGTGGCCTGAGAGAAAAACGGACAGAAAACGCGTTCTGCAGCAGTCAGTCACCCGCCCGCTCACGTTAGCCCAGATGGAGACATCAGAGCAGACGAGCGAACGCGTCAGGACGGAGAAAGAAAAACGGCCAGAGATCAAGACGTCGCTTGCGCAGTCAGGACCAGGTGCTCGTCCGACGAGAACTCAGGGAAAGCTGGCAAGCGAGCGAATGAAGGAAAGATGGAGAGAGAGCTGGGTAGGGAAAAAACGACATTGAAGACGGATGGAAGACGGAATACGCAGCCATGCGAGCAGGAATATCAGCCGGCCATCTCAGCCAGGGAGCCGACCAGGCTGTCAGTGAGTCGAGTTGAGTCGGGAATGCCCCATTCAATGCCTAGCTATGAGGTTAACACGATGCTCATCAATGAAGATCGATTCGGGTCGAACAAGACCAAGCGGCCCGAAAGCCTGCAGTGAGAACCTGTTAGGTACACACCTGAAGCCACATGAACCACATGTTCGCACAAACCTCAGTGCCACGGAGCAGCCGAATGAGATATGTACTCATTCAGTACACCGCGTGGCGTAACGGAGCAAAAGAATCGATCACATTTACAATTCTGCTCAAGAGGTAATTCTCTTGAGGCGCCAAAGAAGATAAAGACGGCCTCGGACGCGTCGATTTTTTCAACAGAAGTCTAGATTCTTAGGGAATTTTCATCGAATTCGTGTGATTTCTTCCGAAATTCCACCTTGGTAAGAGACGAACAAAAACATGACGATAGTTTTTGCTCCTAGCTGTTCGAGATTCCAGAACTTTATATTATATTATATTATATTATATTATATTATATTATATTATATTATATTATATTATATCTCCCGATCATCTGCACGGGCGGGGGAATACCTCCCAGAGCTTCCAGTACTGGAGGCCGACCGAGCACCGCTACCCGACCGTTGCGACTTCGACCCGGGAAGTCATCAAGAAAGTCACATGAATATATGTATCTCGAAATCTCAAGCAAAGCGACCATTTCCATCGAGCGGAAATTGGAAGGCCGCCTGGACGAAAAGTTCATATCGAAGACCTCTTCGGCATTTTCTATGAATAACTCAACTGGGACTCAAAGACTAACCCGAAGCCCCGACACCAGCCGGTTTCCTAGAAATTTCATTTCATTCGCTCGGCTCCGGATCGCATATACGATTCATTCCTGAATTGAAAAGGTATGCTCGTTTCAGTGTAGGTTACCCCGATGCATATTGAACTTCCCATCTGTGTCTCTGCTCTCGACCACGTCCCTTTGTGATGTGACTTCCTTCGACTTGCAATTTTCACTCTCCTGTCTCCTCAATTCTTCGGCGCGTCCTACCGCGCTCCTGACTCTCGAATCCCGGCGCTCTGCGCGTCCCGATTTCCCTTCACCTCTGAGTTTCTCCCTAAATTCCTCTATAACTATGTTCTGAACGCACCAAGACGACCGGTCAGAATCCAATATCGGTCGACTAGAAGGATCGAATTCAATTTTCTCGTTTCTTCGTTGTTAAGCACTTTTGCTTGACCTGTCACTTATCTTCACTATGTAATTCGCCTCGAGAATCCTGTCCTGCTCAAACTCCCGGACTTGACGTCGAGCTGAGAGAGCGCTCAATTTCCTTGGGGAGCCTTTCGATTCATCCAGAAATGATCACAGAAAACACGGTAGGCCGCACTCCAAGGGGCGTCATTGGAAAAGAGTTTCGCGAGCTTTGTAGGAACGCGCAGTTGGAGTCCAACCGGATATCATCTTCGAAACAAAAGTCCGGCTTGTTATTTTTTCAATATTTGGCCAAGTGGTCTTGTCCAACACGGTTCGATCGCTAGCGATGTCAGCCTCCGGAACTCCAATAACTACGTACTTGGCACAATTGTCTACCGAAATGTTTCGGCTACGTCGACCGACGTGACACGAATTTCTATGACTCCTTCTCTCGACGGCGTTTCCTCAATCCTCTCTGCTGCCCTCTGTCTATCTTCCCTCATTTTCTATCCTATCGTTGGTAGTTCACCATTCTCCCCTTCCTGGACCGATTCTCCCGCGCAAAGTTTCCTCTTCGCCCGGCTTCCTGATTCCCAGTTCAAATAAAAACACAATGATCCGCTGAAGCGTGGCAGGGAATGAGAGAAATCTTCGAAACTTTAGTCGAAGCGATTTAATCCGTTGCTCTTGTTGTTGGAGTTTCTCATTCTCAATTTCCGAGGTCGGAAGTCGATCTCTCGTCTAGAACTGAGGAGAATCCAGAGCTGAAACTTGCGACGTGTATGATAGACTCGACCATCTGTAGCGTGAAAAATTATTTCCCCTGATAAATTAGAGCGAGACCCCAATGAGAGAGTTTTTCTTCCCCATAAAACCGTTGCAACTTGGAGGATTTTGAGAAGAGGATCTGGGAGCGCCACAACCGATAATGGAAGTCGCCCAGGAATCGCAGAAATATCAATTGGCAACGATTGGGGTTTTGCAGATTCCAATAGCGGCTGGTCGCCTATCGTAATGATGGATGCCACTAGTTCTGTCGATTAAAGATGAAAGGCGGAAGCAATCTGCCGCTGTTGATGCTGGGTTCTCCTTGAGAAAGTTGCCTCCCTTGGAGGTTTGGCGCTGACTCTTGACTCTCCTCTGGCAGAGGCCAAGCGAGCACCCACCATGCAGTCATCCAAAGGAAAAGGGCGAAGGACGGTGGCGATAAAAGAGACGGGCGAGGAGGGAGCATGGGTAAAGCAAGAGTGGATGGGTAACGCAGATTCTCTTCTAGGATTTACCGTAAGCCTATGATTTATGGACGTTGGGGCATCCATAGCCCATCCATGTGGACTGGATAAGCACCATTACCTAAACAATAGCCTCTCACTCGCCTATGGTAGCGACGGAGTCGGCGGCCACGATGACGATGATGATGAGAGCCGTTTCTATAGTTTCTACTTCGACCTCTCTCGCTGTTTTCGACTCAGTGCTTCATTTCTCAAATTCGACCACTGTCGCAGCTCGGAGAAAGTGTTTTCCTCAAACCGGAGTGGTCCCGGACTCGCCTTTCGAGTTTCCTCGAAGCGTTCTCTGTTCTCGGCTTTAGTGGAAAAGTTCCGAAGCCGAAAACACTAGATGCTCGAATCTAGTGTTATCTCATTGACGAACCTGGAAGAGAGAAGATACCTGAACCACTCAACTCCGAAGTACATAATTCTTCTTGCTGTAATTATGCGGCGCAACAATACGGACTGGATTCAAGAAGTGAGGCCGCCTCATGATGAACTTGCCAGTAAGATATGTTCAATGACAACGACCTTGATCTTGAACTTTCTATGAAGGATGAGAGGATCCGTTGAAATGAGCTCCCAAATTACTATGCATGTCTTCTTGGAATTCGCCATTTCTCTTCTTCGATCTCAAAATGTTTTATCTCCAGCGCGAGCTTGTTAACACGGGATGGGAATAGCAATCGAATCCTAAAAATTAGGTGAAATCTCAGGAGCTCTCCCGCATCCATACGTGTAACTGAAGCACACAAAGCTCCTGCCGGAGAGGAAATGCACTCCACAATATTCCCAGAATGGGGGAGGGGGCATCTTTTTCTCCGTCTGCTCCGGACGCCCAGCACCCCAGGCACGCCACTGCCTGTGGAACGGAGGTGAGGCGCGGCGGGAGCAGCATTCTGAGAGGCGGGAACTCTTTTGAGCATTGGACACTCTGACCCCGCTTCGACCAAATAACGCCCGTGCATGGTTTCGGGAACAACAAAGCCTAATTGAAGGATGATCCATTTCACGGCTGATCGAGCAAAGCTAACCGAGAGGAGTCTGGACGAGGGAATCGCATGCTGGAAGGAAGTGAGTAAGTGAATGAGAAAGGGCGAAGGCGGACCGAACGACTGACGACCGGACGCGAAGAGCGCGCGCACAAGTTGGCGCTCGACGAGTGTGACTGAGTTGACACACCTGTTTGAATTTTAATTAACACCTTTGCGAGACCCTCTGCCCCTATCCCTTTTTCCCATCTTTTCCCTGACTCCTTCTGGACTTCGCACTTGCCCTCTTCGCTCGCTTCAGCTCTGAGCACAGCGACAGCCGGCGTTCGTTTGTACACTGTTGCTTCGAGCTGAACACAAGAGCGTCCGGGAGGGCGCGCGTCTCGGGCTACATCAGCATATTGAGCGTGCAGCTTAAGAAAAGCGATCATCTCTGAATCTGTTATTAGCGGCTGTTGCATTCGAGAAACGCGCGCTCGCGCTTAGTGAAATGTCAGATGCCATAGAGAATATTAAGTCCTCGTCCCCGTCTCAGTTCTACAACAAAACTCAGCGCAGTTTGAAAATTAGATCTGATGAGACGTTCTCTGGATCGACCAAGTTTCAGGAGGCATTGAGACTCCCGGGTATTTTGCGCGAATCCATCGAAATTCGAGTTCAACTGTGGTTTGAGCAGGATATGAATCCTTCTTGAAACCAGTCGTGACATCGAGACTTCGCATCGGAAATCCTCAGTGCAGGAAATGAGGTGTCTGGCTGAGATGTCCCACGGGATTGAATCAACCAAGCTGCTCGCACTCGGTTGGAACCTTCGACCAGAAATCCAGCCGGCTTGTCGAAACTATTGTGACTTCGCGTTGGTCGCATCGATATTCAGGTGGTTGGCGAGTGAGTCTGTCCCTCGGATTTCCAGGGTCGTCAACGTCCGCTTTCAGGAAGGGTGGTTGTTTATATAGTGCATGGATGGATACGGGGTGAAAATTTACGATTATGACCACTACTGGGTTCAGTGCCGCCTCCGGCGCCCCACTGCAGCTGCTGTCAATAGCTGAGAGCCGCCTGTAGGTGGCTGCTGCTTTGGCGGCCGTCGTGATTGTTGCCTTGGCAGCTGCTCGACTTTGTTGGTTGGTGGCTAGGTTAGTAGCGTTGCAATAGACAGGACCGTTAGAGGCGGCAGCGAATCGGCAGCTGTGGAGGTGAACAGGTCAGCTAGCGAGCGCGCTAGCTGGTTGGCTCAACAGATCGCCTACGTTCCACTATCGAAAATCTATAGACCTCAATTACAGGTGGCAGCCAAAAAGGATTCGCTCGCTTCAAACACAATCCTTGGTCCCGGATCGGCTCGCAGTTTCGACGACCTCTATAGGGATTCTGTTTGGGAGCAATGCGGATTGCCTGGGGATGACGTGAATAAGCGTGAAACAGAACGGAAAACATTTTTCTACCGAGTTGGATCGCTGAACTCGATCATGCGAATGAATAAAAATGCAGAACAGCTATGGATCAATCTCTGCCATATCATCCTCATCATTCACTCATTCGACACATCTCAAAGGAGGAAAAAAGTTCACACCGATAGGATTCGTTTGCCAATTAACCGCCTACGATGGATCACCGCCAGTTTCTCGTTCGGCCGGAGGCGCAGCGTTGCCACCTTCGCGGAGGTGTTTCGTCGTCATCATCGTACCATACCACGACGCCGAGCTAAGCTCTCATTCGCCTTACAATAAAAAGGTCGCTCTTCTAGGTTAAGCCCATAATCCCCGCTCAGTGGCACAGAATAGAATCTCAGAGATGGTCGGTGACTCTGAGCTTGAAACCCTACGCACATCTACTGACAATGAGATTCTCCCGGAGGAAACCCCTTCACGCTCTTGCAAAATTTCTGGCTAACGCATACGAGATGAGAGGCTCTTCGGAATTTGTGCAAATTCATTGTGAGACTCACTCTTCTGTTCGAACGGTGACACCGGTAACGGATCAGGGGATCTAATTCGGAGCATATTTGGAACATAGTGACATAGCATCGCTGATATGTCAAGAATCACGAATTCGTGGGAAACGATGTAATGTAGGGTAAATGTACCAGTTATGGACCCCCATCGGTTTTGGACCCCCTACCAGTTGTGGACCCGGTCCATAACTGGTCAGGGAGTCAGATCCTCTGACCAGTTATGGACCGGGTCCAATACTAGGGGGGGGGGGTCCATAACTGGTCAATGGGTCGAATGCACCTGACCAGTTATGGACCGGGTCCAATACTAGGGGGCGGGTCCATAACTGGTCAAGGGGTCGAATCCACCTGACCAGTTATGGACCGGGTCCAATACTAGGGGGGGGGGGTCCATAACTGGTCAAGGGGTCAGATTCCCCTGACCAGTTATGGACCGGGTCCAATACTAGGGGGGGGGGGTCCATAACTGGTCAAGGGGTCAGATTCCCCTGACCAGTTATGGACCGGGTCCATAACTGGTAGGGGGTCCATAACTGGTCAGGGGGTCCATAACTGGTACATTTACCCTACTCTTTTGCTTGGGCTAGGGCAGGGGTGTCAAAGACGTGGCCCGCGGGGCGTTTCCTTGTGGCCCGCCGCCTGATTCCCGAATAATCGGTACGTCAGCCAAATAGAGCACTATAGTTTGGATCTATGAGGAAGTAATTTGACAGTAGTTAATCTTTGGGGTTCGGGAAATTGAATACAAGGAGCGAACATCGATATCGAATTTCCCTTCATGCTTGACTGATTTTCTGTGATTCTCGATCCATTTTTCCGACCCCGAGCCCGTCTTCCGATTTCGAAATCCACTGTTCGTCTGCTGTTCACAATGGATGACGAAGTGATTCTTACGGACACCGAAGCTTTCGCACTGTGTTGTGCTCCGGAATTCTCTGTGTTGCCGGTTTCTTAAGTTGATCCGTGAGGAAGTTTTCATCGGAAGTTCAGCGTGCAGTCCTAACATGTCGATGAGTAAAAGGCCCAAACCTGGTCATGCATCGTCACCAGAATAAATCTTATCGTTACATATGTAGATACTCCTACCTATCAACCTTTTTTCTTGATGCTGCTTGACTGCTCTGTTTTCCAAGTTTTTCAACCAAACCTTCATACAGCTCGAGTGGCCCGCCGGCCAACCTCAGGACAGTCGAGTGGCCCGTCGCGGATTTGACTTTGACACCCCTGGGCTAGGGCTTTGGTGCCCTGTTTGGGCGAAGGTCTCGAATACGAGTGCGCGTCCCCCAGGAAGTCCCTCTCCCCGTGGGGTCCGTTATCAGCACAACCTCTAGAATATTCAAGTTAAGATGGGGCCTCCGGTTCAGCCCGAATCTTCGATCCCTGCTCCAGGAATCCACGACACCGCTCTTTTTCAGAGGAATCATGGAATTGAAGAGTTTTTCCATAGTGCTGTTCTATGGTTCCGTCGTTCAGAAAAATCAGCCTCCGGTGAGATCTGATGGAGTGAGGACTACTTCAGGATCAAGGAACAAACGGCTCCTGGGCCGACTGACACCGAGGAATTCGTTGGGAGAAGGCGTCTACGATAGCTCTCAGCAGTGGTGGTGAGTCTCCGACATACCACCATCAGCGTTCACGCATACGTACGCACATTCGTACATGAACGCACGCGGAACTAGGCCTGCGGGTGGGCCAACACCGCCATCCACACTACCCCAACGACTCCCGCACTGCTCAACGACATTTCACACCCAGGAAAGGCGAGGCTGGTGCAAGAAGTGAAAGTGAAATAGAAAGAGAGTTGGGCAAACACAAAGAGAGGAACATGGAACAGGAAAATGATCTCGGAGCACCGCCCGGAGACTCGCTGCTGGAGGTTTTAAGCCGCGCCATAAAATTCAAATTCAACCCGAGCGGGTTTCCAGAGCATTCATTTCGCCCCTGCGCACGTTGGAACTCTTCGCTGTCGCAAACGCTGCCACAGGGGCGGCCACAAGGGCAGCCGCAAACGCCACCGTCGGACGTGGCCGGTGCCATTCTTTTGGTCTGCAGCGATTGTCGCGTCGTCGGAGCTGAAGACGGCTGACGGGGGTCGTAGCGTCGCCGACGATCGGGCGGTCGTTGAGAGAACCGGAAAAAGCGACGTCAGTGACAACAGGCCATATGTTATGCGGCTGCTGCCGTTCTCTCTGCTGCTTTCGAGCGCTGGAGGTGCGGCTACGGCGGGCGCGGCGCTACAATACATCATAACATTAATGAGCCGAGTCTACAGCTTATTGCTGTTACACGTGACATTTCAGGAAGGCTGTTGTTGCAGTATTCGCTGTCGTTGTTGTCGGCGGCGGCGGCGGCATCGTTGGTGAGCCGTCATTTCCCTATTGGCGGCGGTGCATGTGCTGCGATGGCACGCAGCGGAGAACGCAATGGCAGCAGCAGCAGCAGCAGCAGCAGGAGGTGGTGGTGGTGGTGGTAGTGGCTTCTAGACAGGGGACATGCTCGCGTAACGGAGTTTGATCTACGTGGAACAGCCAACAGCGGCCCAGGGTCAGGTTACTGTAATGTTAGAAGCGGCCATTGCCGTTGCTGTGTTGGTTGCTGCGTCAGCGAAACGGACGAATACGGGACGCACGAAAGGCTTCAGGGGAGAAAGGATCCCGATCGGTCAGGCTATCCGCCTAGAAAGCGCTCGCTGTGTGTCCGGTGCGCTTGCGGCGCATGCTAAATCGTCCTCTCGAAGCGACCCACTCGCTCGCCCCAAACCGACTCGACAAAAAGCTTAAGTGAAGCAAAAGAGGTCGGAAACCAGCTGTGTAAGTTCTTCCATGAAGCTGTCCGATTCAAGAAAAAAGCTTTTCTTGTCTACCCCATGATCTTCGGCGCGCTATGTCGCGGCTTCCCTGAGGTCCACGGTGCATTCCGAGACAGATGTCGCCGCAGGTCCCAAGTCGACCGCGAGGTATCCAGTCGAACAAGAGAGTAAGAGTCCCTCATGCTTCATTCCATATTGGTTTTCAAGGACTGGCCGCAAGTTGAACCAAAACTCACGAAATCTGAGAGGAAGCGAATGATTGAGAAACCGATGAGTACGAAGCATGCCGCGAGAGAGCAACACGTACACGTCCTCTGAGATGAATTCACGCGGTCCGCCTATTTCGTAAGCGAGGACGGAGCAATTCTCGTAAAAAGTTTTTACAACACTCCCGAAGTCGGTGGTGAGGTCCCGGAGCAGCACCGACTCACTATTTTAACACTGAACTCAACAAACATGTTGTTTCCCTCTCGTGTTTCCAGATATCTCTTCAGCGGTTGGTTTCGGTGCGTTTCTTTGTGAGTGTGAGCTCTAAAAATTTTACGCTCCTTCCATATTCGAGCGAACTCGCGGTATCGGAGGACTTCGCCTAGCAGAGAGTTTCGAGGCCGAAGAGGCCCGCTCGTGATCCGAAGAGAAGCGAACTACAGGCTCGTTGTGTCCGATGCTCGGAACTCGATGTAAAACCTTTCAGTTTGTGGCACCTACTGTTCCGAAGAGCCTCGGCGACAAACAACAGCTCGCTCGGATGTAATTAGAAGTAGGTAGTCAGACAGTCCCCGACGCGGCGTAGGAGCGGCTTCTGTTTCTGAACACACGGAGTAACGTGGAGCTTTCGTCACGGCCGCCACCTGAGGCCAAAGCGAAAACACGAATTATTCACCGGACGTAATGGATCCGTCGTGTAGCTCAGGAGAATTAGAGAAACGACGATGGGTCAGGAGGTGGGCACGAAGCAAATGAGAGAATTCGAGAGAAGAAAGAGTCGCCCACGAACGCCGGCGGAATCGGAGTGGCACAAGAGAACACAAGCTGCTGCCGCTGCTTCTCCTGCAAAGCCCGCCGGCTAGCTTTTCTAAAATTCGACGATTTCGCTTAAAAGCCCAAGTCATGAATTTTGCGACGGGAAGCAGAAGAGAACAGGTCACTCATGAGAAGTAGTGAGAACATTCAGCTCCTGACCCCCCCCCCCCTGCGCTCGAAGCTTAAAGTGTGGTGCGCACTGCCAGCGGAACAGGTCCCTCGGTCGGACTTGAGTGAGTCCGAAGTTGCTTCGCTTTTTATCCGCTTCCCATTTTCGAGAGCGAAATGGAGGTACCGCTAATCAGGGATTCTTGAGGCGAACCGCTCACTGAGGAGTGTACTCTACCTCCCACTTCGAGACGGGAATCTTTCGGGCTGGATAAGACTCCTTGGGCGCCAAACGTCCTTTCTGTGTTCGACTTCCTCTTTCTTCGAGGCCGAACATCCTCCGAAATCACCTCAACTCCATGTTTCCTTCCCCTATGCTCCTTTCCCCTTCAGAAGGATGCGCGGCTTTTACTTTCCTTCTTTTTGGAGCTTTTTCTCCCGCTTCGGGTACTTGCCCACTTTGTCGTCCTTTCCTCCTTCAAATCGTTCACCCTGCGCTCGCGCTACATCTCCCCATTTGTATCGCCTCCTCGCGCTTTACGTCGTTTCCTCCATTCTCGTGTTCTCCTCGGCTCTGTTCCTCGATCTCCTTCTCCTCTTCGCCTCCGGTAGCTTCAAACGACGACGACGCAGGGAAAGCCACAGGAGTTGACAAAATGCGCAACCACGCATTCAAGGTATTGCTGGTGCCAGCATTGTGGCCACATTTCTCGCTCGTCTGAATCCAATAGACGAATTCAATCAGATCTGTGGTTGGGCTCGCGTCAGTTCGGGTGCGAGCAAAATAGAAAAAGAGAGCCGGCTGATGGTATGTTCTTTTGACGCAATAGTTTCGCGGAAGGATAGCTGTGCACACAAGCGCTCCAGTTTCGTTTTTCCTCCGGGATTGTTTGCACGAGAGCATCGTTCTCCGTCTCTGCTCGATTTTCCGATTCCCCGTCTGCAGTGGGGCTCGAAATTTCATTTTGTTGACCGGATTCGTATTCGTCTTTGTTTCTTTCCCTCCCCGAAAATCAGAACCATGCTGTCCGGTTTTCTTCTGAAAGTGTCAGTTGAGGATGCTCGGAATCGAACCTGTTCGTGAAGTTTTCTGGCTCGTTGTTTACGATTCTCGCTGTGACGTTACCCTGTCAAAGTATCCCTGTATTCATGAACGCGTTTATCCTCTCCATTACGCCGATACGCGAGCTCGGGTTGAACTTTATAAGCGGCTTAAGAGCAGCGTCGCATTTTCCCCGCGTCACCGAAGCTTCCATAATTCATTTTCCGCGAGATCTCCTTTCCGTGATTCATCTTGGAACTTGTCCGCTCAACGCGATTCGTTCTCGCGGCGCGACTCAGATGGAAATGATTGAGAGCAGTTTTGTTGAAGCATGTCATCTAGAGTCTGGATGCCTCATCGCGCGGAGTATAAGGGTCGTCAACGAATTCCATTCGTTGTATTTCGGCCTACCTCGGAGTCCGGGAGCCTCCTGATTCAAGATTCTCAAAAGAAATCTTCTTTCGGAACAAGAATCGAGTTCAAACCCGCAGGGGATGAGGATGCGTGCGACCCAGGCCTTCGGTTTCCCATCCGACAATCGATCTCCAAGCTCGAGGAATCACCGCCCTGTTCGCGATGTTTGCTCCGAGTCATGGTTCGATGCCATATTCTATTTCCGCGGTGCCGGGATCGACACTCTTCGATGACGTTCTCCTGGTCGCTGGAATCATCGCAGCTCAAAAAAGTTCTCTCGAGGCGGCTGTCCTCTGCAAACTTTTCCCCAGCACTCCACCTCTGCGTCGATGACGGCTTCGAGTCGTACTATGTGGTCGACACTTTGCAAGTCTGAGTGAAGATTGTGGCACCGAGGCCACACAACAACTCTCTGTAAACATTCCTGAGTTCCCGCGCAAAACGTCCCTCGGACACTTCCAGGAATTCTGTAGATTCGATGCACCGAAACTTTTTGTCCAACAGGCCCTTCGCCGACATTCTGAGGATGCTGCAGAACCCCGCCGAATTCAAATTGTCCGCCGTGGAAAGTTTCAGGAGTTGTTGAGCCGAGATTGGTCGCAATTGAATGATCTCCCGCCGCCCCAACTCAATAAACATGAGTTCTAAGCGATTGAAATAGGCACGACAGGAGATCGTTTTGATTCGATCCGAGACAAAACACCGATACTTGAGAGGCGCTGTTAATTCATTTCGTTCAATGAAGACGTCATAGACCTGTAAGAGAGGTCAATGTTCTCTCAGGGACGGTTATGTTTGCGTTGCGTGTCGCAAGGTATTTACCTAGCCCCTCGACTCAGAGTTGTGCAACAATGTTGCCCTCCTAGTTGTCTTAGATATGCTGACGCGTGGGACATTCTCACGTGATGTCATCTCACACGACACGCTCACCCGTGCCCGATCCTCGTGAGGAAAAAAATTGTGAATGTGCAATTTGTTGATTTTGTTCCGCGAGGGCCGTTCCCGGGCGCAGAGCTTCGTTCGTCACCGGAACGCGCCGTTGCAGATTTCCGACGGATATCCTGAATAACTCGCTAAGGCTCGAGAGCGTTCAATGTTTCTCTCTTTGATTTGAATCGATCCCCTCAGCACTGAACGCATCGAACACAATGAAATATTGAAATACGATAATCTCACAAATTGAACACTATTACACTCTGTCCACCATCGATCCAAAGTAATCGAGAACTGAATCGGATTGAAAACAGGCTCTCTTGATCCCCAGAGCGATAAAATTCACGTCTACAAAACACTTGTTGAATATTGGCGTTTGGCGTCCGCGGAACCTTCACGTCCGTCGTTTTGAGTGCAAGTTTTCGAGCGAAGATTCTTCCACGAACTTCTTCGAGAAAACACTCGATCCAGCTGAACCAATGATAGTCGAAAACTCTAGGCACCTCAGATTGGGAGCATTCTCCGGATAATCATCACCAGCCTGTGTCATATACGGCTCAAATTCAGTGAATTCAAAAAATTGGTGTCAATTTGCGTTCTGATTCCTCAACATCACTCATCGTCCTTACCCTATAGCAGTGGTTCCCAATTATTGAGCCGCCGCGACCCACTATCTNATCCAAAGTAATCGAGAACTGAATCGGATTGAAAACAGGCTCTCTTGATCCCCAGAGCGATAAAATTCACGTCTACAAAACACTTGTTGAATATTGGCGTTTGTCGTCCGCGGAGCCTTCACGTCCGTCGTTTTGTGTGCAAGTTTTCGAGCGAGGATTCTTCCACGAACTTCCCTCGAGAAAACACTCGATCCAGCTGAACCAATGATTGTCGAAAACTCTAGGCACCTCAGATTGGGAGCATTCTCCGTATAATCATCACCAGCCTGTCTCATATACTGCTCAAATTCAGTGAATTCAAAAAATTGGTGTCAATTTGCGTTCTGATTCTTCAACATCTCTCATCGTCCTTACCCTATAGGGCACGGGTAGGTCTAAGAACGATCATGTCACTGGTCCGAAAATATAGGTTTCCGAGCATTCCATTCGTTTCACGCCAAGCAGGAAATCTACAAGGACGCCTCTGAAAGAATTGCAACAGGAAGCAGGGAGGAGATGTTCAAACAGCAGATTCTGTGAAGAGAACTGTCAATAGAGAAGGTTGCCGATTTTTCCACTCGCTGAATTTTTAATCGCACGAGAAGAACTGATACTTTGTTTTGGATAATCTCTGGCTAACGAGGGCCACATTCAAGTCGTGTTGACAGGAGGTCAGAGTGTAAACAACAAACTCGATCAATGACTTTTATGGTTCCCATTCTGTTTGGGCCAAGGCCCACATACCAAAAGCTTCAAAGTCTAGGAACCCTCTTGCGGGAGGACGCAGCAACGGAGAAATTCCGGTAAACGATTCCCCACAGAGTCGCGGAGACTTTCCTGTGACATTTTTTGCACGGTGCGTCGAATCTTTGACATTTAAAAGTTGCTTGCTCTGAATTCCGTGGTGTCGCCAGCATCGCAGCACGGGTCCGATATCTTTTTCAGATAGCTGAGCGGATGAACGATCTCGCCCTGATGTTCTCGTATCAAGATGTTCTCATCCTCATAAGCGAATTCGCATAGCAGCTTTGATCGAGTTTTCAGCTAGCTAAAAATACTACTGTGCTCGATGAGGCCAGATAAAAATAACATCTGCGTACTCCTGGAAGCCATTTCAGAGAATTCCGTCAGCGAACAGGAAGAACGAACGAACAAATTCGCCGGAAAAACATAAAAACTGCCGAGTATGTCTTCGGTTTGGCATATGTTTCTGCTTCGTTCCGCAGATAAAGCTCCGGAGAAGAGCCGTCGACGGAATCTAAGAGAAGTCAACCTGTTTCACCCACGCCAGTGTTCTCCAAAGTTTGTCGTTGAATTAAGTTCCTCTCCGAGATGAGGAATCAAAAATCACGAATACCCGAGGTACCCCAAGATAGACGGCGACGCCCACGTCGTGTTTGGATGGCGTTGTAGCTCAAATCGTGTTTTGCTTCCTCAAAATCGGAAGCTTAGGCCTATTTGTCGCCACAGGAGCCCGGAGTGGCGTCGAACTGACACTGAAGGATAAGCCGAAAAGTTTAATCGGCCTCGTTCAATAACACGACGGCTCCGCTTTGATGACCTTGACGTGATCTGGCGTGACGCAGTTCGAACCGATTCCGCCACGTTGGTAGCGCAGTCATGGGCGGACGGACGGGCGGTCGGTCGGTCTGTTGGGTGGCTGGCTGCTCGAAGGGTTCGAGGCACTTCAACCAGCCAGGGTTGGAGGCAACACGCACTCGCAGTCTTCCGCTGGCTTCCTGCATCTGACGCGGAACGCTGCCGAACGCAGTGGGCGGCATATAAATTGTTTGGACCAACACCAGAATAATTTATCAATGAGACTCTAACACCGAACTGGGAACCGTTTGGCCCGGTCAAGATGGAGCTGTTGCCACGGATCGCTCGGCTCGTCGGAGCTCTGGAAGCAGAAAGGTTCAGAGAAGAGTATCAGGAAGACGAGAAAATGAAGGGAGCGGTCACTGGACGGAAGCAAGAAACTACGGAAACCGACGAAGGATAAACGAATAAACGGAGCTTGACAGACTACGGCGTCGACGTCGGAAAAACGAAGGATTGGTACTTCATCTCGAACTCGCTCTCATTGAGCTTTGTTCCCTTCGCTCGACATTCCGGAAAATATATCCTCCTTCCTCCCTAACACTTCCACTGCCGCCGCGAACAGAAGAACGGGCTCATGGGATTTCCGACAGACGCTGCCGGCAAAAGCGTAAAAGCGAGTAAACGCGCACGTAGCCCGGGGCGATACCTCGGAAAGGCTGCACCTCGTCGTCGACGTCGTCAAAAATGACGTTTACGAGATAGCATTGAGAGACAGAGAGTGAGCACACGGCCTCTAGTACTCGGCAGGAGCAGATTACGATGAAGGTCCTCCCATGAGAATATATTTCTATTTTTTCTGACCGACTTTTTCCCACAATTCGAATGAAAGGGAGAGTTCTTGTTTTTCCTCTTCCAAGTTCTACTACGGCATCGCTGGTCGACTTTTATCAACTTTTTGTTTCGCTTCGGAGTCGCAGCTTTTTCTCATTAGGCGAGCATGGTATCTTGCAGCGACAGCCGCAGCTGTGATGGACTCCTTGATCGTAGACGCTTGCCAGACGCCAAATGTTCGAGATCGTAGCAACTGTTTTGATTCAATTTGATAGAATCACTGACACTTCGTGACTGGAAGAGAAACTTCTCGACACTCTGGAGGCGATTCGGAGGAACAGTGTTCATTCCGTCGACATTGAAGGAGCTATATTCCACGAAGTCGCAATAGTTAGAGTTCCCTGGATATCGCTGGAATCTCTCCTCTTCCATCCTGGTGACAGCGGAACGGTTCGACGGAACTCAACGGTGAGTGGAAGAGCTTCCAACTCCCTGATAGCTTCGCGCAAGGTCTCAGAATCTCAAGGTCAAGAGACAGAAAATCGATGACACCGAAGCGTTCATCGACTTCGAATGGTCTCCCTCGGTCTTGCGAAACATTCATGGACTCCTTCTGCCGGCTTCTCCCATCTGGTTTCCTATCAAGATCTCTAATACAGTCATCGGCTACAGTTAAGGCCTATCGCGCCAGTCAGCATCATCTTCAAATCCAGCGGTATTGTTCTCCTCGAGAAAAACCTGTGTTTGGATCCTCGGCAAGGATATTGAGATTATGAGACAAAGAAGAATGTTACATCAGAAAATGTAGAGCCGTTGCGCTCCGGTAGGTTGTTCTCATTAGCTGAATGTTCTGATTTCTAGGAAAACTGACAGATTGGGATCAGCTACCGAAACGAACCGGTTAGAAAATTGCTTCACTCCCCGATAAAAGAAGCTTCATAATATTTTCCCTAATCACTTCTCGGCTGGAATGTTTTCCAAAGTGGAGGTCTGAATCCTAATCCTTTCCTGACGTCGTTATTCCGTGCTCGAGACGATCTTGTTTGAGCGTGAGGCATGGATTAATCTCATTAAGTGTCAGGATATTCTCTTATTTCCCATTAGAGCGGACGAGAGGAGTGTGAGGAAACATTCCGTTACTTCGTCTAAGAAAATAATTCGTCCGAGTCTCATACATCGACGAACGAGTGAACGCCATGCAATCGGAGCGTTAACAGGACCTCGTATTGTCTCCCGCTTGCATGACAATCATCATGCCCTACAGGAGTAGATTGCAGGTTTCAGACACAATGCGCCAGTGAAGGATGGGAGGCGGGACGGTACCGACAAGAACAAGGTAAGGAGAATATGAGCAGACTTTTTCTGTGTTCTTCGAGGTCACCATGTCTCCAACTCGCCGAGAATACTACAAGCGATCAGAGCTCTTGCTGCTAGCATTGGCTCAGTTCGCTTCTCCTGTTGCTTTTTCTTTTTTCGTCTTTTTCTGATTCCATCGCGCCCCAAAGTGCTCGAGGTCGGTCTCCTGTTTTTTATTTCTTCCAAGACGGAGAGCCGAGTTGAAAGTGGAGCCTTCCGAATTCGTCGGAGTTGAGTGTAGTCGAGCCGCCGCCGCCGACGACGGACGGACAAAAAGTATGACCCATTCGTATGACTGGAAATCTTATTCGACATCTGCTCCTACGCCCCTAGAGCTGGTGGTTCTCTTGCTCTCGGGGCAGCGATCTCAAGTTTTTGAGGAGTTCCTCGTTACCCGAGCAGATTCAGAGGATAGCCGGAGTTGAATGGAACAAAAAGCGCTCCGCGTTCCGCGGATCAAACTCGAGTAGAGGTTTTGCGGGAACGACTCACGGTTCCGACCCAATGAGTTTCCCTTCTCGGGAGATACGTTATCGATCAGCTTGACAGAATCCGGCATCAGCAAAAATTGTAGATGATTCCTCGTTCACCCGTTCGTTGCCATCTCTGCATCCACCACCAGCACCAACTTTTTCTCTCTACCTCTCGTTTCCTTCCGCCTTCTCCATCATATTCGTCGTTGTACCTTCCGGATGCTGCCATTCATTAATTTTATCAGTAACCTCCCGCACGTTTTTAGGATCTGTGCGACCGACCGGCCGTCAACCAACCAACCCAGAGGGAAAACGGTGGACGGGGAGCATGCCGTAACCTTGCCAGGTCTTGGATCGGTCCGGCCTGGATCGGCTTCGGCTTGTCGGTCTTCGCTCTTCGCTAGATTCCTGCCGTGAGGTTTTTGCACTTTCATTTATGCCTCCTGTCGACCGATTAGAGACGCTTTACATAAAGGATCTCCGCTTCTCCTTAAGCCTGCTTGCTTGCAATCGTGCGCTACTCTCTCCGTCTTTGACATTTTTTGAACTCTCTCTCTCTCTCTCTTTCTGCCCCTGTTCCTCGCTGTCATCAGCGTCGTCGTCATCTGAAGGACTTATGAACGACGAGTTCGGACTCTTAGCGACCAGCAGCCCGATCCAGCGAGGGTGGATTCGTGTTTAAAAACGATATGCCGACAGATGATGGTATCAGCATCGCCTCGCGGCCGTGTCGTACAGCAGGTGTTCCTCGCCGGTAGCAAAGTGGGCAAGAGGAAAAAAGTGCTCCGCGTCGATGGATCAATCGTTTGATGAATCGACGATCATCATACAATAGAGACGGATGATGTGACAAGGAATCTCCTCGGATACGATTTGGCTCATCATTATCAATTCACGAAAAAATATTATAGCGTCGGAAGATGGATGACGAGTATGTTCGCCCTTCGCGTCGTCAAAAGGCACAGAGATGCGGAACTCTATGGGGAATAAGTGGGACAGCTTTCCTCAGCTGAGGCCCCCGGCTGTCAAGACAAACTTGTACCGACAAAGTCCGCGAACGAATGTGGTCAGCAACTTTTCGGGCTACTCTTATCGCAGCCATTTCATAAGACAAGGTGAGAACCGAGGCTTGAAGGATCGATTCTCCTGACCCCAAAGTTCTCCCCTACCCTCTTCCCGCTTGAAGGTCAAGATGCGAGGGAACAGCTCGCTCCCCATTCTCTCGCGGATTTGCCACCGGTTTCCTTTCCCTCTTTTTTTCTTTCTACTTCTGCGACTGTTTTACCTTCCTCCCCCACTCGGCTGCTTTCTCCGAGCCCCTCCGACCTCGGTCCCTCATTCTTTACCAGTGTCGCTCTTTCGCCCTCACTTATTTGCGGTGTAAGTTCTGGTAGCACCGCCGTTCATGTTGATTTTTTTCGCGCAGCTCCTTCTTGATCCTATTTTTCATCGTTGCCGCCATTTCTCCCTTCTTCGGTTCCCCCTCATCATCATCATCTGCATCCCTTGCGCAGCTGGGGAAACGAGAGACTTCGTTTTGTTTGGTTCAGAGGAAGGTTTTTATTTGCGTCCCAAGCTCGAGCGACTTCCGACCGGGCGTCCGCCTGGCAGACTTAGGGAGCCAGCACTCCTACCAGCTAGCTAGCTACTTCTTGTAACAGGTGTTGCTGACACGATTCCGAGCTCCAGACCGCTGCCTCGCCCCCGACTCAGGGTCCCTGTGCGAGGGACCCTTGTTCGAAGAGCAGCGAGCTTTTCGTGCGGAAATAGGGACGAACGGCGGGTTGGTCGGTCGGTCGGTCGTGTCGGCTCGTATGCGCCACAAGGTACAACGACAAACCTCTAGTTCGATCTCTCCCCCTGATTATCCGGTGTTTCCGGTGGGTTGTCATCGTGTCCGCCGCTCGCCTATTGCACGCCGCCTACATTACGAAAGCAAGCACAATGACCATCATCACTGGAGACAGTTGTCAGCAGCGAAGACAATGCGAGCGAGCGACCGAGCTCGATCGTCGCGTGTGTGCCGGTCGTTCATAGACCTAGTGTGAGTGACCAATGAGTGGCGCGAACCCGCTGGCAGTACACGCACCGAAGACAGCCTCAGCCGTTCGTTCAGAATTGCGGCATTTTTGCTCCCATGTTGTCGTTCTTTCTCGCCTCCGCTCACCGTTGAGCCGCTTCCCTCGAAAAATGACCGCCGGCTCCAACACTTCCAGCTTTGCTCGTCTGCCAGCTTGCCAGCGCTGCACCGATGAGGCTGGGTTCGTTGTAGGGGCGCAATTCTGAAGGATCGTAAAATACTTTTGAAAGCTCGCTCGGAAGAACAAAACATGGAAAGATTTTTACGATGAAAAGATGGGTTCCCGTCGGCATACCTAGGTGGAATACCTGGACCGGGCGGAAGGAACAAGGTCGAGGAGAACTTTCCTGCAAAACTCTCATGAAATGTTCGAAGAAGCTTGCGATACGGCAGCAGAGGGATATTTTCTACCGGAACTAAGGCCTTGGATATTCGAACTCATAATCAGGAATTGAGAGAAAGCTCCTGCCGGTTATCTTTTCCGTGATTCCAGATTTCCGCGAATTTCTAATCAAGCGAAAACATTCACGGGATAAAATCGTTGTTCGTGCACATAGTTTCAGGAGACGCGGGGCGACGACGGCTGACCCGCGATGAGCCAAACGGAAGAAGGTGTAACGAGATAGCGGTGTCCAGGAAATGGTGCTAAATGATCCTCTTGACCCCCTCCTAAGCGAGAAGAACATCGCGACACACCACAAGCTGGCCGCAACAGGAAGAGAGACACACGCCCGGTCTCAACGGCAGTCAGACTGACAGCGGTTCCTCTTGCTTGAGTGCTTGGGAAGTTGGAGAGCGATCCTCTTACCTTAGCCACCTACCTAAGCTCTCATCCCTTGTGGAACTCTTTCCTCCATCGTAGCTTTCTCCTTCCCGACTCCCTGCCTTGATGATACTCCGACATTAAACATGGTAATGTGTCGTCGTCTCTACCTAACACGCCTTCGTGGATCAAGAGCGGGCGTGGTTACGGCGGCGCTGTGGTGCCGTCTGCAAGGGGAACGACAACGAGATACGGGAAACAAACAGCAGCGAGTATCTCAACGACTTCCATGTCAAGGCGGTGAGATCGACGAAACCGTCTCGAGGAGTGCAACTCATTCAGAAGTACATAGAGCTGACGAAGAGTTACAATTTACTTTTCGTCGGGAACAGGACATTTTGAGCTCCAAGAACAAGTCCGGTCAGGCTTCAAGTGTCGTTTCTCAAAACTGACGACCAGAAAATGATTGATGTCCTGAACTTCTGTTCGAAAAGAAGAGCTTCCAGGTTTCCCCTCTTCGAAGGAGTGGGTCGCACGAGTAATTCACTCCGCACTCACGATCACCATCTGGTTCCCAGCAAATTCGGGAACGGTCTCGATTCTTGCTGACGTTCCCACGGATTACGCGCGAAAAGCGATCACAGAAAGTGTTAGGGTAAATAATGCGATCAGGATAAAATCATGAAGACAAGAAATCTATTTTGTTCATTCTGAACGTCCGAGCGCTGCATTCCCTGTTGCCTCTGCTGTGCGAAAGTGGAGTAACGACGGGCACGCTCGATTCCGTCGGTCATTTCGTTCCGACTACCCAATCGTCCAACGTGGTCGGCATACGCTCCTTGGTCGGGTTCGCCGACCGGTCAACCAACACGCTACCCGAGCGTTCGAGTGCTCCCTGATTCCAACGTCTGCTCCAGAAGAGGGAAAATTCAACTTCTCGTTCCCTCGTGATCTAAACATGTTCGCCAAGGGACGGAAACGATTGAGCTCTGTAGCTCGACCAAATCACGCTCAATCGAGATTTTCGAACATTCGAACCGAGGAGTGCAGGGTCTGAACTGTTTTCCAGACCGAGTCAGGTTCCTAAGGAACTGTTGCGCGAGCGAGTCCTCCAACAATCACGGCGGCGTCTTCTTTTGTATTGACAGCGGATGTCGGGGTTTTCCTCGAAGTGTTTTCTTTTGTGCGCGAATCTTCGAGGAGCGATCGAAATAATAATCTCTCACGAGTTCCTACAGAAAGAAAATTGAGAGCTCAGTCGCTTGAAGCTCGCGACAAAGTATCCTGTAGCTTTCCCTGATGCTTCCGGGACAATCGGTGACAGCTCTGTCTCACGTAACAGAAGCGGGAGTATCAGATTGCCTTTAGCTCCGTGTTCTTCGAGAAAGAACGAAGCAATCTCCGAGCGTCATGTCGAAGCCCTATGCTTTAAGAAGCCGTATTCGCTTGGGTAACTAGCTCGGTGGGATAGTCGGTGGAAGGGTGGGTCTTCGCGTCGAACAGGTCGTGGCCCCAAACGCGTTCGGCCCTCATCTGTCGGTCGGACCGGCGGCGTCGAGTCGCTTGCCTGCGAGGTCGGCGGGTCGGTCGTTCATCAAAAATTACCCACGCAACGAAAGAAGCGATCGAGGAAGAGCAACGAGGCTTTTGGCAGAGCCTTGCCGAGTCAGCAGAGGATCCGGTGTGGCGGTGGTGGTGGTGGCTTGTCGACCAACTATGCGCCCCTAACGCACTCGGCGAGATGAGGAAATCGAAGATGATCACCGAGAACTCCGATAGTCACCAGAGGAACAGTTCGTTGGAGGCCCTGAAGAGACGCAAACACACGGTCCCAGCACAAACACGGATTTCGTCTGATCACGAGACCGGAGACGGATAAGAGAATACGAAGTGAGAGACGGAGTCGTTGATGCGGACAAAGGAACTCGACGATTCGCTCGAGGCAATCATCGCTCGGCATTGTAAATATATGGACGCTTCGATTGAATTCAAAATCCATTTTAACGTCATTAACGGCGGCGCTCATTTTCATAATTAGAAAAGTCAGGATCAGGAACGGAGATCTCTTCCGACATAGGCCTGCCGGCCAGATGGCCAGATCCAGATATGGACCGAGTTCACAGCCGCAAATGCGACGACCGCGTGCCGACCAGCTAAACTATTTTAAATCTCATCGCGCGAGCGCCGGGCGGCACTTTTGACTTCTGCGAATTCGGATTGTTCGCCGCTACGATTCTCAAGAAATAAGATGTTCCCTTGTGCTGTATCAAGCCTTGACATAGCGATTTACTCATTTTGACGATTCGAACCGCGTCAATTGAACCCTCATCTCTGGTATCTCATGGATGACGGCGCCTGTCTTTTGCCTGGAATGGATCGACCGCGAGTTCCAGAACGCAGAATGTCAAACGCGTGTTGAGGAAACGCAAAATGTTGGGTCGAATCCGGCCCGAAAAGAAGTCACTCGCACGGAAAGTTCATGATTCGAGGAGTTCGCCAGGTATTGAAACTACTTCCTCGGCTTCAAACCCTGTGCGAGAAGAACAACTATTGCACCGAATACGTCCGACTTTGGTCCGTCCTAAACATACTTGAAAATTCATTCCTCCTCAACGAATGACTCGACTCCAAAGAGGGCCTTGATCGACCGGAGATTTCTATCTGCTCTCTGGAAGCGAACGTGAAGTTCCTTTCAAAGACTCCCCTGTCTTTTTTAGCTGAACGCGGTGGAGGATTCAAAATTGCTTCGATGGCGCGAGAGAAGGTGGGGTCGACCGGATACCTAGTGAACTAGTGAATGAAAAATCAGTGAACGGAGAAGCCGGCGAGGAAATCTGTAGTTGGGTATGAGCGAAACGATTTTGGGGAAAGTTTTCCCATTAGACCGTCTACGTTGCATCGGATGAGACCGTTTCCGGATGGGAGCTTCCTGTTCCACGTTTTTCCAGTAGCTGGCTATCAAAGGCAACGTGGGCTGGCCTTAGGAGCGGCTGGGGGAGCGCCAGGAGCAGCTTATAATGTTATTTCTCAACCAGGCGGAAAATGAAAAATATCGAAAATAATGATGTGCCAAAGGACAAGCTGATGAAAAAAAAGTTGTCGCAGGATTCATTTGCAGCTGCAAAACTTTCTCAGGCCAAAAAGAGTTTGAGTGGGTTCGAGTTTGTTAACTCGTTCATTTGACCGTCTGAACTCTCGGCCGACCAGCTCAGTAACACCGATTACTCCTATTTCATTAGGGAACGGGGCCTGCGCATCGGAAATCGAGGAGGAAATGATAAGTAGCAGCGGTGAGGTGTCAAAGTCTATCTCGATTTCACTTCCGAACGAAACTGATTCCTTGTTCTCTTTGTGAAATTGAAATTTCCGATCGGGATGGAAGCTGCCGGGAAAAACGAGGAATACGATCAAGGACGCGCATAATCGTGGGAAGAGAATTCCTAGAAGCAATGTGGAAGGATTTCTCGAGAACAAAAACGTTCGCATCAGCAGTTGATAGTTTCCCTCACTGGAGGTTGCACGGACTCGAGGAGGAAACGAGAAGAACTCGAGATCAGTGTATCGGACGAGATGGTTCTCATTCATGAAGCGAAATTCGAGTCATAGTTCAGTTCGTAGGAGCATATTGAAAATGCGGTTCATGAAAATTGAATCTCGCACGGTTCGTCTCGTTCTCAGCGGCAATTTCAGTGTCTTGCGCTCAACAGTTTAGTCGGGGGACGAGCGAATGTCAGAGAAGGGAAGAGACCGAGTGATAGAAAGAGAAGGTTGGAGACGGGCGGGCGAGCGAGCGAGCCAGCCAGCGATCCCCGACTTCGCAACAATCGTCTGCGTTAATCATAGAAATGGAGGAGCGCATGAGAGGCTTCCATTATTTATGACACGGAATGAAGTGGAGATAACGCGTCCTCTCTCTTTGCCTCGCTTGCAATTTATATGTGGCGAGCAACAGATTATAATACGACTCATTCTCCAATGTTTCGGTAATGGCTCGTGATCATCACCGTCGGCGGGCGTCTCTCAAATTAACCTTTCGTTGCGATATGGGGAGTCGTACACAGAAAACATCGTCATGCTGCATCGATGCTTCGCGAGTCCGGCTTGAATCACGAGAAGAGATCTTCCACGAGGCAGGGATTCGATCTGTGTAGCCATTTTCAGGAAACTTTGTCAATCAAACTTTTTATCTTTTCCGGTCACGTTGGCTGATTCACTGAATTCGAGCAAACTCGTGTTAATATTGCGTACACAGTTGATTCTGTCATTTGCATTGTATGCAACTAGGTCGGCTCCCCTGTCGTTTGGAACGAAGGTCCTCTCTGTGACTTCCATGGAACTCCTATACTACATAACGAATGCAGCAGACGCAGCAGTGGCACCAACAGTTATTTCGAGAGTAGTGGTAGCGGCAAGGCTCAGTGGAAATGGAAGCAGTTGTTGTTGTTGTCGTGGCTGTTGTTGTTGTTGTCAGTGGTGATAGTGTCGCGGTCGTTGTCTGTGAAGCTGGAGCGGTAGAACAGCGGCAGATGTGTTCGATTGTATTCTGCTCAAGCCACGCTAGCGCAACGAACCGACAAGTCAACAGATCTGCCTGATGGAATCTCCCTCTGCTGCCGACGAGGTAATGTCTCCGTGCCCCCTCCCCCTTCTCTCCCCTTCTGGACTGAGTGAGGGGTATCGGGGCAGAGGGAAGGAAGGGCCCATGGAAAGAGGGAGAGAGAGAGAGACTTTATGGCATTGGCGAACAGGCCGGCCATGGCCTGAACGGACGACGCGACGAAGATGTTTGGGCGGGGGCTAATGATCACCTTGGTCGCTCAGCGAAATCGATAACTCTGTCGTCCACTTGTTGAAACTCACGTGGAAGAGAGAGATAGGCCGTCGAGTGAAGCTGCTCAGGACTAATTTCAATTAGGTGACGAAATATTGGGGGTATTTTTCAACTGCTCTAATTATTCGTCGACCTCGCAGCTTCCTTCTGATGAATCAGATCGTTCAAGAGTACTGTGTGACCGCTCTCGATTTCCTACGGGCAGTCTTTTTACTACGGAGCCCTTACCTGTTTAGGAATCGTACCTATTTAACATTTTTTATCATAATTTGAGCCGACGTTCATCTGATGATGTGGATTCGATCTGAGAGTAAATCACAAAAAAACCCGTCCTGTTGTCTTCTGATTTCAGAATTTCAGAAAAAAGCAAAGAAAGTAGTTCACTGGCGAGAAAGAGTCTCTCGAAACACACAAATATCATCCACAACCTCGAGGAACTGGGGAGTGATTCCGTGACAAGTATGTGCATATGTGTACTTCACAGCTCTCTCTGAGCCATGGGCGCGGAAGGATGAATACTCGCTCGTCGGTTGTCAGAAACCCACCCCGACGTGTGCCAACCTTAATTGCGGTAACTTCCAGAGCACAATGAGAAGAAAAATGGAACTGGATAATTTTTAATGCACGCTGCTGCACGTCGTTTTTTTCTTTTTCCTTTTCTCGGCTCTCGGGACGAAATTACCGGGCGTAGGTCGCGTAAACCTTCGCCACTCCGTTCGGATTCCAGGAGCGCGAGACGTCTCCGAGAAAACTCATTCCTCCACTTCGCTTTCGTTACTTCAAAACGAGAAGCAAAACGGCGGTCCACTGACTGAGAAGATAAAAAGGCATTTAAGCTCGAAGAACCAGCTCTGGCGGTGAAGGTCGTCGCTGCAGCCGCGCCCGTACTCAGAACCACAGAGGAAAAAAAGGCGTCTTCTTCTCCGAGATGGAAAATGGGGCTGAAGTCGAGTTTGGGAGGGAATGGGAGCTCACTCAGCACAGAAACCGGTGGTCGCCGTCAGAGTTCGAGAGGGAGAGTCCCGTGCGGCGGATGGTGAGCAAGAGAAGCGAGGGCGCAAGAAGGAAAGGAGTACGGGGCTCATCGCTTCCAAGGGCTTCAATCAGACACTAAAGGCTCTTTGAGGAAGAATTCTCCGACTGCCCGACCACTCTGAATGCAGTGAAACGCTTCCGGAGAAGGATGCCCTCTCGAATTCGAGACCCTTTTCTCAGAAGCCACAAGTGGACTTTGGGGAAGTGTGGATGAGTATTTCGGCGAGAGTATCCATGTGAGAGTTTTCGTGACGGAGCTACACTCGGGCGTCGCGTCGGGAGACGGCGGCGGGGAAGGAGCGAATGAGTTCTCAGTGCGGTTTTTCTCGGTGTTGTAGCGGGCGCAGCGATATCGTCAGGATCTAAACTGCCCACTTGTAACTCTTTTCCCTCTTGCCAGGCATTCGGAAACTTGAAATCGTTCGAACGAGTTCCGTTCGGAATAGAGTCAGAATCGTAACGAGCGGCGATTTTAGAAATGCATTTCTTGAATGTCTCTTCCTGAGTTCATGCGCAAACGCTACCCATCGAAGTTTGCGATCGAACGGGAAGATTATTTTCGAAATCCTGACAGGCACGGCGTCGACGTGATGTTCGCACCTCTCGGATGGCCGCTGCCGCCGCGTTTTTCAAAGCGTCTGATCTCCAGACGTTTGCATCTTCGATCGCTGCTTCAAATCGATCTCCCGAAGGTCACTGAATTCCTATCGAAAAGGAACACTCGAATCGATCGCGCAATGAAACTTGTCGTCGATGAGACGAGCATCATTCCGCGCTTTTCTGAAAGGCTTCGCGCAAAAGCATTCGGAATCATCGGAAAAGTGCTTGGAGGAAGAACTTGTGCATTGTTATTCTTGAAATCGGACGAAATCAGTTAGCAGAACAGAACTATGGCGACGGTGTAGACCGAAGGAGGACAGGTACTACACAAAATACGACGATTCAGAACGGTCGCCGCCACCACCATGTGAGAGCAGAGTCCGGCGAAACCTTTTTCGCGAGATAAGAATGGCCGTCGGCAGCGGAACGAGCGTGAGAAGCGCCACAAACGATGAGAGTGGGAACATTCAAAATAATTCTTGCTTGCTTGCCATTGACATAGCCTTATCGAGAACGACATTTACGATATTGCAGCCTGTGGCCAGTTTGCCTATGGGAGCGAACGCCAGATTGCTGTCTACTTGTTATGCTCCTCGTGACAATTTTCTCATCACAAAAAAAAATCCTCCAGACTGCACCTCACGAGATATTCCTATGAATGACGAAAAGACTTTCCGCTCTCCTGTTCGTAATGTCCGGTCCCCGGCAGGTTGTTTGGCTCAGGATGGCAGCGTCCGTTTGCGGTCCTCATCTTTGGAAATCGTTTCTGGTTATATTAGACCAGGAATCGAATGACTTCCTCGAGGACCAGAGGAAGAAACAGTAAGTGGTCGAAATGACGGCCAACCCCTTTCAAATCAGGGTATTTGCGGCACGTTGCTAGACTTGTGAACGAAATGTTTCTAGAGATCTAGATGTTCCTCGACGTCTGAGTCTTCAATATGAGCCAATTTGATTCTCAATGTAACTTTCCATATGGTCATTCAGGATAGCAAGAGAGTGAGGAACACCGGCGGAGAATCTCGGCAGAAGAATGCGATAATAGCAGTCGATCGGAGAGGCTAGTAAATAGTTTTGTGAGTCTCACAGATTCCCACTCGATTCAAGCAGCACTTCGAAACATTTCTCGGATCCGATCCGATTGGTGCTTGCCATTTAAAACTCTGTAAGTGATTTGGATATTGCGCCTTGCTGATCATCGAGCGGCCGCTATAAAAGCCTCATCGATTTACTCCGACAAAGCGTTTGCGCTGAAAGTATGTGTACTCAATTCTTCGAGGATTGCTCACTCATCAAGAATGAGGAGGCCGCGATATCGGGGTCTTCTCTGCGAACCTGCCTTTGAACGTCAACGCACGGATGGCAGTTGGAACCAGCTAGGTCCGCGAGCGTAGCGAGCGTCATGCGGCCTTGGGAAGCCTGGTTGAGTCGCCGCTATGGCGTGTTGGTTTAAAACACTTCGAACGCCCAACTGAGAAACATCCAATATCGTGAAATTACCTGAGAGTTCCGCGTACAACGATCCCCGAGCGGACATTTCCCGAATAAGTTACTGTTTGATTCGAATCTTGTACTCATCATCGAGATCTAATCCCTGAAGGCCTTCAAGCTGCCCTACAAGGAAATTTCTCAAGCGAAAATCCATTATACGTGGGGTTTGTTATAAGAGATACGATTTTTGTATTTTCATAGTTCCTAATATGCGGCACTTCGGTGTATTAGAACTACGACCGGCGATCTACCAAAAATATCTTTCCTGAGATACAGATCTACTTCCTGAGCCTTCTCTCCGAAAACCCATTCCCGCCACTCCGCTTGGCTGACGTCAGGTTGACACGCCATTTCGGCGAGTTATTGGCGGTGGGAGCCTAACCGGAAAATTCTGATAGTTCTTCGAACAGAGATCACAAGCTGTGGTTTACGATACGATCCGAGAAGAAGTTGCTGATCTCCATGAAATCGTCAGATTCGGAAAAATCTGTAGAGATTAAGTTCTTTTCACCGACATGGTAGCAGAATGAGCATTCATTACCTCCGACTCTTGACTGAGGACTCAGCGAAGAGGATATCTCCAAGATTCTCCGGCTCGAGGTAATACATGTTCCGCTCCCTTCACGTCTCCGGAAATCTGTCCATGATTTTCTACCCTCTGTGGAAGAGCAGCTCCGTTCCTATCAAGCTGTCTGGTTTGGCCTTTCCGCTGTCCGGCTTCCCATATTGGTGTTGCCTTCCTTTGCTGCCATCTTGCTGTCCTGTTCGCATCCTGCCGTCTTGCCGGCCGGCCGGCCAGTCGCTCGTCCGTTCCGTCCGATCGGTCGGCTCTCCGACGTGGAAATTTTCGGTGTGAGTACAGGGATCCCTTCTTGCAAGTCGATGATGGACACTTTGCTCTCCTGCACTCGTCTTACACCAACTCACCGACACACACTTGCGCTCGTCCGCTCGCTCGCCGGCTCGTTGGTCCGCCTGCTCGTCTGTCCGTTGACTGGCTTACCCACCACTTCCGAGGGGATCTTGGCCGGTGCGCGTGTCGGTTTTCGCGTCATCGATGGGTGAGCCGGTAAGATGAGGGGCAGATATGGAACAGAGGGAAAGGATTTGAAGGCCAAAAAAAGTGAGGGAACTGCAGCGAAAGTGCAAGTGCGACTAAGAGGAGGCTCGGCAGCAAAAAGTGAAGAGATGAGGGAAAAACTCGTGCAGACGCCGGGCAGCATCTGAGTAATCCGTTGGATGTAACAACACGGTAATCGATTTTTCGAATTTTTGTCCTTCTGCGCCGAGACGGCAGCGGTGGCTATCTCGTTCGGCTTGTTCTGGACAAGTTAGACAAGTTTGCTGTTGACTGCCTGCTTCCTGGCGGGCTCGCCCGTCGCCCGCCTGCCCGACTAACTGGCTGGCTGGGAAACTAGTTGGCCGAGCGGGTGGGTGTGCTCGTTGGCTTGCTTATCCGGACGAAGAGGAGCGTTTGTGTGCTTCCGTACAGAGGGTGAACGAGCCGGCAGGCGCAAGAAAGCAACCAAAAAAGACAGAGGAGTTATCTGAACCTCACTTCCTAACAGCTTCGCTTTTGTATCACTACCGCCGCTGTTAGAGCTTGCGCCAGTGCTTCATACTCCCCCTTCTCTTAAAGAGGATGAAGAGGAGGAGCGATGATCGCCAAAGAGAAAAGAGGGAAATCCAGGCTCTCGGACCGCGTTCTCATCTTCTGCTCTCCTGAGACTCGGCTGTGTTTTGTCCCGATACGCCCGACTACGCTGACAGAATACCACAGTGAGTTCGGTATATTTTTACGTATCGCATCGTTTCTTCTTGGTCAATCTTCGTGCTTTCATGAGAAGGAGCATGAACAGAGCTCGCCGCAAAATGCTTTTCCAGCTTCAACTTTCGTATGCGAACTCTGGAAGAAGAGGTCGCTGGAAGCTCGACCTCACATTGCGAAGCGTACAACAGGGTTGAAGTTCGTTGGGCTATGGAGCTCGACCGATTGTAAGTTTAATCTATCCAGGTGGCAGATGAGGTTCAGTTCAGTTTCGCACTGTGATGTCCAGCCTGCTCTACTACTCCATTCTTCATTTATGCGGACTACTTTGGAAGAACTGAGCCCGGATATCCACTGCTCTTTGTTATGTCGCTTACCCAGAAGCTATGAGATCCAAACTCGCGCGATTCCGAATAAATGTTTGCCTTGGAGCCTCGGACGGAGATCTCAAGTGGTTTTTCCAGGGAGCGGAATTGAGGATCACCTGAAGATCACGAGCAGAATCGATTCACTAGTTTCTCGCAAGTTCCTTGGTGGAATCGCAAAGCGACGTCAAGCGGCTCCATGAGATCTCATTTCCATAAGATGATCATTAGGACGCAACTAGGCGGCTTTTTGTCTAATTCTGTCAGTTCCATGTACACGGATCCGAATCCCGTGCACGCGACTTTGACTTGAATTGCAGATGGTCCTTCGATGGTATTTCGACATTTCCGGGCCCTGTTCCACATCACGGAATGTCTAAATGTTACAGAAATTCTGTCTGACATAAGGTTCTCAAAGCGCTAGAAGATCGAATTCCGGGCCTGAAGAGAAGAGAACGTTGATGGTTGCTGATGCATCATGTGAATGACCACTATAGCGGTCGATCGTGTTGATATCGGTCAAAACGTTCGCCAATAATGGCTGCTCCCTGCTGGGTGACGTATACGGCTTTTTTCGGTCGTCAATCCTCTCTATGTATAGCACACAGAGCGTGTGTTGCGCGAGCGAAGGCCTGGCGTGTGAAACCCTTCCATAAACTACTCTCCCGCTGCCGTCGTCTCGGCTTCGCTTATAAGTAAGTATCGAAAGGAAACACTTATATTATTCTAGTATGGCTCACTTGCCGAGCTCGCAGACGTCTTTCTTTTTGCAGCTGCCACAGTGCATCTTCTGCATAACTAGCAAAACTCATTTAATGATTAAGCGAATTGCCTCGCTGGTACACAGCATGCACGACGATGCTTAATCACAAATAACCGCGATTTCAACACCGTGAACACGGTGAAACTTCCATTATCGAAAACGCACGACAGCGACTACAAAAACATGGCGTAAGGCACCGCTCTCTCGTTAATCAGTGACCTTAAGCCTGAACCTTGACTATTGTTAATGATTCAGATTGCAAAATATTGGATTTGGATCTGAAAAGTCGAAATTAAAGATCGTAGTGTTGTAGTCGATGTAGGAAGCAACGGTAAATATTCCACAAAAACTCGATGGTTCACTTCGAACAAGATCGTGTTCACTTCTCCTGGTTTTTAGAGCGTCTCGAATGAGAATGGTAGGAGTTGTGTTCGAGAACGCAGAGCTAACGATGCGATCGGATGCACTACGCGACGTTCCTTCGATCATTGGTGGAAGACGTTCGAGAGGACGGCGCGTTTTTGAAAATTATCTGTTAGCTGATAGGATTACGATACCTCCCGTTGTTATTAATTATGCATCCGGATGCTGTAGATGGGAGATTGGAAACAGAAGCAACAGAAGGGTGAACGCTGAAACCAACTAAGACTCCTTTTTAATAATTACGATCGAAAAGAGGAAGCAAACATGATACGAGGAAGTAGAAAGAGAGAGTGACCGGATGTCGTGACTTCATGCGGATGAGGCGACATCTCATTCGATTTCGGAGGAAACCCGGAACTCATCAAATGTGGATGAACAAAACGCTTTCCGGCAGGTCTCAGGCGGAGATGAAGTTCTCATGTTTGCTGGTAAGCCACTGGCAGGAGGAATGTTTATTCACAACCGCGCAAAATTAGGCCGGACTCCACAGCGAACTTCATAGAGGTTGACGGAAAAGATATTCAATTATATGACTGAACAAATATTCATACCTGGAACATAAAAAGCGTCATGTGCTCTACGGACTGTGGTTGTCGTCAAAGACCAGGATTGACCGAGCCCACAGGTCCATACGAGGTCAAACATTGCCAGCTATCATTCTGTTATGTTATATGCTCGTAAACGCTCGTAAAAGACGGAGCAAGGAGATAGATATAGCTTTGTCGTTGTCCTCGTCCTCCTCCTTGCTGTGTTGGTGCACTCGGTCGTCCTTGCGGTGCGGCGCCGTAAGGTCTGTGGGTGGCTTCGGCGGTCTAGTCATATGGTATACGCGTTTTCCCGTAGCCGATCTTTCATATTTATTTTCCCGCTTCCCTTCTCGCCTCTTCGCTGCTGGATCGCTTCATTACGAAGACAAATAGACTATCCAACGAAAGCGAGAGGGATTCGGCGACCGCGTATATAGATTAGATTGAATTGGAGTATTTGGCTACCACGCCCTCTCCGTTCTATTGCTTGCCAGGTCCGTCACCACGCCTAGGGCATTCTGGTCCTAACAATCACTCGTCCATCCGCCCCCCTCCCCCCACTCCGATTTCTCCCATATTGATTTAACAAACGCCTGCAGGGCTAATACTTCTCGGCGCGATAGCCCAGGTAGACGCTCTTGAATCCCAACTCGGGCGAGTTGTTGTCCAGTCGATCGATTGATCGATCGATCGGTAATTTATTTCTCACCCCGGAACATTCAAACGCATCGTGGAATCTTCGTGTCTGACTCAAACCATACACTGAGAGCAGCTTTGCGGTTGATTTCTAGCAGCAAAGCATCGCAGGTGATCGACGGCGATGTTTTTTCCTTTTCAACAAACAAGACGAACGCTGTATATACTATAGAATTCAGCTCAGCTTCGCGGTTTTCCCGCTTCTCTTGGCTTTATTGACTGCTGAAAGGTGGGAGTTATCGGCGGCAATTTATTCTTGGATGGATCTAAGAGAATCTAAACAGGCCTGCTTTCCCCGTGCGACGGTTCGGGCAACGTAGGTCACTTCGCGTAAGACGAATCGCAGTTGAGCATAGTAAGTCTTCGCTGTTTTTCTTTGTTCTGTGGGTTTCTAATCCTAGGAGAGTTCCTACACATCTTTAACCCGAGGCCGGAGCAACGAACACCGGGGAAGCGTTGAATGCTCGATTGCTCTTCGTGTTGTTCCTTTCAAGTTGTGTCACATTCGATGTTGATAAACATGGAGTAGAATGAAACGAAGAAACGAGAGTCCCGCAACGGTGATGTCTGGAGAGAGCGCTATGTTGACGCGGGCTTATCTAGTTGTCCCGGAAAGCATCGTTTCTCTTCTGAGGCTCTTTGAGATCCTGTATCGCCTTTGAATGACTCTCTCAGAGTCTTTGGGCAGCTGTTGAATCATCGACAAAGTCGCCAACACGATAATGGCGACCTTCTCGTGGTACTTCTCCGCCAACAGGTCAGGTGGTGGCTCAAGACGTCGGTGACGAGAGCGATGTCGGTTGAAAGAGGCAGGGCCCATAACTGGAGAAAAATTTATAGCCAAGCAACAATTGAACGCGCTTTCCAGTCTTATTCTCCGCCGACTGCTTCTCCGTGGAGGGTGATGTGAGCGCTGCTCCTGGGAGAAGATCGATGGCTAAGGAGTGGATGCCGAGGAGAGATAGAGAGAGTTCCTCACGTTGAGGGTGGAATATGGCTTGAATCACTTTTCTTTTCCACCGTCCACTTGGCGACCCGCAGCGTCAACGCTTAGAGTTCATGATCGATCAAGCGACGTCGGAACCACAGCACCTTTTGTGGGCCCGAAACCCTTCCCAAAAATTTTAGAACGTCCAGATTCGAAGCTCCCAAGTTTTCAAGTCATGTTTGGAACTCCTTGAGATCGAACTAAACTACGCATAGGATATGACCAGAGGCTTCCGTATTCCATTTTGCCGATCCTGATTACTGAGCTCTTCGGTTCAGAAGGGAAAAGATCGCTCAGATGATGCTCCCTCCAATCTTTGCGTTTTGTGTAAGGTGCATTGGGGTGAGGAGCAAGAAGGGGAACATCGGAGAAAAGATCGAGGAGTGTTCGCCGGAGTGGCAGGGAGAGGTGTTGCTGGTGGTGGTGGTGGTAGAGCTGCAAGTAGAAGGACAAAGCATGAAAACAGGAATGGAAGCGTCGATGAGTGTCGGCCACCAGAAGGACCATTAGGGAACAACAAAAGCCGGCCACGTTTCTCTCTACCATTTTCGCTATCAGACTCTTTCTATCATTTGTTCTCTCCCCGCCCTCCTTCGAGCTCTATTCTTGGGGGGCTCCTTCGCCTCATCTTTTTTTTCTTGATTTCTTCCTTCAACCTTGCTCTCGTTTCCTCCGATTCCTCGCCTCTCTTCGCTCTCCTTGGCCTTTTTCGCCAATGGATTCTCACTCCACGCTTCGATGTGCTAGTTGTTGTGATGCGAGCAAGGCAAGTGGCAAGCCTTACTTTTCTTTTACTCCTCTCCAGTCAGCCCTCGAGACTATTTTCTCCGCTCGGAAGCATCTCCGACGATTTGACGTCGATGGCTTTGTTGTTGATGTTGCTCGATTTCCAGTCCGTTCGGGTCCAGCTCATCGCTTGCTTCTTTTCTGCTCATCACAAATATATTTTCCGGCCTCCTACCCACCACGCCTCGTTTCCTATGACAAATGGCCGGCCTACTTCGCCGCAATGAGCAACACTTCGGACAGACGCTCGATACTAGCGGGAAAGTTCTTCTTGGCGGAAAAGACGAGAATTGTCGCCATCATTCAAATTCTTTGGTGCCAATGGGCTCGATGTTGTGCCATTAGCCTGACGGCTGTGGTGTGCGGTTTACGACTCGATGAGCAAACTTCGAGATTAATCTTCAGCTTCAACTCTCACGAATATGTTCTTGCAAGTTGACCTTGCGTCGCAACGCGAACTGGTCGAAGATAGCGTTTCAGTGAAGGAAAATTTACGCGAGACTCGGCCACTTCCTCTGAGGGGCTCTTGCGATAATTTTCAGAAGGAGTTCCCAAAATCCTTTCGATCCCAGACTTATTTCATTCCAGCTGTTCCTCGGAATCCGGCGGAGGACTCATGTGCGAATCGAAACTCATCCCAATTCCAGTGATGTACATGAATAAAACTTTATTGTACTTGTTGGAAAATTCGACACGAGGTACTCCAGCGAAATCTCGCTCATAACATGCAGAGATACAACTCCGACCCGGCACGGAGTTGGGCGGTACTTCACATACTGGTTAGCATGCAAGCGCGTCGGCCTCGAGAAAACTTGATTCGCGTCGTGCGCGTCAAATGATAATAGCCGTTGAATAGGTTTCTAGCTTAGTTGAGGCCGATTCCTCATTTCAGTAATCATCAGCGAAAAGTTTCAGCAATAAATGTCGACACATTCCACCGGATGAAGCGGGACTTTGATCTTTGTTCACCATGAGCAGTTAATTAGCGACACAACGCGGCATGAAGGCGGGAAGGAAGAGTTATTCCAGAGCAATACAGAGGACCACGAGGGAACGGGAGTTGAATATTCTTGATATTTGAGCGAGCGAACACGACGGTTGGCACGGAGAAAAGTTTCTTAATCGGTTGTCAAGTGTATCACTCACCTGAGTAGTGTTTTTTGACGGAAGCAATCGAGCGGTCGACTTCAGGCCCGTCGATTCATGAAATATTCTCCTGAATCTTCAGGATGGTATCTTCTCGATGAAAACCTTCTCGAAGCTCACAGTACCAGTGCGCAAGCGGCTGAGAAGTAGACGCGGTTGCATGTCCGCGTTGTGTAACATCCTACTCTTCTCTTTTTGCTCGTCGCTCCGGATTTCCAGGGATCCGAGGTCACGGCGCGGCGTTCTCCCGTTATTTTGAATTCGGCCCCGGACGGCCTCGACACTTGGTGCTCGAACACCTCGAAAGGTGCACCACAAGCGCGGATTTGTATGAGGCAGTTCGCAGCATGACCGGTAGCGAGGATTGCCATCTTTATTTCCTGCGCTCTCATTAGGAGAATCCCTCGCAGGAGGGTGAGGAGGGACAGTAGGGAAAATCCCTCGATAGCATCCATGTCATCCTTGAGCTTTATCCTGAGTCCGTCGAGGAGAACTGAGCCGGAAAGTCCATGAGGACAAGACATCTTGACCATAACTCTTATCGGCGAAGCGCACGAACGAACGAGCACTTCAACCACAGAAGTTTCACGTAGCCTGTTCTCGAGGACATGAAGCGTTGGAGTTCTCGATTCATCGAAGATCTCTCGAAGCGAGCTCAAACGTGCACGATGAGGAATAAGGGTTGCTTTCCCAAAACTTGAAACCACGATTCGCAGATTCGCATCATGTCTCCCAGTGGATCGCCATGTTCCAGTTTCCAGTTGGAATGATTCGAGTTTTTGAAGACCCAAAGTGTTGGAGAGATTCTGACTCGCGAACGTGCACCGGTTCGCCCACTCGTCCACGTGCAGTGATAATGACATCACACTAGCCCTCAAATTATGTTTTTAGCAAACTTCGAGCAATTTATCCCTGACGACCCAGCCCACAGCCCGGACCAGAGTCACTGCAATATTTTTTGTTGAAGGATCACAAAGTGTTCAGGCCATCACACAGGCCAGAAAAAAAAACTTTGATCCACTCAATTTTTGCATCAAAGGTCGCAGCGGTTTCAACGAGAACGAGTTTTGTTTCGTCAGAGTTCCTTTCACCTCAATCGCTCTCAGGTCATTTCAGAGAGCGATGTCAGGCACTCCAGCAGGCACTTCGACATTGGAGTGAAAGCTCAGTGAAAAGGCAGAGTTGAAACTGAGCGAACGCTCGAGGCTAAGGGTTCATCCGGTCAACAGTGATAACAGCCTCGACGGTGATCGCTTTCACGCAATACCGGTGAAACTATCATGACCGCGGCGATGCTGGCGGCTGAGCATTTTACTTGTTTCAGCGTCGAGGCTGACCCCGGCCATTGTTCCGCGGCACAAAGACAAGCATGCATGCAGGCAGCTGGACAGGCGAGCAACTGGCTGAAAGGGCGAGCATTGACGCTCGACCTTGCGCAGTGGGAACAGGTTCAGGAAAAACCAGACGAGGATCGGGAACCTCCAAAGTGCACGAAGAGCCAGAGGAATAAGCAGATCCCTCTCGTTGGCGGTAATAGAACAGCGGAAGCGATCCAATGGTGAAGCGATGAGGAGCCGCAAGCCGAGACATCAGACCCGACATCCATCGATTTCAAATTAGGTAAAAGTCAGGCTTCGAACACTTTTTGCTCTCTGCACTTCTGCAGCCTCGGTGAGAGGGAGAGGAGGAGATATGTTGTGGATTCCATCTGTGCGAGCGTTTGCAGCTGTGAACTCGAAATGTTTGTATCAAAAACAGTGTTCCACTAATCGAGCCCCTCTGAGCGTCGGGAAATTGTGACATCTGTGCCTCGAGATGTTCCTTCGCCGCCTATTCCAGATGGAAATTTCTTGCGTTCGAACCTTTGATCTCGGTTCATTCTGCACTCACATCTGAAACGCCTCAGATTCTTCTCGAAGTGAGTGTTCGACCACGAGGATAGATTCTTGAGACAATATTCGAAGTCACTCGACAAGAGTTGTGAGGCGCACCGATTTGTTGTTCGACACAAATTCTGAGTTCTCATCAGGCAAGGAAAGGTTTCGCGTCTCCCTTATTCCAGATCGTTATGTTCAAATCAATATCGGTGATTCTCAAGTGATATCCACCTGATAAAGGCATGATGTTTATTCGCTGCCGAGATATTTTGATGATCTCGAGCAGATATAAATTCTTTGAGAGACTCAAACGCTACGGTTTTTGATCCGAAAATCTAAAAAGACCTCTTCGAAACTCGTCTCCGGCTCTCCCGGGGAATCCGAAAGACTAGGGCAACTGGCGACTAACCGGTTAGCCCCTATAATTTCCATCTTTGTTGAAATTCACGAGGTCGATGGTCGAGGCGTTCTGCTCATTTCCGATGAGATGTTTCCGATCTCCCAAAATCAAAAGTATCAACATGATGGAGTCGGCATCCCATGCGCGATGGCAGTGCGCCACACAGTGCATCTTCTTCTGCGCGTCCTCTTCCGAGGAGTTTCTCGCCGAACGCTGATGCCAGTTATCGTTGAATTCTTGCTGCAGACACTTGCAAGATTTCGAGCTCCGAGTTATAAAGACAGATACGTGCTGACTCCAGGGAGCGGTCTTCCGTTCGCTGGCGTGCTCGCTCGCTCGGGTAGGCGGTCGACAGTTTGCGTCTATACGTCGAATCTACGAGCACGACGAATCCGAGAGCGAAACGACTGACAGAGAAAAGCTTCCCCCTTCCGTGCGAGCGTCGGCGGCGGCAGCGCGAGCTAAGGATACTTCATGCGGTGGAAGTGAGTCGAGGCGGCGCGACGGTTCGTGTCAAGAAATAGCTCGCAGTAAATATTGAGCATCTCTACTACAGTTGTCAAAACAGCAGCCGACCGAAAAGATACAGCGGGTGACTTTCGAGCCACAATATAGGGTTCGCGCTTGTGTTGTAGTCTTCGTCGTCCTGGCGGCGACTATTTTCCCCTCCTCATCGTAAAGAAGATCTAAACTGGAAAAGTTCCAACCTACGCGCCTAGGCGACGGAGAGGCTCAGTCAGTCGTCAACTCGAAAGCACAGAACCTACATCGACGAGTTGCGGATTCGTCGCTCGGTATAAGATCGTCTACCATCGTCTGTCGTCGAGCCAGAGGAAGAACAAGCTTGGTAGGTGGAATTTAATATAGGGATGGAATGCGACAGCGGGTGGAACTAAAGACTAATCGCGCAGCGACTTTGCGGCTCTAACCGACGTCGTCGACGGAGCGCCGATGGTGGTGCCGCATCGTGGGTGAGATGACACCCTTCAAAGTTGGCCTTCACCCTCGGCCAAATATCGACCCAGGTGCACGATCGAAACCTCTGTCTTCTTCAAAGATCCGCGAGTTTTTTGATGCATTCACGATGAACGTGTTGAGTCGGTACGCTCTCAACCGGAGACGACTTTTGACCTTAACACAGCTGCTTGTGGTCGAAGAGAGTATGAAGGAGCTGGAGAACTCGAAGAAAGGATTACAAGGCCCTTGAGAGACCTCCGATGCGAACAAGGAATACTCCTTGACATCGACCCGAGCGAGGAACTGCTTCGATTCCGAGCAAGAATGAACTCACAATCGGGCGATGAAAACCTTCCAACTATGAATAGCAATCTCGCAATCAGCAGAAGAGACGATTCGCTGATCTTTCGAGAGTTCAGATGTCGTCCTGCCACCGAAAGAGATCACGATCCATATCTACATCGAAACGCCGCAAAAATCCTAATTACAATCGTACTTGACGAGAATAGAACATGGAAAGCGAGGACGAGACGGTCTTTGTGTCGAGGATCAACGAAACTGATTGTCGAACAGAAGCCTTCCAAGTCTCTGAGTCTCTGAGCCTTCAAACTCTGTCGGGTCTCATATCTAGTCGGTTACAAGACGAGCGACCCACGAGTCATGGATGATAGAATTGGGGAAAAGTATCTCGTCCGGCTACGGAATCGGATGAGGCGCCAGTTGAAACTCGAAATAAGCTCCGACGAGACCTTTCCAGCTCGATGATGGAGGTTTTTTTTCCGCGCGAACATCAGTGTTTCCTCTCAAGGTTTTTTCTTTTCTATTTCAATTCCACTGAGAAGTGAACAATCATTAAGTGTTGGTCATGGCGCTTCAAAAGGGTGAGTTGCCACGGGTTGCTGGGATAGTCGACGGCCGGCTAGCCGTCTGCCAGCCAGCTTGCCCGACTGCTTGTTGGTACGCTGATTCTCAGAGGAACTCGGTGGAGAGGGTCTTTGACGACGGAGGAGGGTTCGGCTTCGCGAGGTGCACAGCCTCAGTCTGTGCCTAGAAGCCGATCGAGAGCCAGGCTGTAGCTTTACGTTGAGCTCGGTTAGAAAGCACGACTTCGCCGCCAAACCGGAGAGAATGTCAACGGAGTCGCTGTGCGGCGCGGCAAATTACGTCACGCGTCTCGAACACAGCGGCGATTTTCTCATGCCAATCGAATCAAAAGAAATGTCGATCATGTCAAAGTGAATTGTTGCTATGATAATTTTTTCTTCTTGCTGCGACAATTGTTAATGTTGTTGGTGCTGGTGGTGACGGTGGTTTCGGTGGAGGTGCCCGGCTCCGATTTGGCTCCCTCGTGAACCATCTCACGAAAGTTCAACACACTCACTTCAACGGATTTTCGACAACGGACAACGCTTCCCGGTAAGCACTCGAAAAGGGATTATGATGATTAATATCGATTATCGTCGCTCACGAAATTCAAGTGCCTGAATACGATTTTGCAACATTTTGATCGACTCGATGACTTTGTGTAATGAGTTCTCCGCTTCAAATTCAATCAGCAATCCGATTTCTCGATAAGAATGGTAATCCATAAAATCTAACACCAAATCAGGAAAACTAGCTGAAAGCAGGAATGGAATTCTTTTTTGGTTTGTTTCGTTCCTTCCTCTCCACGTACCTGTTGTATTGGAAACAATGAACGCCGGGCGAGGGCTTGGAAGAATGGCTATTTGCATTTAGCAACGTTCCACCGTCATTTCGAATTCGGAGGCGAATTCGTCCCCGGATCGACGTCGAGGACGGGATGGAAGATTGTTTCCACGTCGTTCCTTTGTGGAGATTGGACGAAACGATTTCCGGAAGTTTACGAACTCTCATTCCGAACGAAAGTCATCCCAGCGGTTCGTCTGTGCTAGAATGAAACCCTCCGAAATCAGGTCGAGTAAACGAACTCTCTCGTTGAGATGTTCATCATGCAGAAATTAGGGACAGCTCAAACGTTCTCATCCGTCTTCCTCAAGACCAAATCCAAGAGCGGAACGAGCGAACGGGACCGGACTAAGTGGTCTTGTGTTTTTTCTCGCAAAATTAATGTTCTGAACCCGCGCGTATAATTCACTTAACCGTTCGGGTAGTTGTGTGTGCTCAACGTGGTTGCTCTGCTCTATACGACGTTACGTTGGTGGTAGCATTCTAGTTTTTCTTTCTCCTACATCGACCTGGACGAAGAGGAGCAGTTGTCGCCCTTTCCACGGAGCGACGACACTTTGTGAGGTAGAGACCGAAGTACGGCGACATCAAGCATCATTTTTTTTCGCCCGGCCTGATTTCAGTGTAATCACTCAATCGCATTTGCATCTACTCAGCCATTCATGGAAAGCTTCTAATCTTTCTCGTTTCTTTCCCCATACGTGTTCCATTTCCTGGAGCGAATCAGCCGCCCGGCCACGAGCGGTGCATCATTCAGTGAGGGGATCTTGGCATCAGCTTTTGGCGGGGAGTGGACTCACTCCAACGGTCTCTGAGGGCAAATTACAGCGGAACTCAATGTTTGTGTCGGACCATTTATCTGGGACCCATCCTCCTCATCAGAGTTTCTCTCCCGTCGAGCCGGTAATTTTCTGATTCTATCGAAAACTCCGCGCTCGGAGGAAACCAGGAACCATTTCGCAGTCACAACTTGTGGGCTCCTGGAATCGATTCCGGAGAGAGCATAGATGATTCTGGGAGATTTATCTGGGCGGCATTCGAACAAACGGACGGTGTCAGAAAACTTCCGAAACCGAGAGACACGAGAACGTTGCTCGATTGTCAAGGAGTCGAAAACGTTTAAGAGCATCGAAAGCCAAAAGCAAGCTCAGGCACTGGACAGTTTGGTGTCCAGAGCTCTTGAAAGCCCAGCGGAAGACAACACGTGCTCACCTCGCTGCCCCCGAGGAATTCGGACGAGGAGTCGACTCAATAAAAGAGCGCTTAGTCTTTGCTGAATTGACCGGATTTGAGCTGAAGACCTAATCGGCTTTTGTTGGGAGGGAAAAATCGCTCCAAGTAGAGAAAACTCTCGTTCTTGGAATGAATTCCGCCACAGTTGAACGAGCTATCGGGAATGTGTGTGGGTAAGCGGAATCAACTCCGCGCCTGCGGCCCTGTGCGTGCAACGAGTATTCCAAGCGGTATTACAACAGCGCCCACTCTGGGAAAACTTCCAACGGTCCGCAGCTCTCGCAAAGCCAAATACCACGAGCGATTTCGTACGAATCTCTCACAAGCGAAGACCGAGGCTCACAGCTGAGGTTTTCTGAGCGTTTTGTTTATTCCCATATCTTGATGCAGTTTTTCGTTGAGCTTGACGGAGATCGTCATCAGAGCAAAGTGATACGACGGAGGGCGAAGCAAAAAATTGAAATCCCGCTGATGCCGTCGACGCTTGTTCGTCGCCTGCTCCATTCATCATTGTCTCAGCCAGCTCGCGGAACATTCCCGCTGAAAGCGCAGCGAGCGGCACGTTAGCCAACATTGAATGCGGATGGGCAAACTCTATAAAGCATTAAATGCAGGTCGGACTCAGGTTCCCCGGACTGCCTGCCTGTCACACGCCCGTTCACCTGATGTCCACCGACCTGCCTTGCGGGGATCTGCCGGGGATGCTCCCAAACTAGTGACTCTCGGTCTGCATCCCCTTGTCCGCTCATCCGTTTCTCCCTCTCTTCCTCTATCTACCTACGTGACCCCATTAACAGCAGTGAGAAGAAGTTCCTATCCGGGCGGACGCAACTAAAGAGCAATTTACGTAAAACCTGGCAAACTTGGAGCCGTTTTTACTTTGCCAAAGACGAGTGGCTCCCCGAGGAGATAGAACCCTCAGGTCTACCCGTCCACTTTTCCGTTTGAAGGTCCGTTTGTTCTGGGAGTTGATTGTATTTGGTTTCAGCCGGAACTTCGTACTCTCCCTCCCACGAACATTTTCTCACATCCTTCCCCTGGGGGGTATATAGCGAAAGATGAGATATGTGTTTATATATGTTCTCATGTATATCGTATCTGTGGATCCGAGATGCTGTGGCATTTCCCGTGATATTCGACGTAGCGCGATGAATTCAATCTTTCGGATATTGATTGTAGGTGAGAAGGTGCATGATTGATTCCTGATGACAGTTCTTTCGAGATGGAATGCTATATATTCATGCAGGAGATCTCCGTGCACGATAAACGAGTGCGGATTCCCCGATATCTTGCTTTATGAATTAATATCTACAGATATCACTTCTAAAAGTCTCAGACCAACTTCAGGTTAGAGTTTCCATGAGTGGAAGGCAGATTTCAGTCTCTATGTGAGCACGTTCAATTTCGAATAATAATCCTTTAAATCTAGCAACATCTTTTCGTGAGCGAGATGAGTTATCGTCGATTCGAAAGTCATGAAATCGTGAAGTACGAAACTCAGACAGAAAAACTACCGGATATCAACTCCTTCTCAGCTTCAGATCTTTCGATGATGCCGCATCTCCAACATGAGTGATCACCTCGAATCCTCTAATGGAACATCTCATCATTTCAAGAATCTGTTGAGAAACCGCGCCATGTGAGGAATTTCCTTCGTCCACATTTCTCAAGATGGACAATCAGATATGGTCCATGGAGTTCCCAATTTCTCAACTTGCGAATTGGCTCTTGGATGAGTCTCGATTGAGTTCTTGAGAAAGTGCGCATCCCTATCTGATAAACTTTCAGATGGGAGTTTCGTTTCCTGATGAGTTTTTCACTTCCGGAATCTCGAGGGAATCATTTGAGGCCGAGTCAAGAATATTCTTTTCAAGAATTGTTCTCCTGGTTCCCATCGTCCTCCGGGAATAAGCCCACGGCCTGTGTTGGAGCTAGGGAAGCCTCGCAGGATGTCACATGGAGACCGCAACGGAAAACACTCAGATTTATTCACGGAACTCTTTGTTTCTGCGCGAGAAGGAAGTATTCGTTTGGAGAGAATTTCTGTTCTTCGAACTCATGAGTCTCGTGGAGTGAATCTTCGAAGGAGCGCTCATGGATATCGGTGTGAGATGACTCAATTCAGCTGTCGTCCGAGGTTCTTGAAGCTCAGCGAGCATTCCGTCGAGTTCATCATTCATTATCGTTATCGTCAATGTAGAAAACAGCTTCCCTCATCAAGCGGCAATGGAATGAGGGTTGATTGAAAGCGAATGACGACGGGGAAACGTTGGGCGGGCTCTACCGAGGTCGCGGGTAGTCGTGTACAATTAGTTGGTTAGCTTCAGCTTGATCAGAGAGAGTGTTCCCATCGCGGACATCCTACCGGATACCCTGACGGCATTCTGCGGTAGATTCTACTCCTTGCCGATGAGAAGCATCGGGAGCATTGAGACGAGCTTGCACACTCGACTGATGGAGTGACGCGAGACGCCTAATAGAGAGTACGCGTAATGGTAGTAACGGTGTTTCTGCTTTAATGCAGCCTACTGCACCGAAACTTCCAGTCAGCTAGTCGACCGGTGAGAGCCGGGCGGCCGTCTTCATTATCGACAATTCAACAACAACATCAACTCTTCTCCATGAGTGGAGCAGAGCATCCTACGTAAGCATCTTGTCCGAGACTCCCATCTTTTCCGCCGGAATGCTTTTGTTGTCCGAGCTCTATGGGAGCGATCTCACAGCCAGTGGTTGGGCATTTTCTTCAACTTGTGCTCGGCTGGATTTCACCAATACAACGGATTTAGGTGTTTGACATTCCAGTTTCGTCCTGATGTTCCAAAAGTTGGTCACTTCGACAACAGAGTCATTTGTGCACTTGAGTCTTGCAATTGGTTACCGAACTCAAGAATATTGGGATGAACAGAGGGGCAGGACACGAAGGAAGTTCTCTGTCGAGTTCTGGAGAGGATGACTCGGGGCATTCTTCGTTCGATAACCGCTTGAACGTGTGTCTCTTCGAGGTGAGCCACGTCTCCTCTGACGGACGATATACGTGTGCTATCGATGCTCTCGCCTTCTTCGAACATCTAAGTTCAGAGTAATGTTTGAAATAATATAATAATAGAATAAAATAACGTAGCCATTAAGGTTTGAAAGCTAAGCAAACAGGAATCCAACTTCGAGTAGAGAAACCTCCCCGAGATCTGAAACGTGTAATCTCGTGCTCGCTATCGGACCGCAGAGCTGGAATAACACCAGTGGCTTATTATCGATTGGAGACTCAGTTTACGAAATTCAAATACTATTGACACTCGCTGTGTTCATTTCTTTGAGGAAGCCCACTATCACGTCCAGGGAGGGACACGAAACGATGCAGATCAATGATCGCGAACGTTTCTTAAAATACATGTTCTTCTTGTATCGATCGGATAGATGTAGTCGATGCTCATGACTCATGAGTGCTGTTTCTCCGGTGAGCTCAGAAAAGGCTCAGCTTTAAACGAGGTCGGCAACAACCGAATGTTTTCGCTGCACGGATGGATATTTGGGGAAATTTTCCAGAACATCGACGAAATGGAGAAGCCTCGAGCGGATTTCGATTCAGATATTCTAAGCAGCGCGCTGATTTTTTTTTTCTCTTATCTCCTAATGCGCCGTCCGGGACACGGTTACCTTTTTTGAAGCTTTGAATACCCTCCGACTTTACGCCGGCTTTGCTACGAAATCGAAGATAGACCGATAGCAAGCGAATCAGCATCGGAAACAAGTAGACGGAAAGCAGAAGGGAGCCGTGAGAATGGAGAGAAGCTACCAGATAAAATCCGAGGAAATCGGCTTGCGTCCCGCTCCCGGTAATCTGCAGAGCAGGAAAGTAGGTGATAGATTGAGTTTCACTCGTGTACATGCCGCATCCATTAGGCCGCTGAGCTCCTTAGCGCTCGTCGAATCGTTTGTGTTGCTCTTGTTTCGCGACGTCTATTAGAGGTGAACACCTTTGGCGCTGTACCGCCAAACGGTTCACGGAAACCGAGATCGAGAACATGGACTCGAGATAAATAATCATCAGAGTTTTGTTCGAAACTGCAAACGACGACGACACCAAAAGAGTACGCGAGTGCGACCTTGCGAAATTACCCTCGTGTAGAGACGAATGTCGTCTACATCTGCACAAGCACGAGAAGCGAGATGACAATTGCGCCTCGGAACGCCACCGCCGGCACAAGAAAACAAAGTACATCATTTTCAATTGTCTCACGAAGCGAAGCGCACTCGAGATCCTCGTTGGTTGGCCCGACTCCGTTGAGTACTTGTGTCTGCCCGACCGCTTCTTCGCCGGCTACTAAGGCAACTCGGAAATCTCTGTTCCCACTTCTCTGTTTGAGAGGGAAAAAAATTGGAGACACCGGGAACTCTTCCCGGAATCCGTCTCCAGGAAGAACGTCAGCACTTTTGGTCTACAAGTGGACTCTACTCTGAAAGTGCGTAGATGGATGTCCTGTTTCTGTTCCGAAGCGGTAAACGCAGGGAACGAACTTGTTTTCCCATTGTTGCTCTCGGCTGTTTTTACTGAAAAAAAAAATAATGTCCGTACCTTATTGGATTTCGAGAAACTTATCAAGTGGCAGACATCAGAAGAAATCGTTGATTCAGCCGAGATACGATTTGAAAGAGATGTCGCGGATGTTTCGTCAATTTCAATGTCCACAGAATGTCCTCCTGCGGCGAGCTCAGAAACTCGGCGAATCGGAGAATATCCAAAAACCTGGACAAAGGCATTCTTTGAAATCAATTTCCGGAGCTGTGATTCTGAAAAGAAACCGAGATCAAAGAATCAAGGAACATACTCGATCAGCAGGTTTGTTTCATCTCCAGGACGGCGGCGGCGTCGTCGACTGTTATTCGGTTTTAATCATCTGACGTGAGTCCGCTGATCTCGGAATTCAGAAGGACATGCGGAGAACAAGCAACGACGCACAAAAGCTGATCCCAGACGTGATATTTAAGCATGAAATGTGCTCACGTGCACGAATTCACTCACCCCATCGTTCGTATGAGCTTCGAGATAGATACAAGCGCTCGCCGGCCACAGGCACATAATCAAATGCAACGCCAGATAGCGACTACACGGAAAGTTTCCGCGTAGCCAGCGGAAGCTGTGTTCAAATTTGTATTCAAGTCAGGGACCATAACGTAAAAACAATTCAACAGTGGTCCCAGCAGGACAGGAGGGACCTTGGCCACGTAATCACTGCGGACTTCGGTCGGCATCGATGAGCAACCGCAATTTGTCGATAACCCCGTTCGAGCGAAAGGAGTCTCTCAGGAGGTCCGTGATATCCTTTCCATGGTCTGTGGGTGGTCGGTCTCCAGTTGCTTCTCCAGCCAGTCTCGAAAGCGCCGTATTTCGGGGAAGTTCATCAAGCCGGGTAATTCACTTTGGCTTCTTCAAGAAGCACAACTGAAGGCTGACGGAGAGCACTCGAAAGCTGAAACGACCGTTCGCAAATTTCCGAGCTTTTCTTAAGAATGAGCCTTCCGGGGCGCCTACAGAGAAGCACCTTCAATGCATCTTCATTTATTTGCCAAACTTATCGAGTCGGAGAAACGTAAGGTTGGGAATCTCGGCAAAATGAGACACTCTCCTGTGAGACTCCTGAAATGTCTGGTGAGCTGGAGGCAGTTTGCGGAAATATATCACCGAGCAAGAGTTCGTTTCGCCACATCTCGGTGCATTCGAGTTCTCCCGATCCTTAGACGGTGTATGAAACGCGAGGAATCGCGACTGAACGAGAGAAAGGCGACCTGGACACCTTTGTAACTCTGTTTCAGAAAGAGGGAGGCGCGGAAAAAGTATTCGAACAAAAAACTCGGGGTACATCGCGTTCCCAAGCTGAGTCGTGCTGAGCCAGTGGCTTTATGAGCAAAGTGGCTCCCCGCCAACAAAAGAACCGAACATTCGAGGAGATTGTTTGAAGCTTCGCCAGCTCCTCGTCCACAGAACACTCGTTGGATTAGCTTGGTAGCCGACTTGCAACACAAGTGTCCTGCTGGCCGTGACCTGTTCTGTGTATGTATGTATCTGGAAGGCCTAGTTTTCTGGGTGTGCCAGCTGGATCGATACTTGCAGATTCCTTTCAGGTGCAGAAGTCTGCTCTTTGGTTCGCCAATATCTGATGGCTTAATTACCTTGCTAATGAAAGAATCGGTGGATGGTTCAATCTGAATCAGATGAAGCTTTGATCCGGATAGAATACAATTTCACTCTTATGCCTTAAAACTCGATACGAAAGAGCGACTGGGAACGAAACACCGTTCCACACCGAACATCCACGGTGCGGCGGGGACGGAAACATGAACTTCAGGATATGTTGTTCCACGTTGAAACCTTTTCTGGAGATGTCTTCTCTGCCTATAGCGATGTTCTCTAGGTGGAAACAAAGAGAAATCAAGGCCTTCCGCAAGATGTAACCACTTCCACGGAAACGCATCGCTTCGCTGGAGTCGTTCGCGGCAGGACGCGACCCGAATCGGAGTTTTCGCGTGACTAAAAGCAGCTCCCTTCGATGCTAAAACCGTCTGGATCTATATTGGTTGCGACAAAGCGTCAGCCCGTTCGCCTCGAGGATTTTGAAAGTGGCATGCGTCCTGATCCGCACGAATGAACAGTAGGTGGTGCCAAACACACCGTGTAATTTCAAGCTTTATTACGACTGAGGAGAAATGGGGAGAACGAGCGATTCAGCAAACGGACGCGGAGAGCGGAAGGGAACGATTTAATTTGAAGTTAACAAATGGCAAAAACGTGCTCGACGTTTTTTTTTGCTGCGAACCGATCCATCCCGCGACAGGATTCCGACCGGCTCCGAAACAGCAAGCTTTAGCCGGTTGAGAGCCGACGAAATTTGCATCGGGATTTTATTCGCAAGCGGACCCTGTTCAACTGATGAGACAACATTCGACGTGTGGAGTTTCGAACGAGGGCGTGTAAGATAAGTTGCGACGCGGCGCAGGTTCGTTCCGAAGGAATTTGCGTCAAGCGACACTCGAAATTGGAATTCGCTCGACGACTAAGCCCGCTGAATTCAAAATCTTCGTTAAATCAAGTCCCTCGAAATCCTGGAGTCAATTCATATCGGCAGGTATTCAGCCTGAGATCCACTTGACCTTGTGCAAGATTGAGAAGCGCTCGTCCTCGTCCTCCTGTCGCTCTTGACGCTCCTGGAATGCCGGCTCGTGCCTCAGCTCTCGATTTTTTGTTCCGGAGCTCCTGTCGGAAAACGTCTTCTTCGCCCCTCGATTTTTCTCTTCGCTTCTTGTTCCCTGGAAGCGTTGCCCTTCCGAGCAAAGAATTCCACTCAGCCGGAAACCTGCTGACCACAATCGCTTTCGTTTATCCGCTGGTAGGGTAAATTTTGAATCGGTTGCTGAGGCCTTGTTGAGAATCGCTGACTTTAGAGGAGAACGGTCGCTTTCGGCCATCGATCCTTTGACCGCGCTTCAAGACAGGGGCGGTTTTGTGGGCGCCCGAACAAAACCACGATCTGTCCTGAACCTTCCGAACACGGCACTCCGCGACGCTACTTATTGATTTGTTGTTCACTCGATCCAAAAATCTCGAGATAATTAATTCTCGAATTCCCGCCTACACCGAAACACACAGTGCTGTGCGGAAGTTCCGGGGCAGTCGATGTTTTGCGAATCATTCGAGATCTTCTAAAATTCATAGTATTGGTAGAGTGCTTGGCTATGATGTGAATCATGAAGCGGACCGGCAGATCCTTCGAAGATCTCGAAGAATTCGCAGAAAATCCTCAGGCTCTGAGATTTTTGCACGTTATTGTATGTTTAGACGTGTCTTCTTCGGCGAAATAGTGTCGAACCGAGCAGCGCTCCTTCGGTCTCACTTTCAGAAAAATAAACGCGGAAATCAACGATCGCTCACGAACAACCTTTGATTCCGGTGCTTTTCTCAGAAGTTCGTCGGGTTTGTGATGGGGAACTGTCGAGCTCAAAACTCTTTGTCCTGAAATTGCACATCAAGACGCATGATTCAGCACTCGCAGAACTAGGAAATCTCATTTTCTCGAGATTTCCGAGGCGTTTGCGAACAGGGGAAAATCTCGTCCCACTCTGTACATCCGAGTTGTCGACGAGCCACGAAACTCATTCCGCATGAAGTAATCTTGGAGATCGCCACGACGCCGATGGAGTTTCGTGACACCAGGTGAAAGTGCAGCCCCTTCCCGCTCGAGCTAAGCCCGATTGAAATATTCTGCTTTCGCTCACCATTCTCCTCTTTCAATTCTTATCTGATAAGATAACGAAGACATCAACGATTGTGTTGTTGCGCCCTTTGGGGATCCTCCACTGCAAGAACGCTGTTCCCATGGACAATGTATGAATCAATTAGCGGTGTTGCGACCCTCGGTTTTAATTGGTCAGAAAACCGTGTTCCAATTGATGGTCGGGATTGAGCGGAACGAGAAGGGACGACACTGGACGTCCGTGTGGGGGAATCAACCTTGACGGCTCTCTCCGTGTCCCTGTCGTCCGGTTGTTTGCCGGCTTGCTGCACGGCCCGTAGTTAGGTCCGCTCCCAGTAATTGCCGCATACAAGATGGGGCAGCAGCGGGTGTCTTTCTCTCTCTCTCACTGGGCGGACGGCTAAAAGGGGTTAACGACGTACTCGGCTCGGCCTGATAGCGACCCAACGGAATCCATCCGTGAACCACAGGGGGCTCAACATGGAATTACTCGTCTGTCCATGAGTCTTCGGATGTCGGTGAGAGCGTCCATTCGTCGGAACGCTGGCGGCCGGCGATCATTGGGTTCGTTTGTCGATCTCTTTAGCAGCCTGCCTTCGTGCGTGCTCGGTGAACGGTCGTCCTGTTGCCCGTATGAGGGCAAGCCGCATTGCATCATCGCTTCGGATAGAAACACGGTAAACACCTAACAGCAAGACCGAGGGGTAAAGTGATTCGGTCTAGTCAACTGCTATTATCTCGTTCGTTTGCTTGTTCTTCCGCGTGTACTTGCTGACTGACCGACCGACCGACCGACCGACCGACCGACCGGTTGACTTGCGTGTCCGCGTGTTTAACAAGCGGAGGCTAGCAGACGAACAGGTGAAGCCTGTTGTTTCTTATTAAGTCGATCCCACGGCAACTACGCAAACAGCGCTCAGCCTTCTCCGCTTGTTCCTTGCACGGGCGCAAGGCACGACAAATTGCACTCTCATAGACACATTCCCAGCGTTTCTCCGCAGCAAGGCCGCCGCCGCCGCCACCGCTAATGCGGCTCGAGATGGGCCAGCAAACATAGGTTTCCTTCTCCTCGAAGAGACCGTTATTTTGGATCTAAGGAAGAGTAATATCTGATGTGCGCTACACTTTCACGTGCCGACTTGATACAGTAATAAATGGGAGCGCGATTTTAGCCCTCATGACCGTACGGTGGTTCAGGAACTTCGCGGTTCTTCTTAGATTGTTCCTCAGTGATCCAAAGCGAGATGTTTTTTTATCTATGGACGCACAGTTCCGCGAGATGATTGTTCAAAGAGAATGATTCTCCACAGATTCGGTCATGGGCTGAGGAGACGGTTTCGATGGTGGTTTGGAATCATGAGAGAATAGTTTCTTCTTCTATCTGAATTGCAGGATCATATCATTGTTCTCGATAGGAGGAATGGTTCTCAAAGAGCCTCACTTTCAAATGAAATGGCTTAGACGCGATGAGATCCGATTTCTTGGAAGAGATCCAAATTTCTTGGTTTCCATTCCAGTCAATGATCAAGTCAGCTTCATTCTCCTACGTTTAGAATTCCCCTCAGATCGATGAAGAGAGAGGAGAAGGGGAAGAAACTCGGTCACGGCGACTTTGAAGAGACATCAAGAGAAAAACCAGAAGAGGAAGATAAGGACACACAGTAATGCGCGCGGAATTTCTCTCGCAGAAATCAGATTACATCCTGCGAGAGGTGATTTTAAGTGAACTCCTCAACAATTCCATCGGACTCTATCTTCGAGAGCCGAGACTGGATATCGGGCGACAAAAATCGCTGAAAGCCTTGACACTCACAGGATCACACCAGAAGTTTGAGGTTGAACGCTTTCGTTTATTTAGTTCATTTAGGAGAGGGGTGATCGATTGTAATACATGGGCATGACGGTATTGACATGATAACAGGACACATTCTATTGAGAAAACAGGCTTGGAACGCGGATGATTTCTGGATCCCAGCACACTTTCAATTGCTTGTGGACATTTCGCAGTACCCGAATTGAATCGAATTCAAAACTCTCACAGAATTCAACATGAATCGAAATACGTGATGTGATGAAGCTTATGGAACATTGGACGAACGATGCATCGCGATGCACGATAAGTGGAAAAGGGACGTGGACGAGGAAAACGGCGATAGCTTGGCAGTAGGCGAAGATTCGCCCCTTTCGGTTCGCCGCCCAAACCCATCGAGACAGATCCGGACAACATCGGTTTGTTCGCATCCCTTCGCGGCCATTACGGCGCGGCCTTGCGTCGTTCCTCTCCCGTGGGTTTATTTCTTGTGATATTTCCCGCGTTCGCTTTTCCTCGAACGGAGAGGGTTTTTTCTTCTTTACTGGACTGCGGCGCGCTCGACGTTAGCGTAAGGAGAGGATGTTTCTGTTTTTGCATCAAGTCATAACGACCGATTCGCTCCATTATGGCTTCCTCTGAAGTTTGCCAGACTTACGAACAGAAGAGGAATACATCGAAACGTACATACGCTCACTGGCTGGCATCGAACCCAACAATGTGCACATGCGTACTCTTCTCCAGAGTTGAATAATAAATGTCTAAAGGAGAAAAGCTGGATTTATTGATCTACGGCTCGGTTCGACTTCCTTCTTCCAAAGGTCAGCACTTGCGCGAGCCAAAACATCCCGCACATGTGGGTTGCAACCGTTGGGATACATTCGGTCTCCGTGGGATCATTTTCCTTTCCATACCTCCCAAAGATGAAACCTCAGCGGCTCGAGTTCGTCATTCTCGTGGGCCGAGGTTCAGAAGATCGGAGCTTCGATGGAGATTTTCGTTGGAGTTCAACCCCATTAGAAGCCTGGAGATGAAGATGACATCGCGATATTAGGAGAAAAATGTCGGCGACTAAGCTTTCGCTTGAGGCAGCGCACAGCAATCAAACCAGGTTCGAAATGCATCGGTGGAGTTTCTCTGACGCACATGAGAGCTCTGTATCCAAAGTTAACTGATCGGACGAGAACAATATTGGGGCGTTTCCGGTGCGATCGGTCACACAACCTCTTCAACCTCGGCTTCCTCGATCAAATTGGCTGAAATCGAAGATCGATCAGGCAAATCTGCTTGCGATTAGGCTTATATCGCCAGGAATAAGAGGTTTTCCGGACTCAGCGCCCCGAACTCACTACTCTATCCCGAAATGGTCCTCTCGTCTCGTAAGAAAGCTACTCTCGTTGAATTCGTTCCTCGGAACTCTCTCCCGCGCTTCCCGCCAGTGGTGTCGACGAGTGTGAACAATGGAAGTTGATGAATCTCAGGTACCAGGCGGCCTGAGAGAATGACTCCGGCACGAAGAGAATGCAGACCATTCTCGGGAAGTAACCGCTCGCAACGGGGATCGAACCGTTGGCGTGAACTCCGACGCCCGGCCGAGGAAAACTCCGGTTCAGATTGCGTGTTCCGCTCGATCGCATTATCGGTTGAATCACTGCCGTTGATCGGTTCTTAATGAGCTCACCCTTCGCATTTTGATTCCACTTCCCCAAATGAAGCGGACGGTCAATTGAATGTGATTCCCACTTATCATCTCCAAGTTTCTTTGACGACATAAAAGCTTTGGAACAAGCTGGATCATCGAAAACTTTGAGTAAACTTGGGATTCCGGGCAGCTCGCTTCGTTTCTAGAGCATCGAGTGTTCCACGTGACTTACGTCGTGGTCACTGATCTTTGCTTCAACACAAGCTCCTCGAGTTTAATCGAAAGTTTACTCTGAACTTCCCTGTCGACATCTGATCGGTGTTCTTCAGATGCCAGGATAAGAAAACGGCAACAAAAAAAAAACAGAAAATGAACCAAAACGCCGTCTCTAGGGCCTCCAAAAATGTGCCGCCCGGGCGCACCGTCCTCCGCCCTGCTCTAGAATACAGAAGCTCGCTGAGGGAATCCACGATCTGAATTCGAGAGTTTTGAGATAGTGCTGCATGGAGATTTTTGGCTGAATCGAATAGGCTGGCCATCTGTTTCCATCGGAGAAAGCTACCGTGGCCACGATCTATGGCGGAGGAGCCCGAAGGTGCGCAGACGTTCATAGGTCACCTTCGTACTTACGGACGAATTTGTTACCAACCATCTGGGGATCACCACGGTAATTCGTGATCGAGGATTCGAGGCTGCTTTTCCCGAGGTTTCCGATTCCGGTTTCGGTGCATCCTGATGTGAAATGAATCGCAGTGATTTTCAGAGCGATGAGGAGACGTGAGGGTTGGAGAAGCTTTCCCGCATATAATGATTTCTACCCATAACCTCTATGATCTCACTGTGGTGAATCGCCCGGAGGAATGTGAATGGAATGCATCATACTCCCTTCGGATCGGCTTATACTTGAGTAAAGAAAGGCTTTTCCGGGGCTGTAACACCCATAATCCTCCGCAAAGCTCTCTCAGCTCGCAGGAGAGCTCATTCACTGTTCTGGTTGGTCAGTCTGCCAGTTGGTTGGTCACTAACTTTGGACGAGACCTCATCAAACTGCCTCAACGCGGTGATCGGGCCAGGAAAGACTCTGATATGAGGTGAACTTTCAGCCCATTCCAAGGCTCCTGCTCCAGACAGTGAGTGAAACAGTGAGGTGATACAACACTTTCTCGAACGGCGCGAAGTGGCTCCGAGAGGTTTTTTTTGTACGCCTCAAGTCCACTGCCGTCTAACGAGATCGACAGAGTGCCTTGATCCTTTCAGCCGACAGAGCCATCTCTAGTGAATTGCCCTTTTTCCTCATCCTCAATTACGTCCTATATCACTTGGCGGGGATGCTCGAAGCTATTCCTGAAAACCTCATCCAAGCAGGTCGTTCAGGAATCAGGAGTAACAACTATTCAGGAGTCGAATAGCCGATTGCATGCGAGGGTTCTTTGCGCCTCATGCGAACGCCTACGCCAGCATGAGCCTGCTATCGTCCAACAGTACGAGTCAATTGAAATTTGTCCTAATGAAGAACTATGGAGGAGCGAGGACCATCTCCGTCCATGTCGAGAAAGATGTAATGGGATCATTCCGGAGCGGCACACGGTGGTGCATGGCTTCCACGCTCAGCAAATTCTTCCATGACTCTGCTCTATTTATGGGGCTAACGGTGGAACGGGAGGATGTCCCGAGCAGTGAACCCGCTCTACCGAGGTCAGAGTCAGCGCGTAGCCGATCTCGTTGTGTTGAATTTTTTATCCAAATCTGAGTCGCAGAGTTCGCTTCGACGCTTCCACCGTGCCGATCACCGCGCAAACCAAGGAGAGCCGGGCACACAAGTGGTTCGCTGGCGCAGCGATAAAACTCTCTACCTCTTTTCTGCGAAGGAGGAATTTTTGTCGGGCAAACACATTACTAGATATCATGCCTCCACTCTCCAATGGGCTATGACTTCGAAGTTGTTGCGGAACCTAAGAATGAGCTCCGGTCCATCTCACAGTGCCCTGGAGCGACGATACCGTACAATGACGCCTCGTTTCTTGACCAAAGTAAGCCTGTTCCTCACATCTATTCAGTCCAGGCTTCCAGACACCGGTGAGGACAACCCACATACCCAGTTGATTGTTCCATCAGCAGCTGTTGATATTTTCACATCGACGTCTCTACTCCTGGCGGTTCCTCCGAAGCAGATTCGAGGTTTGTGGCGGATCCAAACACCGAGATCACGAGCAGCGAGAGGCATGGGGAACAAAAAAGAGCAATCAAAGATTAGCTCGGACTTCTTCGTGGATGCTAATTTCTCTGATTCGTCGCGTTCGTGTTTGATTGCCACGACGGATCGACTAACTTTACACAACGAGCTTGAGGGTACACGAGCAGACGAGCTGACTGAGGATCAAGAGCAGACATTTGATCAAATAGCCGTCCCGACTCGGTTGCTTCTCCGGAAAGTTTCGACTTGTCTGAGCGGGCTAGAGACTAATGCTGCCACGAGGCAAATCCGCCCGGACTTGATTCAATTTTCGACGACAATCAAACAACTTTGTTCATGACGTTGCTCAGTCCCAGCTCTGCTTCTAAGCCGATCGAATATTGACACAGTATACAGCGGGAGTGTCCCCGTTGGCGCAGCGGGCGCTTCTCGACGAACTACCTTAATGCCCCTGGTGTGTGTACTCCTGTCGGCAATGGACTCCTGTTCCTGGTGTTCCTCGAGCCATCCGCAGTGTTGTACTGATTACAAAACGAAGTCTGTCGGGTGATTCGGTGTGCCGTGTTCAGACGCCGCCTGCGTTTTTTCGACTGGATACACATTCCGATATGCAGCGCTTCAACAAGGACGACCAGGATGGGAAATGTACGCCGTTTCAGCAAAACCCTGGGGATCTGAAACAAAGAGATTGATAGACGGCAGAGAACGCTAAGCAAACAGCAACAACGAAAGAAAAACAGAAGCTACAGCATGTGCTGTGTTCCAACGACAGCGCGCGAAGCAAGTCTACAGTTCCACGGGAGGCGGCAAGCGATTCAACTCGACATGATGAATTGAGTTCGCATGGAGCCACGGAATCGACGGACGGGAACCTTTGAAGCGGATATTCCTGTCTTGTTTTCTTCAGAGTCGCGCTTCATACAGGATCCAACAAGATACTCTCTGACGGTCCATCCGAAAGATTCTTTATTTGAGATTCGACAGATTCCGGGAGATGGAACACGTTGTCGCTCACGTCACTCCCGGAGCGTTATTCCCATCGAACACGAATCTGGCATTAGAGCACTAATCGCGATGTTATTCCCGGAACATGATCATCCGATCACCGATCGGGTGTTTTCTGTAAGTGCAGAGAAAGTTTCTTACCTCTTAAAGGTTATTACGTCTATTTATAACGCCTTCTTAATATCGCTGACATCGTCAAGCCCTGGCCACAAATCTAAGGAATTTCATTTTCGATCGAATGCTCCGCTGCCCTCTGAGGTTTCGGTTTCTCGGAGCATCCGAGCGTGATGACGAACATTGGTTTCGCGGTCGAGAAGGAAGGCTGATGGAGGAGAGACAGTGAGTGTTGTATAATTGAATGTGTCTTAATTACAATCAGGAAGCCCGTCGTTGTGGATTCGGATCCTTCGATCGAAGCGAGCCTCGATCTCGAGAACAGCGTTCTTGGTGTTGTTTTTTGTTGACGTGAGGCGAGGTTTCCGCACAAAACATCCGCTGACGACGGTGGATATGGAAAACTGAATATCGGCATCCTGTACTTGGACATTAGAAGATTAAAATAAGAAACCTTATCTGGAGGTGATATTTGGAAGCTTGAGTTGATCCAAGAAAGCTCGAGTTTCAGAATTTCTAACTGTGTCTGCCATTCGACCCGGTGTTAGACGACTCACCTGATCGAAATGTCGCAAACCGGTCGAAAAACCTTGAGTCGTGATTCTCATTCACGTTGAACAAGGCTGACTGGTTCAGGAATCATCCGGCCGAGGCTGAACAAAGGATGCGACACAGGTCGCTCCGCTAGACAGATATTGAATGGAGGCGAGCGGACAAGCGGGTGGATAGGCGGTCGGCGGGCGAACCGGGTATCGCGCCGAATTACCCGAGTGGAAAAGTGCTTATAACTCATATCGCCTGATACCTTAGTACAGACGTTGCGTAGAGACCGGTACTTTACACAAAAACGACGCAATACGATGTGCCTGACACAGCAACGAGGCGACGTGCGCAGGTCGGATATTTCTGGAGCAGTGATCAGATTTGAGCGATGACCCGCACCAGATTCTATTTTGGAGTAATATTCCTGATAATTTGACATCGAGTCACTACAACGCCTCTTCCTAACGAACGCTTTTGCTTCGATCCTCGGCCTGACGCTTGTGAACATGGCCAACGAGAGGCACTACGCCCTACGTGCACTTCTCAAACCGCAACTTCAGGTCCTCCATCAAAGCAAGAGCTCTCCGAGTCAGATGACTAGATGGGTGAAAGCCCTAGCTCGAGCCTAAATGGTTGGCTGGCTGTACGGAGACACCACCCTCCTGCCTGACTCACTGCCATCGTGTAAACGTCAAACAAGACAAGAACGTACACAGTATTTACAAGGAAAGCCCACACCAGCGTGCATTTTCGAATCAGACGGCGGTTCCATCATCCAGAAGGGAAAGTCTGTTTCGGATCCTTCGAGTTTATTGATTTTTACGGATTGAGAACGGCTGCGTCCGGGAGGGAATGGTGGAGAAGGATTCCATATCGGTTCCATGATTGCTTAAGCCATAACTTGGCGAAACTGGTTCAGCCATAACTTGAGTAACTTCGTGAGACACCGGTTTCCATGGCATGCACCGGAAACCTAGTTCCTCAAGATTCATGACTAATGACTTTGCTCCGTCGATAGCTCGCATCTTGACAAGTGATCAAATGAGCGCACTTGACAGAGAGCTCATGATGTCCGATGTCGAGGATGTGAATAAACGTTTTATTCGCGATGACACCTGTTGCTGAAAGCTCTATGGGAGAGGCATATCGATGTCGTAATCTTTCACTTCGGTGACTGACCACTGTATAAGTAGTTCTGACCCTCAACACCAAGCCGCAAGTGTTCCCGGCAGCTTTCATTCCAGCCTGTCGTGTAGCGGGAGTTCTTCCGCGGGGTCGATCGACACAGGAAGAGGTTTTTCCCTCGATTGGATATTCCAAAGGAACTGCAGCAGCTGGCGGATGAAGGAAGAAATAAGCTTCAGTGGTCCGCCTGCAACACATCTAGACAATGAAAATATCGCCGATCTTCTGACGGCTATCAAGACTCAGCGCGGATCGCATGACTCTGGAAGAGACAAAGTTAAAATAAGAGAATGGATTCGACAGTGATCTCGGTGAGGGGGCGCACGGGTTGTTTTCGTGCTTACGTCGAATATGACTGGGCGTGGCGCCGGCTGTAGGGTGAGCCTCCTAGATTCTCCGAATTCTGAATGAAGGATTTCCGAGGTGTCTGGGATTATATTCGAGTGACAATTGATCTGAATGGGAGCGACATACCGTGATCCGTGCTCATTCGGAGTGTGATATCGATCGACGACCGATGGCTACGAACTTTTCGCGGTTCCGAAAGTTCCCGAGAAGACACCTGGAATCCACTCCCCGAGAAGAGCTGGTGCTTTGTCAACCCATCAAGAGTTTGTTCATCGTACAATAGAAAGACCGCACAATAGACCCGCACAGCTATCCAAACGTCTTATTTTTCCATTTCGCAACTCTCCTTCGACCGCTAACCTCCCGTTCTGAGTGCTCACGATGAAAAGCACTCGGACTTGTCATCGTTGAAATTTCCGATTTTCCGCTTGGAAATTGATAAGCCCGGGGATGTTGTGGCAACGGTGACAGTCAAGGAAACTTTAAGCGCAGCCGCATAGCTTCGCTAAGTCGGATTGCAACTCTTTGTTTACGACGACGCGTATTTCGCTACTCGGATTTGTCACGGGGCTGTGCAAGAAGAAACCCGTCATCCTTGTTGCTGGAATCCTCGGTTGTCGTGCTCACCCACGTTCGAATATGTTATCTGCCGAATCGGGTAAATATCGATCTCGCAGTAGTTTTTTCTTGATATGTGTATGTACGCTCACGAGCTCCACAGAGTTCGGGAAACTGTACGGGTGAAGCGGACGAGCACATCTAAGCATGAATAAATAGCACGCTGGTGGTCTTGATTCTCTTGGCATTCGAACAGTGCTCAGAGGGATCTGAGTTTTGCCTCACTCCGCTCGATTCTCTGCTGTCTGCGTCTTCTTCCCGAGGCTCCCGGCCGTCGTTCATCTCTTCGTGGCTTTCAGACAATCAGGAATCATTCAGCAGAAGAATTTTCGGAGAAACCGGCCGAGGAGTCTCGTCTTTCAAAAGAGCAGCTCGTGAAGCAGAAATAGAGAGAATTCATGGGGCAGGGAGGTCACATCCCAGAAATACGGTCGAGCGCGAAATCTGAAGGGAAAGCACCATGAGAACACATTACAACACGAGTTGATTCTGAGAACGGTTTTGATGAATTGGATAGTATTCGACAATCAGAGATTTTTCGTTATAAATGAAGTCACATTAGATCGTCCCTCGAATTCAAACCATGTGCGCGGACTCAGTTCGGTGTTTCAAAGGCATTCGGGAGCAAACGTGACGTTCAGACGGAACATGAATCAAAATCGGAAACCTGATCTCGTGGTGTACGTACTCCATTCTCTGGACAACGTTCACTCGAGCGAAGAAATGGAGCAGTTCCATCGTACGAATCGGAAGGAGAAACATTGTGAACATTCACGACAGCAGTCAGCGAGATGACAAAACGGAGAATTCCGATCGGAAACGGACTAGATTGAAACATAATCACGGATGAGCCCTGAATTCATTCACGACGATGTTGTGGATTTCCCATGACGCTCGAAAACTGTACTTCAACGGTTTCCATTTTCGAGTAGAGGAAATATTTTTGATAAAAAACGAAAAGAACGACGCTGACTCCTTTCGGGATGATGTCGATAGATCCATCATTACTATGCAGCCAATAGGGTAGCGTCGGGAAGCTTCAATATCGGAGAAGCTGTTAGTGAAAGTTCTGCAAGTCCGCCGCTACTTTTGCGGTGACGGCCGTCGTTGTTGATTTTGGCGGCCGGGTAAAAAAAGCAACTTGTAATTATCAGAATAACTCTTTCTTGCTTCTGTCGGCCCCCGGACGGACGGCCGGACAACCAAGCCGCGTGCGAGTGGCCTGTGGGAACACTGGTTGAACGGGCCGCACGTCGGGCACAAGGACGGAGACAGGCATCCAGGAAAGCGAAGGCAGACGGGCGGGCGGGCGGGTGGCTGGCTGGGGGTTTGGGTGTTCGGATGGGCTATCTAGCGATAATTGAATCACAAGTAACGAGTAAGAGTAGCAGCTCATTCCTTTGTCGAGAGCCCAACGAGTGGAAGAACGGCGACGGCAACAACGACATGCTACGACTCGCTACGTGTGTTTGCTAGCGAACAACCGACTCAGTTAGCCCTAACAGCCGAACAAGCTGGTAGCCCACTCAGTTAACATTATACTCATCCCATCGACTCGATACTTATACGAAGTGAATCGTAATCTCGCGAGTCACGCCGTCGGATCGAGCGCAAAGTTTACTGCGACTTCCTGCTAACGAAGGTCGCCAAGATCGAGTACCGCGATTGTTTTCGAGGAGGCTCCACGGCACTTGGAAACACGTTTACACCCTTTAGCAGAGTGGATCTCACGCTGTGAAAAGCAGAGCTCCTGCTGTCACCATTCATTGAAGAATGTACAATTTCCAAGTCCCGCGAAAAGAATTAAGGGAATCATCCGACCGAGTTTACACAGAAACAGCTCGTCTAAGCGTTTTCCGTTTCGTTTTACCTTCCAGAAAACTCTCACCATGGGGATGGAAGTGAACGTGTTGAATGAACTGCCGGGCGGAGGAGGGATCCTCACGGTAAGCACGCACCCGAACGCGACTGTGGATTCCCTGATCGGGGCTGCGTGTCAGGACAAAAAGTTGACCCACCAGCCAAGCATCGGGCTTTACACAAAGGACAACAGGCTTCTCTCAGCACGCGGTTCCCTACGGGCACAAAACATAAGACCTGGCGACACCTTGTATCTGCGATTCAAACGTAAGCGTTGCATCCCTCATATTCGTCCTTCCGGCACGAGTGTCTTCCCTCCGTCGCGGATCTCGATCCCATGACGGGAATGTTTCGCCGTCGTCTCAGCGTGCACACGACGACGAACAATGCAACACGTAGTTCTCGCGCGCATCGGATTCAACCCTTAGCCAACAAGAACAAGATCCACCGAGGCGGCTCGGTTCATTGATCGGCCATTGAACGGAGAACAAGCTGTCAATGAATGGGCGAATCGATAGCTGTTTGAATGAATGTTTTCTCAATGCTGCTCACAAGCTCAGTCGAGAGGAACAACAATGTACTCTGACAGCCCGGAGGAGTGGATCTTAAGCAAAAACTCATAAAGCATCGACAAACGCCCAAGAGCTGCTTTATCACGCTCCATTGTTGCTCTTCGGGCAGCGATCAAGATTCAACGCTCCGGCAAGATTGTATTGCTTCGATAAATAGGAAGAAAGTAAATACTTTGATATTGTCGAACAACATGCTATCTCCCCCCCCCTCGCCCTCCAATCGACTGATTCAACGACACAGCACACGCCATTCCCTGCGGTAGCCATTAGATCCTCAGTCGACCGTGAAATATTTGCAAATATTTTCTCACTCACGAATCTCCATGAATTCCTATTATACGTCGCACTTTTGAACACCCGAATCAGCTTCTCTAGCAATCAGACAGATGAACAAATCTTGCACACGGAGCGGTTTCTCTGTATGGTCGATATGAATGAAGCAAAATCTTCCGCCTGATCCGTTCGTTCATACGGCCGACACGACGTGACTTTTCGATGGTTGCAGTCTTCTGCTTTGGTGGGGTTTTCATTCCACGTTTTCTATTCGATCTCTAGTGGCGTTTGCCTTGTTTTCCCATGTATTCAACGAATGATCTTTCTTTTACTAGAAAGTTGAAACTAGCAAAAACTTCGTCCATCAGCGAATGACAAAAACCGCGATCGAAGCATGCGCCCCGCTTCAATGACATCGGCGGCGCGGCGGCTGAACTCAAACAAAGTTTGTTCCACTGTCTCGAACATTGTGAGAGTCTATGACACAGCCTACAACATCGACTACGTCAACAACGTCGAGTAGCTGTCGGTCGGCTGACTGGTCGCCTTGTAACTTATTTATCGGCCTAAGCGACCCCGCTACTCTACTGCTATGTCTACTTCCAATAGTTTGTACGTTGTTCCACAAACGTCGCTCTCGAAAAGTTGCACAGAAATCTGCCGGAAGAAAGAAAAACGCGAGGACCTCAGCCCGGTTCCGAAGATATCGAAGGAGGAGAAGCTTTGCATTCCGTGAACAGGCTCCAACGTCCTTATGTCGCTTGAAATCTTATAAAAGCTTGCTGTCGATTTGGCGGATTCATTAGAAACTGCGCACTCATGGCCAAGATGTTTTTTTACGAATCCGATCACAGGTAGACAGCGGGTGGCGAAGCCAGGTTATCTAAGGCCGCCGACGACAAAGTTTTGTGTGGGCAGCCACGCAGGAAGGAAAAATACGAGGCGGCTCCGGGACGGTATTCCGCCCGGCGAACTAATCGCTCATGGCGGGGTGTCAGGAGTTTTCGCTGATCGAGATTTTATACCAGCCTCCGCACTGCGTTCTGATGACTGGGAGGAGAGAGCTGGAATATCTAACCAACCATCCTTGGCTCGAAGGTCTCCTACCGACGTCCTACTGAAGGGCAAGAAGCAAACATAGGGATGAGGATGAACAGTCAAAACTTAGGGAGAATAGAAATGTTGGTAAACGGCCTAAACGATGTTCTCTCTATGTTTCTCACAGAATCCGAGGACGACATACTCTACTACACGAACTGGAAGATTCTCTCAGTGCTCTGCCTCATAACTGGAATGTGTGGTTTAGGCTTCGCGTTCGTGGTTTTCTTCTTCACCGGTGGCCAGGTGCCATTCGTGGTGAGTCTCTGCCCATCGTTGCGGTGAGAGCTCTTCGTCGATGAAGTTTTTTCCTCCTCCAGGCTGCGTCGGGTCCTCCCCGTCTGAAGGCTAATGATGCCTCAGTTTTGTTCAGATAATGGGTCAGAGGAGCTAATGGCCTTCGCGAATCTCTTCTATTGAGCCATCCAGAGATTGATTTCCTCTTCGATCGTCTTTGCAGTACGGCATCGTCGTTGAAGTGGGAACGAGCCATACAGAGGCGACACTCTACCACTGGGAGGGCGCGAAGCTGGGTGGAACTGGTCGCGTGGATCAGGTGCGTCGAGTCGAGAGTCAACAGGTCGGACTCGCGCAAACGGCCGCGCCGGGCGCAACATCGAGAGACATCTCGGGTCTGTTGGACACCCTCAAGGAGTACGTGCCCGAATCGCAGAGACCCACGACTCCAATTTATCTTCTCGCCACCGAAGGAATGCGACTGAACAAGTGAGTCCTTCTGTTCCCCGAGCCGCTGTTGCTCGGCACGAGATAAAGAGACAAATCAGCCTCGTGAAGAGAGGTATCAGACCGAACAATTGTCCGATTTTCCGCGGTTTCGATCGAGCTCGATTGAACTTCTCACCAAATACCACCACGGAGGCTTCGCGGAGAATGTGACCTTCTTTTTGATATCAACCGAAGTTGAAGGAAGGAAGAAAGGAAGGCCTGTTTACTGGAGCTTTCCAGCTGTCGGAGGCTCTCGAATTCCCGTCGAATGATCTTCCCGTAATTTTGACAATTCGCTTGTTGAGCCGAACCTGAGGGACATTATCGGGACGAACTCTAGGTTTTGTGTAATCTAGGTGGAGTGTTTGCTCGAAACCAAATGCGACCAGCTGGTGGCCTCACCGGATATCAGGTCCGGAACATGAGAGAGAGATGGGTCCCTTTTTCAAGTGCGCACCTTTCCGAAAAACACTCTGTCGTTCGATGTGCTCCCCGACCGCTCACTGACGGAACAACTAAATATTGACATCCGATGCGGTTCACCTCCGCTGGCGGCTTCGAGAGCCGGCTCGTGCACTCTTCAATAGCTTCAACGAAGCTTGAGACAAAAACTGTTCTCGGGGAGTGGGAACCGCTCGATAAGGGTGCGATGAATTAATCAATTTGGAGATGTTTGAGTTTGAACCATTAGTGAAATTTGCAAGAGATCCGGCGGAAAACAACTCGCGTTGGATTCTAACAGGGTCCCCTTGACGTTAAACAGGCGTCCAGCGATTCCTAAAGCCGATGAGCCAATGAAAGTGCTTTCGATGACCACAACTTCTCGCCCGACTCGAATCAGAGGACGGCTGCGGGGACGCAAGACACAACGCTGGGTGGAGCCGGTCGAACAAGCTTCCATGTGGACCGGGAGCTCCGAAGAGAAACTGCCTCCCGTCAAAGAGGAGATATTCGGCTATAGAAGAATTCGGAGGAAACGAAGAACCAGACGAAAAGTCGAAGACGCCGAAAGCGGAGACAGGTGAGTCCCTTGGATACAATCGGCTGTAACTTAAAACTGGTGCGCAGATTGTCAACCGAGGCACGGCGAGACGTTCACAGAGAACGGATGAGAACGCTCGTGGGGAGACTGTTGCTAGGAAGGGCAGTTAAGCAGATGTCTGGCGAGCCGAAAAAAAAATATTGTGCAAAGCCCTTGAAATGGCTGGAGAGCACACCTCGCAGAGAACGCGGCGGGAATGAGAGGACCGTAGGGGCATAGCAAACTAACCGAGTGAAAATTATTGTTGTTATCTTTTTGTCTTTGTTTGCCGTGTCTCCGCAGTCTCATCAACCCGAAAGACACGGACACCGCGTTGTTGGCTGTCGAGTGCGCGTTGCGGAGCTCGGGATTCAGCTTCAGGAGTGCGGGTATCCTGAGCGGAAGGGACGAAGGAATTTACGGATGGCTTTCCACCAATTACCTGCTCGGACGATTGCCTCCGCCGGTGAGTAGAACACCGACCATTTCTGAACTCAATTCTACTTTGGCTTTGTGATCATTTTCATGAATTAGCGATGCGAGAGCTCTCATTCAGATCGATTCTTTTCCCCTAAACCGCGATACGCTCAGTCGATCGGTCGCCGTTTTCGATAGATTTTTCATCGATGCTCACATGCAACCTTCAATCCATCCCGCATCGTTTTCTCGAGAGCGCGCCGGAATCACAAATGCTATATCAAGTCTATCACATGGTTTAAGACTCGAAACATCAAACTACCAGGGCCTGAGATGACTCTTGTCCCATGGACGCGACCTTTGTTGTTCACTCAAAGAGCTCTTCGACGTTTCAGGACGGTGCGAGGAAATTATTTGCCGGCTCCCTCGATTTGAGTGAAGCTTCGTCGCACATCGCCTTCGCGGTGTCCGAGAAGGAGGAAGTCATGAACGCCGACGTAACGCGGTTACGACTTTTCGGCGAGGACTTTTACGTGTACTCGCGGAGTTCCCTGTGTTTCGGTGTTGGGCAAGCGTACCTCCGCTATCTCGCTCGAATCATGCATGACAACGTAAGTTTTCTCCAAAACTCCAGGCTTCAAAGTTTCTTTCAACTTCGAGAGTCCAAACTCTTGAACGGATCAGGTGACTAGCTTAGACGAAACGACGGCGACGTGGACAATTAAATCCGCGGCTCGGTCGACTGATCGCAGCGTAATTATTTGGAGAGGAGGAGAATGCATCCCTTGGAAATCGTTCGTCGAGAGTTGGCCAAAAGTTTCGTCCCGGTGATGATGGAACAACTCCATTTTCGTTGGAAAAACCAGCCATTATGGCTATCTGATGTTATACCCGATAGTAGTCTGAAGGTTGTTGTTGGAGTAGCAGCCCTATCTCAGAGCTGAACAGCGCCAGGGAGTTCAAAATCGTGTGCGTGTAGCCGACGACAAGGTGAATGCACACATGATGGATGATGCTCTTCGTATGCTTGAAGTTATTAGGTGACCGTGTTGTTGAATGAACGAGCTACTGAATTGAGTGATCACAGAGTCGCGATTCGGATACATGCTGACAGCGAACATCATACAGAGGAGACAGAGCGAACAAACGAAAGGATCTTTTGCAGAAGCTCTTTTGAGAGAAGATTCATCGGGAACGTCACCCAGGAATTCGATTATCGACGTTCCTCGAATATTGAGTGCTCCGATGAGTGTGGATTCTCGACCAACTAATTCCGCTACACTTGCGTCGACCAGAAACAGCCGTCGCTGAAAAGAACAAAGAGGTCGATCACAGTCAGCTCGGTTGTTGCAGCGAAGGCGACCCACGGTGCGGCCAGGCTGACAAACGGATATCTTGACTCTTGTTCCTCTTCCGATGATTTCGTGGGACAAGAAGAGCTTGAGAAAACGTTGATGGAGAAGGGAAATAGAAAGAAGGAGACATCTATGACGGCAACGAACCCGCCAGTTCTTAAATCGCGCACTTGCTCAGATTGTATGGCGGACCGTCGACGATCCCATTCGAAGAAAATGTTCATAAGAAGTTTCTTGCGGAAATCTGTGATAGCGATGAAGTGGCTGAAGTGATCCTTTCAAAAGAAATCTCTGCTCTAGAATCTGGGGTCTCTTCCTGTCTCTATCTGCTCCCATGGAGGTGCGTTGAGCTGCGCAACTGCGCGGAATCCTCTCACAGATGGATGGAAGATTCAAACATGGTTGATCAACAAGTCACGTCGAGCGAGTGTTTTCAGTTTCCACGTGTCAATGTCGGAACTTGCAAGGTGAATCCACTCGGTGACAGGTTGGTTGCTGACTGCACCGGTGGCAGTGTCTTCGCATAAGTTAGCAAGGTAGAAACCGTTAAGCAACGTGACTGCAGACGCGGTGACATTTGTGAAAAATGACTCGAAACACGGAGGAGGTGTCGAAACCAAGACGTGCAATGAAAGGCAAACTCTCCGTCGGCGTTTTTCCCTTGTGGGCACCTGCGAAGATAAGCTGCCATAGATAGAAAGTCGTAGCTCCTCATCGGAGCCTGCTGTCAGAGACGGAAGTAGATCGTTTGGCGAAGAGCTCACTCTGAACGTTGCAACCTGAGTCGATTCGTACTCTTTCGGAAGTGTCGATCCGAACACTTCCGGCTGGTGGGAATTCTGCGCAAAACAAGTGCAACAACTGCTGCATCGAAACATGTTCCTCTTGTGGCGAAGCCGTGGATGACGAAGGAGCCATTCATTGCTTTGAGCTCCCGCGGAGAGGAAGCCGATTCCCTCATTATTCGCTGCTAATTGCTATAAGAAGAACAAACCGATTGGTCGGCGTCCGGGAAACCGAAACCAATACAGCTGAAGCTCTGTTCTTGCATGAGTGGGTCGTCACGGGTGTCGGATTTCCTGCGGTACCTTCGAGCCAGCTTAACCTCATAAGATCGATCAGAGCAATGTTTTTGGAGAGCAATGTTCTCGTTGAATGAAGATCTTCAACCCAAGTGCTGTTTCTGATTTCCGCATCTTTGAAAAGAGGAGACAGAATGCGAGACACGAGATCCAACGATTGATATCTATATCAACTGACAGCTGGACGCCGATTGAGTGTTATTTGATTTTGCAGAAATACGTGACCGGTCGAGCCTTGGAGAGCTCATGTCACCACCGAGGTCAACTGATAGACGTACGAATTGAACACATATTTTCGACGCACTGCACACAAACACCCAAAATGGATACGTCCATCCTGTTCAAATTAAATGAGGTAAGCGCAGGACCCTTTCTCCTGTCACGCGTCGAGAGAATCTTGAAGAGCGCCGCCAGAGATCTCCGGATCGAGCGAATATTCATGGCGGTGAGAGTCGTCGGAAGATTCGAACTTCGAAGTCAACGAAGTCGGATCGCTCAGCCGGACATCGAGTCAAGATCCAATTTTGCGTCGGAGATAGTGAAGACGCTTGAGTTCCTGGGCAATTTGAATGATTGCTCAGCTGGCGTCTCGGCGCTTGATGTGCGCCATCGAAGGGCAGAATCTAACATTGGTCCGCTCGCAGAAGCCTCTTTTACGATCACGATATGGCACCAAAGCAGTTCGGTGGAAAACGTTCGCCTGCCAGTGGCAGCCGGTGACGCCAACCGACCGTATAGTTTGCGTCGAGAGCGTGTCTCTGCTTGAGTTTTATGCACAACGAATATTTTCGCCATTTTCCACCTCTTCCTCACTCACTCGTCTTTTTTCAGAGCGTCACTTTCAACGGTACCAGTGATCCGGAAGGATGTCAAGCGCTCACCGAAGACCTAGTCGATGAGTCGCTCTGCGAGGAGCAGGGTTATGAGCAATGCTTCAAGCCACTGGAACGCCGAATTCCCTCAGTCGACTACATGGTGAGTACTTTGGTGATTTTCTTCTCGAGGATTCATTACGATTTGGAAAACGTATGCGAAAGAAAAATCCGAGAGAAAAAGTGAAGCTGACAGCAACGAGCGGCCGTCGGACCGTCGAAAAATCAGCTACGGTAAGCGCTTGGTCATTCAATACCTACATTCAATGACTTTTGACAGGCGTTCGCTGATTTCCATAAGGCGGCCAAAGTAATCAACTTCACGCGCGGTTCCCTGGCGGATTTCCGTTCCAAAACAGAGCAGTTTTGCTCTTCCACTAAACAACAACTCCGACGCAAAGGGTTCATCGAAGACGACCACGAACCGACAGCGTGTTTCCGTCTCAATTACATCCTGAGATTACTTAGGGAAAAGTACAGTTTCGACGAGGAAACCATGCAGAGCCTCACTTTTGCACAAAGCGTAAGTAGCATCTGAGAGTTGACGATCGAGAAATGCACGAAATCATTCCTCACAATCAAGATTCATCACATCCATGGTGTATCCCGTTCGCTGAGGTTGTGTTTGTGTCCTCTTCTTTTCGGTCAGGATCACCTCCTGAAACGAGGCAGGAGGGGAACAACCGATTTGCACCACGGGTGGAATCAGGAAAGGAGTTTTTGTCGGAAGAAAGAATTGCGCGTTGCGACTGCGACGAAATAAGCCGAAGCAAAGAAATCTGAAAGCCCAGCGTCGCTCGGGAAACTCAAAAAGTATAATACAGGTGTTAGTCGGCGGAGCGCGGGTGAAACAACGAAGATTTCGTCCTTCCTCCCTGCGTGTACGTAGACTGGGAACGAGCAGCCCTCCAACAACACGTAGCTGGTCGTATGGAGTCATCTACACGTGATCTCGGCACAAGACGACCGAGAGCACGACCCGCCTCGCATAAACCACGCACACGAATTTAATGTAACAGTTCCTTTAGATGCAACCGAGTCTCCTTCATTAATCTTCGTTCCTTACGCACTTGGAACGTGAACTTCTTTTTGTATCTTGGCACTAGACGCGTCAGCCAAAAAGCGTTAACTTTCACAATCCCTTCTTGTTAGACTGAGAAATAATAAAACCACCGAAGCCTCCATCTGAGGAAGCGGTTGGCTTCAGAGAGCTCTATATTGAGTTCTCGACACTTGTCAGACGGCGTAGCGAGCTCACCTCACTCATATCGTCAGTGAGAGGGGAGGGGGGGGGAACTCGTCCTCGGGGAGCTGTTGAGGCTTGTGAAGTTGATTAGAAATTCAGGATCACTTCTATCAGAAGATTGCTTCTTAAATTCATGGAGCGAACATTGGAGAGATCCGTTTTCGAAACAGAAAACTTGCAGCTGAAGGATTGTTGTTTCTCGTTTGTTGCTCCGATTTTCAATCGTAAAAAGTTCCTTCCTCTACGACAACAGAGGGAAAAACTAGACTCCAGTGTGTGTTGGTGTTGACGTCATTTGTTTTGACTCTGGTTGTTCCGCTGTGTTTGACAGCAAAGCTCCTCCCACAAACGACAACGCGTTCGACGGCACGTTCGTTCCTCCGTCCGATGTTTTTTCCCCTTCGTCCGCATTGCCAACTTCGGCGAGAACTTCGGAGATTGCGAATACTTTTTTTTCACCTGTAGTAGATCTTCCAAACGAGCCGGGGTCGTCTCGCTCTCGAGCGAGCGCGGCATTTTTTACACCATCGAACTCCTTCTTTGCGGATGGCATACCCGTCGACCGAATGTTGACATGCGGCTTTCGCGAACCTCTCCGGGAATGACCACCAGAGCACCTCGAGTTGACAGTTCGACACATCCTCATTCGGACGAATAGGGAAACAGACAGATATGTCGATGGACAGGCCAAAAGACAGCGCTGGTGATCCATCGGCAACAAGAGGATTGACGGCACAAAATAACTCGATTCGATTATTCTCTGTTTCAGGAACAGGGATACCGGTTGGGATGGGGCTTGGGATTCATGATCAACGCCACGAACTCGTTGCCTGCCGCTCCGCCGGTTCCCCCGATGATCACAAACGAACTTTTCGCCCTTATGGTGATCATGTTTGCGATATTCGTCGCGTTCGGCTCGGTTTTTGGCTGCCTCTCGAAGCGACGACAGTTGGTAATGCGCAACGGGCTCAAGAGCGAGATTCCCTGATGTTCAAGGACGAGCTCTGCGTAGCTCACTTCGCATCGTCAGAGACCGTAGACTGCCTATCGTTGATGTTTGCGACCAAGTTGTTCTCAAGAAGGTTGCAACGGAGCAGCAGCAGCAGCAGAAGTCGCAGCGACAGGAGATAACGACGCTCGACAACAACCGGAGAGCGCGGCTCAAGGTCGGGAAATAATTTGTCACTCATCAAGCGTTAAACACATGAAGCGTTGAGGAGTCGGTCCACAACGCGCTCTGAGGATGATGAAAAATTGGAAAAGTAGATACCTATCTTTTGAGAAATGTGCAAGAAGAGCGAGGAAATCATTCAGTGTACTCTGGCCTCTGAGACGCCTCTTCAGGCTGTGCGTGAACAGGGAAACGAGATGTTAGGAACAATGCGAACAATTTTTAAGGCGCCTCTCCTAGCGTAAACAAAAACACGAGATGAGCTCTTTCACTCACTGCAGTCGGTCTAGCACTAATGAGCCAGTAATCGATTCAGTATCGAGAATCGCTCGGGGAAGACCTCATGCATTTGGAAGTGAAGTCTCGAGAGAAAATCAAAAGATATGAAAGCAGCCACGAGAATACATGAGAGGAAAATCGTTAATGTGAAGGAGAACGAGACACTCGAAGATCTTAGATGACGAGAAACACCAGGATTCAACAAAGACGACGAACGCTGCCACCTGTTCGAAGACGTTTTCTAGAGAAATGATGTTCTCGTCAATCGATCGATCGATACTTTCAATCTAGAACGTTGTGATTGCCATCAGCCAGCTTAGTTGTTCGCTGTCGTTAGAATAATGGAATGTATTCTTCCACTGATTAACGACTAAAGTACACAGAAACACTACCGATGTAGTACATCAACGTTTTCACAATCAAGAGATCCAGAGAATTTAGGGATTTGACTCCCAAATTTATGTTGCTAGGTCGCAATCAATCGGAAAACGAATTTTCGACCAAGGGTCCACCGGGAACACTGGAACGCAGATGGACATCGGATTCGACATATCACATTGAACAAAAAGTCTGCCTCAAATGTGTTCAGAACGAATTTCCGACGTCTTCGAATCAACTCAATTGTTCAAGCGTACCGGAACATTGATTTTGTAGCTCAAAACTTCGCGATTCGGATTCACGTAACTAAGTAAGTCGATTTATTGAGATGATGATTGTGGAGCAGACTCATGACGTTATAAATAATAATGTATTGTATGTAGAGTTGCGTGAAACATGGGTTGAGAGAAAGAGTGCTATACAGATAAGATAACAAAACAAATGGTCTACTCGTAACATCACCAAGTAACTCAACCAAAGAAACCGGGCTTCCACGTTTCGAGTAGACCTTAATCGTTACCGAATTACTCTAGACAGGTAGATTCATCTACGAGCAGTATCCCGATCTACATATGAACACAGCTATCACGACAATTGACAATGTTGACAATAATTATTGTGGCTGACACCCGTTCTGAAATGTTCAACGGATGCTGCGTAACGTATGATCCTGAGTGGGATCCATCGTTGGAGATAGCTATGACGAGGTACTCGAAACAAAACAAATCTTAGATACGGACCATATCATCAAACGTTGTTCGTTATAATTGGAATACGGTTATCGCAGAATAGAAACCAAAGGGAGGATGGCGAGTCTTAATTCGCAGTGCTGCGGTGCACCGTCTATTCATTAATTTGCTCGTGTCTCATGTAACGCTTGTGCTCCAGGGTCACGGGTTTAGTCTGAACTGACCTAGTCCCGTCCGTTCAAAGAAGAGGTCGTTTGAATAAGTGCGGTGTTTCAGGCGGAACGAGCGAGAAAAACGAGAGTCATTCATAGGGAACAGGCAGATCTGAGCGAAATTAAAAGAAACCAGCCGAGCGAGCGTTGAACCGAGTTCGAGAAGTTTTCGAACGAAACTCAGCCGACAAAACATTTTTTCTTCGCTATGAAAGAAGGAACAACTTGTTAAAAGAATCGCAGCGAAACAAACTGTACAAAGCTAATCATTCATCAAGTGGCCCGAACTTCATTGGGCAGGAGGAGAACGATTCGATTGGATTCATGGATTGTAGAGCTTGCTAGTTCCTCGGTCATATATCACGTCACTAGATCATGGAGGAGGAAGAGTGGAACTGGGTATTATGTTCAAAACGGTGTCAAAGCATTCCGAATCAACAGACAGCCGGAGTATGTACATAACGAGTCAGCAAAAGACAGATCAAGTATATCTATGAATAAATTTTAACAGATGGATCGAATTGACGACGAGCGTCCATCAGAACAGAAAAAAATGTTCGTTGTTCTTTGGGTGGAAGCAGAATGTTCTTGATATCTTTTTGGCGGATCTGGCGGAGGCAGACTATAGCAGCGAAGTAGTTTAGACTCAGCTTCGCCGTCCGTGCTGAAATCGAAGTGAGCGACGTGGATTTTCTCTGGTAGAGCTTGTGTCTCTTGACGGATGTTCTTCCTGTTGCCATCATCTGTTTAGCTCGTTTACAATGCAGCGGGAGGCGGACAGAAAGGGAGCATCTACGCTTCGGCGGGAGCTTACGTTTCTCGAGAACTAAAGCGCTTAATAAAGCGGAACCCTTCGACACAGAAAGGAGTTGTGTAAGCTTGGCGTTCGGTTGAAGTTGTTTGCAACGGCAGGAAATTTTCTTTGAAGTTCACTCCGTTCCCTGAGTGTGCAACGTCGGGCCAATTGTGGACTCGCTTGATGGTATTTTCAACGCATCCCATTTACAATCGAAGACCATGCGTTTGAGGTCGCATAGATCTTCCGTGTTGGTGGAGCCCGATGCTCTTCGATCTCTCTCGGGGCCGCGATATTTTCAGTATTTACGGCACGGAACGCGGTTTCGATTTTCGTGAATTGTATCCGAGTGCTGCCCTGTCTCATGAGCTTCAGATCCTCCGACTATTTCTCGAGACTTTTTCGCGGTTCCGATTCGACACCCGAGCCAAGGGTTCCTGACGACGAGCCGGGAACTCCATCTTTTGGCGTTCAGTGGAGACGCTGAAAAATTGACACGGCTATCTGCGAAGAGCTGGTTGACGTTAGAGGGAATGAGACGACTGACGAAATTGAGAAGAGAACGTCGGCGCGATTCGCTGAGAAGATCAAGAATTCGGCGACGGAATGTTTTTAGATGCCGTCGTTGTCGTCGGCGACTTTGGTGGAGGCGCGTGCTCTGCTTGTCAAAGATTTCCCACGAGGGCTCTGGATGCACGCACGGCCGCTGATTAAAACGCAGCTAAGTTTAAACAACGTAAAAGCCCGCTCGCTTACTCGCTTCTCGTCGCGCATGCATGTTGCTGCTGCTGCTGCTGCTAGCTTGTTTCTTTTCCCCAAGGGCGACAACTGGCGGCACAACCGCCGCGGCGGCAGAGGGCTGCGTCTATGGCGTTCAACATCTCCGAGCAAGAGGCGGCGGCGTTTATCACGTGCGAAGAAACCGAGCGAAAATCATTCGGGAATAACAAGCCAGTGACAACATGGTCGCAGTCAACACTTTTTTGTGTGCTCATTTGTCTTGAGAATCGATCCCCAGGCGTCTTCACTTTCTCAGAGCGGCTCGCTCGCTTCCACAAGTATCCTCCCAGATCGATTATGAACCCGCGGAAATTTCAAGTCTGGTCCGACATTCCTGTCGTCGGTTGGAAAATATTTCTGGAAAGCATTTGGTGACATGGTCTTCTAGGTCCTGTTCAATGAAACGAACGAGGCAGACCAACGACAAAATCATTTCCAAGCTTTCAACTCGACCTTTCGGGTCCGCAGAAAACAACGCAGCGTGGATATATTCCACGTAGTCTCCTAAAACAGAGATCTATTTTCCATGTTGAGAGTGGTCGAGAACGATGCTGACTCCTGGTCGTACGAAAAGCGTTGAAAGCGACAGCGAGCTGGAGAGGATATATCTGAGACCATCACACCGGGACGAGAGAAAGAAGAGGCTCGGGATCAGAGCACTCGCAAACGAGTAAAACATATATTCCCGGCTCCTCAGTCTAACCCTCTCCGGTCGGTTGTCTGTTGCTATCTAAATAGATGTCATAGCAAACATATGTGGTAGCTCTCTCAGAGTTTTATATGTCAGGAGGAACTCGAGACAGATGAGCGGCGCAAGGAGGAGACCAGAGACGAGAAAGTAGAAGAGTCACTCTGATCCGAGACGACGACGGAAAGAGTAATTTGGGTCAGAATCTTTTTTCTCGGTTTTCTAACTAGTCGTAGGATTCTTTCTGTCTCAAGGAAAACCCAAAAGCATAAAATTCCTGATCTTGTTACGAATGGAATGCGACCGGTCAAAGTGGCTTTATTTCAAAACAGAACAATGTCCCATTCACGAGGATAACGGGTGCCATAGCAGTCGTTCATCGTACCCTGAATCGGAACTTGTCCGCGTAAAGGAAGCGTGATTTCGAAGAGTGGTTGAGGTAAAGCCTAAACAGAATCTTGCTGAAGCTTAGCCTCTGGTCGAATCGCTTTACAGCTCGCTGTGTCTCAACCTCAACCGGTGAGCCGCGAACTGGTTGTTGGAGTGGAACGAATTCTCATTCGTAAGCCTGGAAATCATCGATTGTCGAATGAAGCCCTCAAGTTGTCCACGAAACGGAAATCAATAGCATTGACCTTGAGTGCGATTGAAAGAGACATCCGAGCACTTGCTTCTCGCCACGGGTTCCCCATGAGCGCGAGTACAACAGGAAAGTGCGATCCTGCAAGCGAGCTCCTTGGATCGGACAACGGAAAACAGAATCTTTCTTCATCGAGCTCTCTCGGAAACTGTCAATGAGTGGCGGCGGTCATTCATTTCGAGGAGTTCCGCGCGGGGGTTCCTTGATGGATGACACGATTGAAGACCATAGAACTGCGACCACTGCTCGGAAGAAGCTTGGACTCCACAAGCTATACGGCTCCGTCAACTCGTATTGTCCTCGTCCGCGTTCCGTCTCGAGCGAGGTCGCTACATTGTCTCACAATGACCACTGAGGTTTCAATGGAAATAACTTGGAAGTAGGTCCCCTACCAGAAACCTTGTTGCAACGAAAAGATTCAGGTGCTCAACTATTTCTCAACATTTAGACGAACATTCACAATGACGACTCGAAAAACGAACTTCCAGAGTGGAAGGCACTGGGTCATCCAAGAAGTTCTGTTCATTTGAGCTTCTGGTATCGATATGATTCACTTGATTCGGTCGAGTTCTAGGAGGTTCTTCTCAATCGGCGCATGATTTCGTCAGCGACCTACTGGTGGAATCGGAAATCCGATCCAAAGAAGTTTTCATGAGAATCTGACCACCGAACGTTTCAGAGAATCTCTGTATAATGTGTCTATGTACAGCTCCTCCGACAAGTCTCCAGATGAAACTGGAGATTCTCTGTCCATATTTCACGAGTTCTAAGCGAGAATCGATTTTTTCGAAACCCCCGCGCTTGCGCACGTTCTTGAACTCGGAGACAGTTAGCTCAGCTGGAACGGGAAAGGAGATAGACAGGAACGGAGAAAGACAAAGAACTCGCATCTATCTAAAGGGAAATCAGACCTCTCATGAATATGTACACAATATTGGCACTATCAGCAGCCACAATTGCTACAACGATTGCCCATCGAATGCAATCGATGAGAAAACAGAATGTTTGTGCTGCGGGAATCTCGAAACAGGTTCCTGATTCGATCTCAATCGACGCTTCTCAGCTTTGAGCCGGCCTGGAAGATCTCGATTAACAACAAAAGGCACATGAGTGCCGTGAATCGCTCAACACTTAGGTACCGTCCGACTCGATATAAAATCAGCACGAGCACCAATGAAGCAACTTGTAACAACTTCGATTGAATAAAATCAACCTAAAGCATTAGTCGCCGGACGAAAGTTGGTGGGAGAAGCGAAAAGATTCGAATTAGCATGTCTAAAGGAGCCAACCTGACAAAGGGAGCAAAACTTTCACCGAGGAGGTGTGAGCTGGAACTTCTGACTGCTTGAACATTCGACATCAATTCATCCGACCACCTCATCCTCCGGCTAGAGTTGTTCTTGCAGAGTCTTCCTTTCCATCGATCCCGGAGACTTGAAATCAATCAAGATCAGACAGATCGAGGTGAATTCCCTCTCGATTCACGGAATTCTTGAGTAGATTTTTCGTGAAATATTACCCGCGTCGATCGCAAAAGAAGCTATCTATTCCATGGTATACCTGAAATGGCGCGTAGGCCGATGCCTCCGCGTGTGAATTGACCCTCACTGCTTCCACGAATGTTTTCAGGCTCCCACGCTCCGATGTGTTACGGTGCAGGACACGTGGGTCAAGCTAACATTCCCTATTCGAGGAATTCAATATCAATACCCAAAGTAATGAGTCGTGTGGGAATTCAATGGAATTCTCTCCCAAACTTTGTGGATTATAAAGTTCCCACCGCAAACAAGTTAGGTGGTTATAAAAAGAGGGTAACACGCGAAGTCTATCAATCTCCATTATGAAAAAACCACGGGAAAATGCGCCGACAGATCGACTCCATTCCTTCCCAATGACTTTTCAGATCTTCAGACGACATATTTGAAAAGAGGACGAGAGGATCCCGGTCTCATCGGCTCCTCAAGCCACCTTCGAACAATCCATCAAGTCTACGAGAGGATTGGAGTCTTGTTTCAGTTAGCGAGTTGGGAGGGCGAATTTCAACGACAATGTTCCAACTCGGTTCACGAGAGATGAAAACCGAGAGAACGCTCACCTCACTTGAGTTCCAACTTGGCAGCAGAGCAGAAGGGCTGGTTTCGACGAACACGGACGACATCGGCAAAAAAGGACGTCCCGTAAAGCATATGGAAAGGAAAAATATCTCGGCCAAGCGCGGAATGCTCAGAGCCGCTTTATAGAAGACTTCTCGGGGAAGTGTACTGATGACGCACATTTGTCTCGACTGACCGACCGACCGAGCGATGGATGGATTCTCCCCCATTGTTCCCCCTCAGGGCCACGGCGTGCCACATTTTTACCGTTCTTCCGTTGAGCTATCATCTCATCCGCACGTTTTTGCGATGTTTCCGAACATCTTCTCGACGGAAACATCCAAGTGATGTCCGAAAGATGTCAGAGGGATGTTTCATACCTCGAGGGATGCCTAACTGACCGACGAAGGCTCGCTGCCATCATGTCTTCGCTGCGGGAGCCGGGGACGTATAGTAGTTCCATACCGGAATAGATGTCACGGAGCATCTATTCTAGTGGAAACCAATATTTTTGCGTATCAGCTCCTGTGTATTAGGTGAGTGAGGATACATATGTGGGAGGAAAAACGTGACCACCACCGAAACAAAAGAGAAAAGCCGCCTCGGGGCTCGGAGACAAATCGGCGCGAGGCAGGAAACAGAAGATGTTTTCGGAAGCGAACGAGCGAGGGTGTTTGTTTTGTATCCTGTTTTCATGTTCCGGCTGCGGGGGTGTGACGGAAAGGAATCTTTTTATCGATCCGAGCCGGCTATCAACTGGAAACGCGCTCGATCGGAGTTGAAACTCGTTGTGTTTCCAACGATCAGCGGAAGATTTGTGCCGCTCGCCGAGTTTTTGATTGGAATCCAGCGCCCAGTTTCTCTGGTAGTTCTCAAAGAGTCAAATCAAACTATATGAGACAGCCATCATGGGCTTCCGAAAGGACTTATTGTCAGAGTGTTAATGATCGTGGTCAGGAATTCGGAGTTTGAAAGTCGCAATCGCAGTTCATTCATCATTTTTCCGATTCGGCCCGTACATAACAAGAGCACGTTCAGCCGTTATTCATCCTGCCCGCCCGGAACAAGGTCGACTATGAAATCCGCCTGTTGTGGCCATGTCTGAAGTTACTCCGTGGAGTTTAGCTACTCTGTGCCTGCCCATGAACCTGTTAAACACTTCAATTTGACAAGATTCACAATTGAGTTACAATTTCCGAAACAATGAGCCGAGTTTGGACATGATTTGAATGAGTAAACGGATCGAGGCGTGGATTTTTACAAACGATCAAATACCTCCAACTTCGAATCATCGAATCTTCACATCCCTGTCCCGAATAATCTTCACGTGAATGACCGATGAGAGAGTTTGGGTGATTGAATGTTGCAGGCGTTTGGGGTCCTCCGATCCGCTGCGAGTACGTTCCACAGTTTGCACGCGGTCGTTGGAGCTTGCATGCGAACATGGACGCTTACAAATTCCTCGTTGGCAACATCTTTCTGCAACTTTCATTGATCGATTGGGTAAGCGTGAACGTGAGTTCCGCTGAGGGACCAGCTGAGCCCTCGCAAACGATGGAAACAAGGACAAGCGGAGAAACGGTTTCGCGACTGAATTTCAGAATCTCGATGGAAACCATCGGGTCGGCTGACGTGCATAGATCAATCAGTGTATCGGCTCTCTAGTCTCCGCAAAACACCGCGGTGTCACGGATACCGAGCCAGGACCCCGAGGCATGACGCACCGCTCGGGTTTGCGATCCTTTCATATTTTTGATTCTAGGGCTGGCTGGCTGGAAACGATTGAGGACGCGAATTTATTCCTGAACGTCGGCGTTTATCCTGGGAATACGCTTTCACTCAACGGCGACGGTGCATAGTTGCATATAGATCGCGACGGATTTCGAGGCGTGTCGCGAACCACCACGTTTGCTCCAACCCTTTCACCTGACTGCTGCGAGCTGTTGGTCTCCAAAGCAAAACAAACTCTTTTTGTCCAGCTGGAAGGAAGGATCAGTTCCATTTACGCGAACTTTGTTCCGCGCGGTTTGGACGAGAGAAGCTTTGTCTAGAGTGGCAAGTGTCTCTGTACAAACGGCGGACGTCCGGTCTTCCTCAACAGCGAACTCGCCCGGAGCTTTAACGTCATCACTTCATAGGGAGTGGATGAGCTTTCTGGTCGAAGCTATTAACGCCCGCCAAGATCAAAGAGTTCTTGCAGATGTTCGCGTTTCCCAGAAACACGTTCCGTAGCTGTGATGCGACAAGTCATCCTCATTTCGAATCGAACGCGATTTTTATTAAACCAAGGACATAATCAATCAATAGAGTGATCAATCAAGCGAGCAGGATGAGTCGAAATCGATCATCCATTCCACGGAAAGCATGCAAGGAAAGTGGACAACGACCGTACCACCGAATCGATACTGCAGACGGAAAATCAAAAATTCTGTGGTTCACCTCCGAGATGATTCATTGTCAGTTCTAGGAAGGCGAAGATAGTCAGGAATTCAGATACTCAATCTTGAATTCAAAGTCTAACAATTCAACTCCAGAAGTTATCCCCGACCAGGCCGCTGCCTGACTTTCAGAACTATCGATTTTCCCTTCGATCGTTTCGAAGTTCCGGGAGCGCCTGCCTAGATCCAAAGTCTCTGCGCAAATCGACTAGCTTGCGTAAGCGCATGGTGTTATGTCTTGACTTGAACGCAAAGCTATTGGGAGCTCCACCGTTCTCAAGCGAAAGTTCCCAGAGTTTGAGCTCTGAGAAAAAAATTCTTACAGTGGACTACTAAGGAAGCTGTAGGAGCTCCGTTGTGTTCCAGGGGCACTAGACCACGATCCATCAAACGTAATCTCGATGCCCCGGGCCTTTAAAAAGGTCTCGTGCGTCATCTGACCGAAAGAGGGGAAAATAAACTTTTCTATGGCGAAAGTCTCTCAATTGGAGCCGAGTTTGCGCCCGGCTTTCTTCGCTCAACAGAGGGATGAAGCGAACCGAAAACGATGGGCCAGAGAACTAAAGGCTTCATGGCGTTGTCCTGAATTCTTTCAATGTCTTTGGCTATTCGTATACTTCGCACTTGGAATTCATCCACATCGACGAATCTTTCATGATTGGGATAGTTGAGCGCCCTCCGAATTCTCGTCGAAGCGTTCCTTCCGTGGTGTCACCGTGTCTCAGGACAATGATCCCTGGAGAGAGACTTCCCGTTCGATGACTGGGTAGTGAGTTAACGTCGTCTCGGAAGATTTACTTTGAAGCAGTATTCAGCCCTCTTGGTTTTGACAGTAATTCGACTGCGGAGAAATGATCGTGAAGATCCTTAACCGCTTTCCTGCAGAGAATGAGTATCATGATTCCAAGGGGTGTAGAACAACGCCGGCTTAACTCCAAGTACCCGATACTTCGATGAAGGAGGACGATGGAAGGTTCAAACCCTCTCCGGCAGGATCGATGAGCTTAGCCAGAAGTGAGGATTACATCAGTAGATCATACCAGAACACAGGAAGATCGGGAGATGCAGCACCTTGGATGAATCGAGGCTCTAAGCTCCTTCTTAGACAGGAATAGTACGCAAAATAGCTCCGAGATTAATGGACAAGCGAGCATCATGTGGAAGAGAAAAAATTGAGGCAACCGTGTTGCCTGAACCTTGTCAGGAGGGGCGCTGCAAAAAAAAACTGTTCCACCAGATTGATCGTTCCTCCGAGACCACGAGTCGCGTTTTGCTCTCGAAGAGGGTTCAAGCCACGCGTCGTCAACCGGTTCAGGGCTACGTTCGTTTCCCTGGAGTGTCCGGTGAGTCGGACAACGCTCAGTCAGAGACCCCGGTTTTTCTTCATACAAGTCCACAGTGCGTGCAAATATTAGTCTTCATTAATTCGGTCAGAGCCCGTTCCCTCATTTCTCTTTTCCACTCCTTTCCGTGACGGACAGCACCTGCATGAGACTTTTCGTAGTTGGGACAAACACGAATCTCGCGAAACGAAAGAAAAAAAGACGAATTTTGTTTCAAAAAGAGGAGAGATGAAGGACATGAGCTCTAAAGCAACTTTGTTCGCTCAATTCTTCGACGTGTCGCATAACGTGTCTTGATTCAGTCTAGCAGAGAGCGACGTGATATACGTGGATAGTTTTTTCTTCTACACTGGAAGTTGAAGCGTTTTGTTGTTTTCGGGTTTGTCACGCTTCGCCCGAATCCAGCGCGCACGTCCTTCCGACAATCCATCGAATGAGAGACGTAGACTTGGACGAAGCCGACGAAAGACTGCGTCTGTCTTTTACAACCCGAGGAGCGCGTTCGCTCGCGCTTCTATTTTGATAATGGTGGTCCAAGCAAAGTGGATGATTCAATGAATCAATGGAGCCCTGAATCAATGCGTTTCCTCTTATTCTCTCCTTGGAGCGTCTCTCGTCCGACTGCAGCCGGAGGTTTTTTGCGGATTCCTTTTCATTACAATTCGAAAAACGCAACGATGCTCGTTCCCAGAAGCGAAAAAGGAAAAGAAGAATGAGTAGCGGTAGGACGAGCGGTCGCGGCGGCAGCGGCGGCGGCGGCGGCGGGAGGACTAGGACGACGTCGGCGACAACGGCGACGAGGAATGCACAACAACGTCACCGCCAACCGCCTTTTCTATTGTTCGGTGTCCCTAAGGAGTTCTCAGGAGAACAGGACAACGATCGAGTTCCCGCTTTCTCCTGGCCGCTCGTTCGTTTCTCTCTCACGTTTTTGCATTCCCTTGGAAACGCAGAGCACGTCAAGCTCACCTGTAGAAAGTAAATCGAATCTGTAGTCGAGCCAATAACTTGCAGAAGCGAGTCAGAGCGAGCGAGGTCTACGTTTGTTATTAGTTTTGATTTTTGGAGCAACGTTTTCAGAGGTCAACGGTGGACGATTGGCTTTTTCCAATTGCGGACAAGTTTTGTTCTCCCGCCATTCGGAGGGAAGAAAATGTCGATTACTGTGTTCTAACTTGTTTCCAAAGCCTGACAGCTGCTGGAATCCCTTGATTTGGCAGAGTAAGAGGAGAACACGGTTGAGAAAACGGGTATTCACAAAGAAGTCCTGCCGGGTAATTAGGTCCTCATTATCACCTTCACAGTTTCTGATAGTCAACCCGATTGAGTAATTGCACGGTAATTATTCGCAAGATTAATGTCACCAAGAAAGATGTACGGTACGCTTCGCTAAGGTATACGGTACATGTATTCGAGGTTTCGAGGCCCGACTGGTCACGAAATAGCTCTAGCAGCACGACCCGCCAGGTCTAAATCGCACGCCGGAGCTTGAACCTCTCCGGTCTCAATTCCGGGTTAGGAATAATTCCGTAACGATTCGGAAAGATGAAACACCAGGCGGTCGATGATCACCGCGAAGGAGAATCCGGAATGATTCAGATTTTCGACTTCAAGACTAAGGCGACGCCTGACAAATCAGACTCTGAAGGCGTGCTGAGCTCGAACGATTCAAAATATTCCAGGGCTGCTTTGCATTTCGGGACATTGTTGGCGCCACTCAGCGACTAATGACGCCAAAAACTTTATAATCCTCCGCATCGCTTCCGCCCGCGACCAAAGTTTTCAGGGGATCTGTCTCGAGATTCATCGTCGGGTCTTGCTTGATCTTCCTTATTGGGTAAATGACGCGTATCTTCAACGCACGCTCGTGCTCTGATAGCTCTCATTCCATCGTAAGTGCCAACGAGATCCCTGACTCGTGAACTCTCGGATACAGAACTCCGGATTTCGACCACGAAACTTCATTGTACAAGTAGAGGATAGAAAGTCTCGTATTCACTTTCGGGAAGCGAATACATCATCGCTCCCAGTCTTCTCGAGAGACGACGGCAGCGATTCCACTTCCGCAATGCAGCAGCAGGGCTGAGTGTGATTCTTGGAGGGTCCAGATCGTGTTATGAAGCAATATCCTCGTCAATGACCTTTCACTTGCGAGACTCAACCATGCTCGTCGACCTCTCGACCGACCTCATACTCGCGACCCTTGACGGAAGGCCGCGTAATTGTTCAACAATGCTCCTCTCGGCGGTATCCGGTTTCACACGACCTCTGACATGACAAAAGCACACTGTTATTCAAGCCCGGGGACTCAACAACGAACGAGCGACGAACCACGGATTCCTGTAGACCTGGGCTGTTGTACTTTGGTGAAAACTCGAATGCAAAGCTGCCCCGTTACGTTTTCTCGATTTCGATGTCGAGCAAGAAGTTTGGATTGTTTCGCTCTGAGAGAATCCGTCAAGCTCTCAAGTATGCACATTTTGACGCTTCCGTTGGCTCATGTTCCGGCGGCGTTGACGAACATCCAAATGCTCCTGAAATGCTCGATTCCAGGAGAAACGATTCTCGCTTTCATGATCGGTAAGGATCAGAACTTGGTTCATCAAACACATTCCAGGTTACCGCGGTCTCTTCATCTCTCAGACGGGCTTAGCGACGAACGCTGTCAAGTGGTTTTTGAAACAGAACCGGGTTCGCACCGCACCGAAGAACACAATTGGTGCTCCAACCCCGTTCATAGCTTGTTGAAGGTAATCCAATTGAAGGGCTCGGTGATTTTCAGCAGCGGAGCTCGGTCGCACTTGCCGGTCTCAAAATAAAACCAGAACTCCTCGTACGGGCTTCGGTCAGGATGCCGATGCCAGCATCGCTTCTTCTCCCTGTAACTGCTCGGAAGCAAAATCCGGGAGAGATCGCCGGAGAAGAAGTCCGTGTTGTCGAACGGAAAACGGAGAAACTTGGAGCAACAAAGCTGTTTACTTTCTCTCGCTCTTCGCTCCTCTCTCTCCCTCCGGCACACTGGAGGACACTTTCGCAACAAACCAAGGCACCGAGGCTGACTTTCCACCGCCAAAACCCTCGCCAGTATCAGCCATACGCGATCTTGCCGCCAGTTCAGCTTTCTTCGTAACGTCATCGTTATAGCTGTGGCGGTGAGTTGTATTGTTGATTGCCCTTAGTATTCCCGTAGTCGTCTTCATGGCGTACTCAATGAGTTGGAGCTTCCGTTTGTTGAGACGCAATAATCACAGTCGGCAACTTCAGTTTTCTTCAGACGGCTGAGCCGGGGAGGGAATGTTCGGGAGCAGGAAACGGAGATGGGAACGGGATGGAGTAACACAAATTGGAGGCAATGAATGAAGAAACAGTTTTCGTTCTAGCTCAGCTGCGCGACCGCGGAGTTTCGACAACCCTTCCCGCCCGTTACTTTCCTCGAGTGCCAAGGAGAGCGTGGCTCAGTGACATGCACCGGTTCGTCAAATTGCTTCAACCACGCACCATTAACTTTGTTTTTTTTTTCGTCTGCTAAAACCCTTGATGTGAGGTCCCCCTTACTCTCCTGCTTCTTTTCCACCCTCCGGCCAACGGAACAGTGAGATTTTGTCGCGCGTTCTCATTCGCCCCTCAGTTGTTCTTTCGACTCGAGCCTACTCTCCGTTGTCGCAGCACATATTCCGAACTCCAATTTCTCAAGAAACAAACGAAAATCCCACGAAACGATCGATTGCGGCGATTTTCCCTGAATTCCTGAGGAAGAGAGTTCCCTCTCTATACCATCTATACATCTATGATGTGTTACGTCGCCGATTAGGCTAAGCCAACTCATGGAGAAGATTATTCCTTCTCGTGATGATTTCAAGCCTTCGGTGACGAACTTCGTCACCGAATCTCAGTAAGGATCAACGACAGTGAAGAAAAGCAAATTCGTGATTCGAATCGGCGAATTCCTAAAGTTCCTCTCCGTCGGAGGAGAAAAACACTGTACAGTGTCGTAAACGAATACAGAACACGTTTGCGGCAAACTCGGGCTGAATGACGAAGTCGTCCGGGGTCAGCTGCTGACATAGTCACAACACAATTCCAGATGGAAAGAGAAACATTTCCAGGGAAATGGAGGTATCTATCTCCCGAGGGATCGATATCGTGTTTTCTGTTTTCAACTATCGAACGCTCGCCGATCTGAGCTCTATGTCTCTGAAGATTACTCAAACTGTAGTCTGGTCCGCGTTCGCGATTCATACGCGGATTTAAATCGAATCCGAAAATCGGATAAGCATTTATACCACGCGGTGTAGTCGAGCGAAACGGGAACGCTTGTTTTTGCGAAGCCGTATCAGAGCACAAAGTAGAACTTTTGCAACAAAATCTTTCTGCGTTGCCGAATAAAGACAAGAGTTGAGGAGAAGTGGAAGTAAAGCGCCAGATGTTGCCATTTTCCCCTCTGATATAAATGGTTAGATTTGTGATACCAAATGTCACGCCGGCTCTCCTATTGTTCTCCTTTTCCAGGCTCAAAACAAATAAGAGAGAAAACTCACCGATTTACAGCCATTAGGAAAAGCATTTCGACCCGGGACGCGGAGCGTTCGGAAACATTGTCTAGATTGAGAGTTTACTTTCAAAATACCGATCCCCTGAAGATTGCTTCTCTACCTACGCACGGCTCCCATTAGTATAATCAGCGGCATCGAGTCTCGAAGAAGATCTCGAATTCCAAAAATGTACAAATCACGATTCAGAAACGCCTGCACAGCAACAGCTTCGGATTCTTCGTCTGAAATCTGTCAAAAATGGCATCGCTTGTCTTCTTGGATGTTGTGACGATTCGTAAACACTCAACCGACATCGCCGTATCGCGTCTTGAACAAGAGAGTAGCAAAGTGCAAATATGTCTTCCTCGAGCAACGGGGAATGCTTGTTCAATCGTCGAAGCAACTTTCTCTATGAGGCGACATCGAGGCGCTTGCGACTGAGTTAGTTTGAGCGTCGCAGTGAGGGATTCCCGGGATTCGACATCTCGTGTCAGCGATTTCCTCCGCTAAGTTCGCAATTCAACGTCGTTGTTTGCATCTTGCGTCTCGGCTTCTCACTTCTGAACACATTCGGGGTGAAATGAACGAAAATGTTGAAATCAAATTCTTTGTTTTTGCTTCTATAGGCTTATCTTCTCCTTCTGTGATCAGAGCCTGTTTTCCAGTCTGTTATGCAAAGCCCGGGGCACGCTTTATTCCAACGGAGGTCTCATGTGAAGAACCTGCCCTAATGACGTAACCGACGGAACTTTCGTTCGCTTGACAATATGTGTCAAAACTCGATCAGCTGATCGCCGTATCTTAACAGGTGGGAGTGCTGCATTAATTCACGACGAGCAAGCGTTCCTTCCGACAACTACGAGATTTTTGATGTATTATAATCACTCAGAAGTTTCGCCTTCGGCTCACAATCCTGAGCGCCGAGTACGAGAGCTGTCTGGCTCGTCTTCCTCTCAAAATTTTCGAGTATCTCATCAATGTTGAGCAGCACGACGCAAGGGAGCGAACTCGTGGGCAGCTTCGAGACTCGCGGGAACGAGACCTGGCTTTTCCCTAAAACTTCACTATGATTCTTTCGAGAACGTTTCACAAGAGAATGAGGCTTCACTCGGGATAACCTTGTCCCATTCTAAGGAAACTAGAAAGGCTGTCCTATGGGTGCGTGGGATTTCGTATTTTCCTTCGGAAGGGAGTCGATTTTGACAACGTTCTCTCGTTGAACGTTGACAGCTTGCGAGGTTTTCTTGTCTTCAGTCTTTCTCTTGCATTTCTCCCTTGAGTGCACATTTCTGCAAGAGACAGACCCGACCCTTGCCCTGGTTTTTGTTTCTGTGTTTAGTCTCGACCCGCTGACTGCTCGCCTGTCGGAGCTCGGTCCACGTTTGTGCGAAATGTTGGAGATCTACACAAAAAAGAACTTGCTGCTCTCAGACGAAAAGAACAACCCCGGTCGAGAGCCGCTGCCGAACCACACGTTACACAAGAACGACGAATAATAGCGGACCCCTCGTCCGCTAGGGGTAGAGTTGTTCATCATTCTGGCTTCTGAAAGTGAGCCTGGACAACGAGATAGAGCCCCCCCCCCCCCCCCCGCGTCCTTACTCTCCAACCCTTGCGCTGGCAACGGTGGCGGCACGCCTAGTTAGCACGCGCGGATTGACCCGGGTGTTGGCCGCCCAGACGCCCGTCGTCCGTTAACTCACAGCGGCATGAAGCATGCAAAGTAGTCCGCCATTTATCTTCGAAGCTCATCAATCTCGCAGTCGTTGCCTTTGTTCGCAAATTGAGTTTCATGAGAGAACGCGGCTGATTCAGCGTTAAAAATCTCCTTCAATATGTTGTGATATTGAGACGCGACGAGAAGTTTTTGTCCGAAGGGTGGCTGGTTGGTTAGTAAGTTCGTTGGTTCGTTCAGGCCTGTCCAATATTGACAGAGTCCTCGTGAATACGTCGTCCGAGCCACCGAGCCGAGCACTCGAGCATGCGTCGTCGTCACCGAACTGATAACGACCAACATCTGTGAAGTATCGACAGCGATATATCTCCTTGAAGCGCGGTACTAAATGGGAAACATGAGTTTTTTGAGAAGTCCCTCCCTAAATATTAATGTGCTCGTCGGAGAACGAACGAAACGAGAGAATGAACGATCTTGTATTGACATATGGATATTTGATTGACATGAGAGGGAGGGGGAAATTCCAAAACGGCGACTGGCAACAAAGTTTGCTCGACTCCTCTAGGACTTGAAAGAAGCAGGGCCTGTTATGCAGCGGAAACATGGACCCGAGCTGGACGAATCGTAGCCTCAATCTCCTCGACGGCTCGTGAACTCGATCGAGAGAATTCAGATTTCTGAAGATTCCATTTCTGAATGATTCGCATCAGCAGAAGAAGTAGTTTTCCGATATTCCAGAATGGACGGGAGAAAGCGAGCGCGTAAAACATTAGAAACTGGTATCGGAACGTGACCGAGAAATTCCTTAAACCCGACGTATCGTCCGCGGCAGTAAGGTCGGGTGTGTCAGACTTCCGAGTGAAAGTTGTGGACTACAGTTAGAGCTCCTGAGCTGATGAATATTCCGGTCGTAACCACTCGGGCTGCTTGATGGATACGCAGTAGGTAATCACCTGAACCATTCGATCAAGTATCAGCCGGAAAATTGTTCAAATTGAATATTCGTTGATTCCACGTTGTCTTGGATCTTGTTGGCCTTAGTTGCTGGCAAGAGAAATGCGAATCGCACACACGGAAGTTGGAGATGGACGATGCAGGCTGCCTTCGTGTATTCAGAATAATGATACTTTCGTGAATAATCTCGTGTAATCATCGGAATGAGAACGATTTATCACGAGAGAGCAATATCAATATATATGGTTGATCCGTGCATGCCGGCTCTCTTGGTGAGTTGAGCGAAGCCGCGCCTGGCGCTCAGTTCGAATACGAACAGCGTTTTATCTAGGTCCGGCCAAGTCTTAGAATAAAATCAGGAGAATCCCCGAGATTTAGCCGCGAAGAAACCTTCACGAACGAATGGAAGTGGAGTTCGATTCGCGGAGGAACCGGTTTTGATCTTCAACGGCTCCTAATCAGATCGGTTGTCACAGAATCCGTGCTTGCCTGACTGACTGACTGACGGACGGACGGAAAGGACAGGCGGAGGGCGAGCTGAGAGAGTCCCGTTCGAGAGGAACCGTTCAAGAAATCTGTTTCGAAGAGAAAGCTTCATCGCTATTCACCTTTTCAACTCGAAGCTGCTTTATTATCACAGCCCGAAGCGTTTGCCATCGGAAACCGATCGCTAACTTTTCTCAAGTTTCTCTTCCAACAGCAAAAACACTGAGCGTTCTCTAACAAGGCTTCCCGACCTTTGCTTCGTAAGCTCCTTCAAAAAGAAGATTTTTCCCTCTCGAATGAAAGTCATATGAGCTAGAAATCGAGCTGATAACTCTCAGTTGTTCTCTCCGAGGTCCTTGGAAAGAAGAACCTCATGGAAACCATACTCGAGCGAATGATAATGATTTTCCCGATGTGTGGCATGTCGAGTCTCTCACTTCTAGGAGAAAGATCGACTCTCAAATCCAAGACTCAAATTGCAAGAATTGCGCGCGATTCCTTTGGAAGAATCATCCCAGAACTGTCTCTTTAGCGATTGCCCATTCAGGGCGGAAATCCCTCAACTCCGGAGTCTCCGCCTCGACCGTCAAGACAATTGGGATAGTGCTGCTGCTGCTGCTCTCGAGAGTTTCTACCGCGAGTGAATCGTCTCCGCTCATTGCGGATGCCACAGAGAGTTCGCGCCGGTCGTACCCACTTCCAGAAACAGCAGCTCTTTCATTTCTAAGCGCCGAGGCATGCGAACGCGGCGGCATCCCGCGGGTCTTTCACCCAGAACTTTGCATATTCAGCCATGATGAAGTATACACTAGCTCGCGTTCCGAAGATTCTCGAACGCGTCTAAACGAAGTTTTTGACGAGAGAGCCCAAGATTTGCGAGCTCTGTCATTATAGACGATTCGGGCTGAAACTCATGGATAGACTAAAAGCTCTTTTGAGAGCCGAGTCGCACGGAAACCTATCTCTAATACCGTCGCAATAGAATCTGTCGCGTGACCCCGTGAGATACCGTCGAGGCGGTGAGAAATTTTGAGGGCTACCGGAAATTTTCGTGATATGCAAACTACCGGTGCGGTTCATGTATCGGAGCCTTCGAAACTCGCGAATATCCCACCGTCGAGGGAGAGCAAAGTATCAATTTCAGTTGGAAATTCCACCCGCTTCTTGTAACCCGCCCACTTGCGTTGCAATGATGGTACACGAGCTCACGAGCTCGGTCGTGGGATGTCTCAGAACGAGAAGGGTAACAAAACCCATACCGGTTAATCAGGAGGAGTGATTCTCGTTAGGACTCGATTCACGAGAAACCTGTTCTCGAGGATCGGATTTCACTCATTTCAAGCTCACTCCTGGAGGGAGAGGACGTAGAGCCTGATTCACAAAAGAACTACACTTGAGCGCCTTAGAATGTTAGAAATCACCTCCATATTGTTTAATTTCGCCAAGTAGACCTTTCCCGCCATATTTCTCTTCATGAAAACAGATCTGGATTCGCATTTTGACAGAATGAAACATCGAACGTAACGGGACCTCATTCTGAAAAGATGAAGGAAAAAAACTCTACACAAGTTTTCAATTACACTCCGACGTCACATTCAGAAATTTCGAGGAAGGTGAGCTATGTGACATGGATGTCGATTCTGCCGACTTAGTGGTTCTCTGAGTTAATCAAGGCTCCCTTACCTTGGGCGACAAACGATGTCGTGTCGAAACAAAAATCGATGGCGAGAGCGTTAACAATAAAAAACTAATCACGAAATATCGATTAGGTTCCTGAAAAGGATTTAGTGGCCGAAACTTGGCCTAAGTGCAGAGCCGCGGTTTTTGGCTCTCTTCGATCCACTTTGATTGCATACTAGCTCGGGCATGGTAAGGCACGCGAGGATTGTTTCCAACTGATGAGAGCGAATTTTCATCTATTCTCCACGGGGCCGTTCCGAATGAGACGAATCAGTGACGAATTCCCGGAGATGTTTTTGGTGACCACAATCCTCCATCAAGTTCGGTCGAGCGCGTGCAAAAAATGAACGCGAACGATGACGACGAGAGGCTTTTTCTGGCACGACATCCGCTACGTCCCCGGTGTTATCACGGTACGGGATGCCGTATGGCTCAGTCGAGGCCTAGATGAGCCGACACATCGCGGGATGCATCAAACCTGCTCCACTCGCAGATGGTGCGAGGCCTTACTTGTTGAACAAACGGGAAGTTTCCTGCCTGACGTTATGGAACCGGAACGGAAGACCCGAAGCACCAGCCGACCAACTGTAGTTCGAGCGCTTCTCCATATTTTGCCTGGTCCTCGTTAAACGGTCGGCTCTGGATAGGGTTTACTTTGAACGACAGCCGGAACTATCCCGCTGATAAGAAAACTTCTGGAGAGTGCGTAGGCCTTGCTTTGCATCGTAGAGGGGTGCGGTGGGCAGATTCTTGGCTTGCACTGCAGTCGGCGCTCTCATTGTACCTCTTCGCGACATAACCAACAGCAAACAGTGGGCGTGGTGGTCGTTGCTGCTACCGCGAGTCGCTGGCCGCCTGTGTTATAGCTTCTGTCGTATTCTGGTTCCACGGTCAGAGATTTGCTTATCCAACATCGAGCAAAAAGGGAACTTTCAGAGCTCCCTTCCGAAGATAGGATACTCTATCGTAAAACCTGCTGGCCAAATCGACACCGACACCGAGCCTTCAGGTAGCTGAATCATTTAGTTTCAACTCCGAGTAAATCAGCATTCGGAGAAAGCTCCCTTGATATCCATCGCGTTAATGTGAGAACTCGATGTTTCGAGTGAGCTATCCAACCGTCGGAAGGGTTCTCTCATTAACTTTCGGAGTGCATCGCTTGCAGTGCAGGTCAGGAGGTTGTTTGGGAGACTACCTTCATTGCGCGTCTATTTGTTGCCGTTGATTCTGCGACTGCTCATAGCAAGAGCCACGGTACGTCAGCTAACGAAGACTAATTAAATGGATCTTCCTCGTATAACCCTCACGGAGGCTTCGTGGATTAATTCCCTTGTAGGTGACAGTTATTAAAGCTGATAAGCTCCAAATTGTTTTAACGCATACCTTGAATGGCATTCATTCCACATCAAGCCCGTATCTGGCTCGCAGTTCTCTGGATGAATGATGATGTTTTCTTCATAGCTCGAGGTGACGGCATCTGATATGAATTTCCGGTATGTTGGATGGTGACTCGGTGATTCATCAACTTCATAATGATCTAGTAATTTCTCCACAATTCCTGAGACGATTCGCATGCCTGGAACGAAGCTCGAGTGGTTCTGACTTGAGATGCACTATTCGATTTCGACTTCGGAAGATCCGGCGAGCGGAGTGGATAGATCTTCCTCGAATTGGAATGGCAGGCGTGCAAGAAAACCCAAATCGACCAATGGATCCATTTGCGCACTTGATTCCGTATTCAGCTCGCGTATATAACGATTGATCGAAACTCGACAATTCCATCTACTACCCAATATGGCGGGAATCGCAGTCTCCTCACGAAAAGCAAATGAGGAAAAGAAGAATTTGCTTCGGTGTGCGTAGACCGTCGGACAACGATCATCGCAGCTTACAATCAGCAACTATTCTCCGCGGATCCCGATCTTCAACTTGGAGAGAAGGTAGAGTCCACTCGGCGGACGTTGATGGCATTGTTGTAGAATTACTTCGATCTCTCATATTGACTCTCGAAAACAGTTTTTGTTGAATCTGATAAAAAGAGCGCGAAGGAACTTCGGCAAACTTCTTGTAAAAAGGCTATATCAGAAAAGTTTCTCTTCATCAATCTATTTGATCTCGCGGGATTCTCCCCTCCGTGGAAGCTCGGAGTTCTTTCAATCTCCGGCTCAATTGCCTGATCAGTAAGTCGCGCGGCCAGCCGACCAAAAAGCAAACAGATAACACGGCGACTCTCGCCCTGCCGCCGAACACATCGGTAGGCGAATCAAACATCGCAGGGACCGATGCGATGAATGTACGGGAATGTGGACTCACGTTGGATTCCATTCGAGATCCCGAACCATCCCCAGTTTTTTGAGCCCATGCTGTTCACGTTGAGATCTAACAATAAGACTTTTATTCAGACTCGGAAAAAGTCGCGTTTCTCGAAGAATTCAATTCCAGATTTTTCACCGAGTGGAACAGTCGGGCGTTTCACCCGAGAACGAGCGATCTCAAAGGAAAAGCGGCACGGACCCCCGCGAGTCTCATTGCACTCCAGGCGCTATTGTCGGTCGCAAATCAAGCTCCACCTCTCGAACCTTCCGACAAAAGCAAACTGTACGCTCGCATCATTTGAGATATTTTTGCTGTTCTTCGTTTGTCGCATTCATTTATCGAAATACAAAAAGAATAAAAGTTCTCAGCTAGATCCGAATAGCGCAGTCCTGAATGGAGCAGATTCTCTTCCCCTTTCAAGTCTTTTGTCCCATGCGCTCCTTGAAACGGAAAGTTCTTTCATGATCAACGAGAGCATCTCATAATGCAGCGACTTCTGTCTCAAAGAGCTGTGCTGCTGTGGAAATGAGGAACTCGGGACGACTCCGGAGGAAAAGTTTCAATTCATTGGCCTCTGGTGGCTGAGCATGCCTCTCGACCGATGGTGGGCTCTGTAAAGGAAAGAGTCTTAATTTTCGCAGAAGGAGACCTCACAGAAGAGTTAACTAGAACTAATTTCGCGATCGACTCATTCCCGGTCGAGTCAGCTGGATAACAACAGAATCATCGCGCTGTTCGAAACCAGTCCTGAAGTAAACACATGACTCAGATTCTTCACAAAGCGAAGCAGAAACTGTGGAGAGAACATGCGTTTTTGAGTTTGTTGGAGGTCTCGAGTTCCAGAACCGATTTTCAGGGTGAGCCGAGGAACATTCAAAGTTCTCCATTCCGGAAAATATTTGCGTGAAAAAGCTTAGATCTCAGGCAGTAGTATCGGGGAAGGTACTCATCCCCTCCTACTTTCTGCTAATAATGGTCCCTGGACAACCTTGCGTGGATCAAAATCGATTCTTAATGAAGCGTCAATTAACGATCTGCCGGCAACGAGATACAGACAATTAATCATCCAGAGACTTGGTGTGTTACATTTCAAACAGAGTTTTGTAATTTCAGACAGTTCTCCGTTCATTCCTTGCACTTGTCGAACTGATTTGACCCTTCCGTCGACTGCCTGAGTTTATTTTCGGAAGATCTGGGGCAAAAATGTGGCGGTTCAAAGATTTGGCAACGAGTAGCAAGACTTCATCCGAGGTGGGAGGATCTTAATCATCGGGGGTAAAGCAAGAGATCCAAGGACAAAGCTCGCGACGCAAAATCCCAGAAGCCCTCGATTATTTGGAATGGAAGTCTAAGAGAACAAATTCACTCTTTACTTTCGTAACATGTCGAAACGAGAGCCCGCGCGTGAGCAGTTCCGGATTGTGAAAGCCTGACCATAATGTTCTTCTTCAGTAAGCTTCTCTTGCGACACGTTTTGTACGAATCTTAAGTGAACCCGAAGCAGAACCAGAACCTTTCCGATGGAATGCGCACGCGAACTCCGACATATGAGATGGACCCTGTCGGAACTGTGTCAGGCGCAATGCACCCCGATTTTGATTTCCACTGCGCTCAGATTAGATACCACGAATTCCATCTATTGCTGATCAAGATTTTTTGGGGCGGATAACTGAACTTACCGCGGGTTGGCTCTCAACTTTGCTCTCCTGAACCGAAGTAAGGGAGCTGCCGACTCGTTTCTGTTTTCAAATCCACCACCAAAAAGATTGACAGCAGAGGCCAGCACGGCACACTGTACCACCTCGCGTGAGGATGAGGTTTTCCGAGAAGCGAATATTTCGGCTCGTAAAAGGTTTTCGGAAGCCTTTCGATTAGCTGTGGGCTCCCGGACGGAAAATTTTGGACTTTTGCGGTCAAGTTGTTTGATGAAGCTGAACGGCACTCGTGCGCATCAATTTTTAATGAACGGTCGACTTCGGATACAGAGATATGCTCCTACAAACCGACAGCCAGACAGGCTGTCAACGGTGAGAACGAACTCGAGAACGGAAGTAGGCAACATTAGCCTCGTTTCCTGCGCGAGTACCAGGAGAACGGATAACAGGAGGGAGGACAGGGGTGTTCCGATCATGGGTCAACCGACGCTTTATCAGTTCAAACGGACCTGGAACGGAACGGCTTTGATTGATTTCCATGACGACTTCAAATTGCTTGGCGCGAGGGCGAGTCTAAAGATTCACGGCGTAGTCGACTTGTCCGGAAGGCTCGAAATCGACCGAATTAGGTAGAACGCTTTTGAATGATTCGAGCGGGTTGGTCAAGATCCGAATGAATTCGTTTGCTCCGCATCGACTTCATGGACTATGGTAGACCGGTGTCTGATGATTTTCGTAATCGTTGACGGCGGTGAACATTGGTCTAACGCTGCTTCGGGTCTCAGACTCGGGGGTTCGGCAACGAATTTATTTCGACAAAATTCGGTAGGCCGAATCCTTGCCAACAAATTGAATCATTGTGATGTCATTCCGAGTGCATGGGAGCTCGACAACGGGATTACGCGCACTCATACGGACACATCACGTACAGATTCGAGCCACTGGTGCAGTCGCGCCGTGTACGTATTGTACGTCATTGTCACGCTGAGAAGTCAAGCGTTTGAGCAACACACATACCCTTATCCGTGGTTGAGCTTGAAATAATTTCAATGCTCACATTGAGTCAACCGTATCTATGATTCCGAGCTTTGATGGAATCTTCGCGATCGTTACCGAATTTCTCGGAATGATGACTGATTTTCGGTCGCGATATACACGAGTATCTCGATATGTAGGTACATTTCTTGAAACAAGAGTTTAAGACGAGCATGACAATAATCATTCAATTTGTTCTCCCGAGCAGATGAGACAAGATCAGTGGGTTCGTTCGTGATGAAATATTCTCGGCTGACAATAGAATAGTGTAAGAACTGCCCTTCCAGATATAAACCGCTCCGTGAACCTGAACTTGGAAGTTGACATTCAAGAATTTTTCGATTTCATCACGCCGAGCTTCTATCGACTTTTGACCCTTCAAACCCCCGCTCTCTCGCGATGTTCCGAGGGCAAAAGCAGCTAGGGAAGAAGAGAACTTCCTGCGCTCCCGTGATGAAACTTTACAGGACCGTAAATGGTTTCCGCGGGCGCCATACATGGCCGTGTCATATCGACACAAAGCTTCTGCCTTCAGGCCGAATGCGGAACTGATGAGAGAATCTCGCACCTTCCGGTCTCATCAAATGCTTCATCATCAAAATCTGTTAAAATCCTGATAAAGAGACATCTGTAACAATCGCGAAGGCTGAGGAAATTTCGGGAAAGTTGGGGATCGTTTCTTATCGTCCTCCTCTCTCTAGATGAAGGTGTAAAACAAGCGGGCGTAAGTTCCATGATAGTGGAAACCCGAGACGTCGACCATAAAAAGTACGGAGATCGTCGAAACTCTAAGCCCCGAATCCATGGAAATTGTTGATGATGGCTGGATTCGCTCCCCCATACTGGGAAGGATGAAGACGTCTGCTTGAACGCTGCAGTGTGTCGCATTGCTCCTAAATGGCATGCTCAATTCAAACTTGAGTGGTTTCTCAAAGTATTCTTGCAATCAGGCTCGAGTTCCGAACCTCCTGAAGACATTGAGAACAACTATGTTTTCTCTCGGCGAAGCACGTTAGACATCACGAATCGATCGATGAGTAATTCAAAGGGCACTCAGACGAATGCAACAGCCCGTGATGTCTCTTCTCGTGACCAGGATGAGCTAATGATCAGATTCGTTCAAGAGAACAACGGAATCGATTCTGAAAGCGTCATTATGGACCTATTCTTTTTGAAATATCTCGAGTCCCTCAAGCCTCTCTTCGTCCATATACTTTGTGCCGGAATCAGCGTAATTATCAGGCAAACTCATAAAGTTCACGAATATTCAAGTGTCAATGAAGTTAATTAGACTTTCAGAGGGATTTGGGTCAAGTAAACCAACTTAGCCTTACACGACGACAGAGCTCATCATGAGGACTCAGAGACCAGCTTTCATATTCCACATACCAGTAGCAAGTACGCACAGCTCTTTCCGAGTATTGAAGATAACCATTCTAAGGAACCGATGGGTATTGCGTCATGCATCAACATGGCTTAGTCTTATCAAATCATCATTCAGAATTAAACACTCAGACTATGGTTCGTCCGCATCGTTCCGAAGCTCAGTCAAAGCCTGGTTCTCTCTCGGAAGTTGAGTCAACTGTCGAGAGCCAACACTAAAGCGGAGCTTTGGCGATTGAGTATTAATCCTGTCTCTCCGCGATCTCTCGAATCGGTTTTAGTTGACGCCCAGCCGCTTGATAACGCGCCTTTCGTTTCGCCGGCAGACAATCTGTCAATGGCCTGAACGTTACTTGCTACAAACTTTTCTCAAGATCTCTTCTGCTTCAGCTGTGATCATGTTTTCTTGAAGTGTGTATTGTAGCCGATTGGATTACAGTGTGACTTGAATCCAGCTTCCCAGCTTCAGGCGACCTTAATCCGAGTGTCGTCATGATGCCCAGTATAACTGACGGAGATGGAGGCGTTGATAATGTAGCGTACTCTGCCACGGAGATGGACTCCATCAACTTCTCGTACGGTTCAAAACTTATGATTCATCAAGAGTCGTTAACATTGAGTTCGTCGACGAACATCGCCCACACAGCAGAGATGTTTGGGAAATCCGGACTTCCAGTTTCGATAGGACCGAAAGGTTTGTGAGAGAGTCGCAGTGACTCAAGAAATGTAAACATAGCTCTCGTGCCTCGCTCTCAATAGTCTTCATGATTTTGAGCTTCTTTCATTGGACAACAGAGAGTCAGACGGATAAGTTATGATTATTCAACGAAATTCCAGATCCGTCTCAGTTCCTCACACCCCTCTCGTTCCATTCTCAATTGGATATTTTTGAAAGCATCGGAACTCAACCTCGTCCAGGTTAGTATCTCTTTCACCGCCGTGCGATTACATATGGGACTTTGAAGGTTCCACGACTCCAATCATACGCGGTCAAGAAAAGTTCCGAGTCAATCTGTTCAGCCCATCATTCAAGATCCAACCAAATCGCTGTTTTTGCATAAGTCACAGGGTTTCTGTGGTATTAGCTCGTGGATACGATTCGAGCGAGTTGCGCCCAGATTACCAGCAAGCATGGCTTTGGTTGCAACCACCAACTGATCTAGTCAATGAATCATTTCCAAAGTGCTGAATAGTTTTCCTCAGAATGCTAACGCTCGTACATCCACAGGGAGTTTCACGCGAAGTTTTCAAGTCAACGGCGAGGATATGAGCGCGCTGTATTCACTCAACTTGACAATAATTTACAACGCAAGTATCAGCTCACCGCAGAGTTTCAACGATTACAAGGGAACAACCACCGACGTTCATTGAACTCGGCGCGTCGAGTGATTCGGTCGAACCGCTCTATTGATTCGAATTGATTAGAATCTTAGCGCATCGGCACACCAAGGCTGGCAACACCGGAGACGAACTAAAATTATTTATCCTCGATGTTTTTGAATGTTTTCTTCTTTCCCATTGCTCAATTGTCTCGTTTCATCCTGGCAGAGCACACCTCGGAGTAGGATCCTCGCGAACTTGAAGGATCGAGCAGGAGATTGCGTGGCGGTGTTCCGAGGTCCTGAAGGCACCCAGGGCTGTGTCTGTTGCTGCACCCGCTGCGCTCAGGGTCGCATGAGGAAACGCCAGAGTATCGCGATGACGGATACCGGGACAATTTTCCTCAACCCACAAGAAGTGAGTGCAACACATGATCCGTGTGTTCGTCGGAGAAAGCCCCGAGAGTTCTATTTCAGGTGAAAAACGTTCCAGTGTGCGGCCGAAATTGAGGGAGAAATTTGCTTTCAGTCCCTGACAGTGGAATCTCCACCAGGAACAGTGATAGGACACATCGCGTTACATCATGACTTCTACGGAATTTACGACAAAGGCATGCTGACTTTGCTATTCAGTGTTCCCTTCAAAGGAGAAGCCGGAGCTCATCCCGTAAGGAACAAACTGCCTACCGGTAGTTATTTTCGATCGTTTAATACAATGCATTGATGATGTTCTAAGATGACAACCTAACCGGACAGATAAATCTGATCGATGGAAGCACGAATCGTCAGCCGGGTCGAATAACTTCCACCGAAAGTGACCGAGCCCTTAAAATCAACGTGCGATCTCCTCTTCACGTTCACTCCGCCCATCACAAACTGCTATTCGTAGCCACAGCGATGTGCATGGTAAGGATAAAGGTGGTCCGCCATCGTCGATCGGCGACGTGTTCATCTCAAACTGGGGGTTCCACTGAGAGCTCCAGTAACGGCGCGGCGCAGAAATCTATCAACAATGTCATTCTCTCTCTCCTCCTTGCAGTTTGGCATGGATATCGACAGAATTCCCAGACCACTGGAGTGGTTGGGTTGCATCTGTCTACGGAATGCTATCGAAGATGGGTGTTGCTGAATGTGCTCGATCGTGATATTTGTTGAAAATCATATTTATTACATCTGTTCTTTGATGATCTTGATGATGGATGCCGGCATGTGACCGCCGATCGCGCAGATCAAGAAACGATGGAATCGAGCATCGAACAGATTGTGGAGCAGCTTGCTGAATCCGATTTCAGGCTCAGAACGCAGATAAAGAAAAGTTGAAACATCAACCAACGCGTGTTTTCCTACCCCATGAATCATAATCATGAAGTCAGCTGCTTCCAAAAAGTAGCAAGAGCGCAACGGAAGCAGGAGCGCGACGGGGCAGTATATAACGAGGAAGGCTAGCAAAGATGAAAGAAATATCTTGAGCTGACGAAGTTCACTTGGCAGAGGTCCCCATTCATGATCCTCAAATAGAGGAATTGAAAGTACGACGGAATACAACACGCTTTCTAACAATTTGTTCCTCAATCTTGAATTGCTCACCGGAGGCACCGCAGAGAAACCGAAACGTGAACTCTTTCAAAATACCTAGTACAAATCAAAGCATCAACTTGGGTTCATCGAGGCATCGCGACATTCCATTTCCGACGTATCGAAGGTCTCCGATTCGGATTGTGAATCGGGCGAGAGGTACTCAACTATGGGGTCCCACTGGCGCGCTTCTTGTTCAAAAGTTCCAGTCGAAGGCAGGGTCGTTGACGACTACCCGATCGAGCGGCTGGTAGAACACAACGCGCTTGGCTTGGCAAACAGCCTCCTCAGCTGTTTCTTTCGGAGAGAGTATCCCAGTTCGCAGGCTTTGGTAAACGCTGAGCGTTCAAAGTTTCGGTGAAAACAAACGTTTGATAATTCTGTGGCTATGCCTCTGGTCGAATTCGAGCCCTAGAGAGTCGAGGGGACGATTGGCCCGTGCAGGTAGCTCGTTGAAACTGTTCGCCCAGTGGTTGGGTCGTTCGAGATATTCTGCGAACATCGTCACTAGGTCTTTGACTTGACTTCACTGTGTTGAGAAATTCAAGCAGATCCGTTGAACTTATCGATGGAGACAAAAAAGAACTCTTGCGAGGATCGTCTCAGACTACTCTATCCGGCCGTTGATGAGTCGGAAACTCCGCTACCTCGGGCTTGGAGTACGAAAGACAAATTCACATTCATCGGCCTGTCACAGAACAATCTTCGAGTCCACTACAAAGGTAAATTGCACATCGCTTCGTTTCGCAACAGTTTCTACTTTCGTGCTCCTCTGCCTAGATAGTGAACGAAGATGGCGGTTCCGAAAGTCCATAAAATCCCCGTTTTGTAAAAAGTTTCATTCTGCTCGCAATTAGTCGAGTCATCACAATGATTCGGACACAAACGCATCGCAGTACCCAAAAAATCCCAGCGCTATGCGATTCTCGTGACGAATCGATGGATCGCGATGTTCGATTCGAATAGAAATTGATCAGAGTTTCGTGTTGGGAACCATGTCGAGATTCACAGCAGGAAGGCTATGGAGACACAAATGCGGAAATGCGAATCTAGCGCGCAATTCCAAATCTCGTTCATCACAAGCTTTCATCCAAGGAACTTGATTCGCTAGCAACGCACTGAAAGAGCGCTCTTCATTTTGAAAACATCAGAATTCGCGTCGGAAAGTTTCGCAACACCGAATTCGAACGACGCTTTGTTTCAGGCTCGGGAAAAAACCATAAAGACGCTGCCAGCGTTAGAGCTACCCACCCGATTCCCGCTGCTTGTGGCCTCTATTACTTTGAAGTGAAAATCGTATCCAAGGGCCGCGATGGGTGAGTTTGAACTTCGCAGTTCGATACGATTCGAAGGGCATCATCTACTTTTATGATTCGAGTCGCATTCTCAGAGTAATTAACGCAAGTCACGCATCTGCAGCTATATGGGCGTCGGGCTCTCCGCACAAGGAGTGAATATGAACAGACTGCCAGGGTGGGATAAGCAATCATTCGGCTACCACGGGGATGATGGTCACTCATTTTGCTCGTCAGGTTTGTAGACAGATTCTATCAATCGATTCCGACACGTCTTCATGAGCGTCCCTCGATACGATCGATCCCAAAATATTCAAGGACGGTCGCGTTCGATGTCAAAACTCACGGATTCTTTTCATCATTCACAGGCACTGGTCAACCTTACGGACCCACATTTACAACCGGTGATGTCATTGGTTGTGGAGTCAATCTGATCGATAACAGCTGTTTCTACACAAAAAACGGTCAAAACCTAGGAATCGCTTTCCCAAATCTGCCACCCAACCTGTACCCCACAGTCGGGTTGCAAACTCCGGGAGAAGTCGTAGATGCCAATTTCGGCCAACAGCCTTTCATGTTTGACATTGAACCTATGATGGAAGTGAGTTGAAGAAACGATTGATTCATAGTTTCACGTTGACCCTTTTCCCCCAGCAGACATCGAAATATCTGTAATTCGAACTGATTTGATTCCCGTTTGCACGTGTTCGAGTACACAAGCTTACTTTCAGAAGGGTATACACTCATGAAAATATCATTAAGTGATAAGTTTTCCACGTCGGTCGTTGAGCTGAACGACCGAAACAGTGCAGGTGCAAACTGTTCTGTTCGTGTACGGAAACGGTTCGTCGTCTCCTAGAAAGCTGCGTTTGATTCCTGCTCCCAATTTTCGGAAGTGAAGGAACTATCCATCGCTGATTTGGACTTCATGGTCCTAGGAAAGAATTCCCGAACTCAGTTCAAAAAGCGTTATGAGTGGTTAGAGACCGAGGAACGCGTTTCGCGAGCTCATATCTCTAGTCATGACCCTGACCGTGACACGGAGGTCGCTTCCGTGACGACACTTGAAACTGGCTACGCAAGAGTGGAGCCAACCTTGTTAAGTCGAGAAGAGCGTATAGTTTTGATCATGCGTCTCATAGAGAATGATACGATGAAGTCACCGTTCCAGCGTTAGTTTGATTCCATCCGATTCAGAATATTGTGATCCGGAACTGCGAATCTCTGGAAGATCATGGGTTGACAGCAGGGAAGCTGTCAACCTTATTCATTCCCAGTTGTTTCAGAGGAGTCTCAGCTGCGCGATCGCGATCTGCGCCCGATCGGGAACGAATTTCAGATTGGTATGGCGATGGTTTTCCTCCGGATTTGTGCTCTGCCGAGTTGATTCCGCGAGATGACAAGAATTGCTCTCACGTTCCGTGAGCTTCCTTGCTCACTGCTTCTTCGGAGAGCTCACCGAACCGCTTCTCATCTTATTTTCGAGAGGACGCTTCTCCGTCAACGACGATTGTGAACTTCGTGGCTTAGGGAAGCAGACATAGTTCCATGATGATTGACGAGAGAACGAGAGGAACGGACGGGTTTCTTCTAATATGAGCCTGATCGCGACAGCCTCGTTGCAGCCAAATGACACTATATCAGACAGAAGCGCAGAACATCCGAATCAAGTTGAATGATGATCTCAAAGAGAGTGTCTCGCTCACCGTTAAAGCATTCGTGCAGTGCGGCACACTCCTCGCACGAAATTTGCGGCTTCATTAGATCAATTCGGAACCACCTACCAGCGATATGCGCCGACGCTTCATCCTACGACTCAAAGAATTTCGATGAACTTGAGTTCGTCAGAGATCAGTTGATACCGGTGATAACGAAGCTGCGCCAGTTTCGGCAACAAGTTCTCCGGTTGGAAATCTACGGAAGCCCCGGCGTTGGCGACGACTCCAACTTACAATTAGTCGATGCGGACACTCGATCCTCAAGGCTCGAATTTTCCACTAATATTCGATTTGAGCACTTCACTTCATGTATTCGCGATCATGCAATATGGAGCAAACGACACCATGAAAAATGAAGACGATGTTAGGTACAAGCCGCTGAAACACGATCGAATGGGGATTTGAGAAAGGGAAAGCTGAAAAGTCAACGGTCTTCCGACAATGATCCACGCATCCCTAGGGCGTCATACTCTGAAAGAGAACAAAGGTTTCAAAGAATTCGGAGAAAATGGTAAAGTTGAATTGGTCCAGTGTGCGGGTTAACCTTCCTAAGAAAGATGGTCGCGGACGTCAGATGCTAACTCGAAGTTCTTTCTCACGCCAGGATCTGAGAGCACGAACCAAGAGCGTTATCGAGCATTTTGCCGTGGACGACGCACAGGGCGAGTTTCAGGTGGGTACAGAGCTTGAATTTATGAGCAAAAAACAGGATTCGCATCAGTAGAAAGGCCAGGCGGTGCAAGGAGAGTTGATGAGTTCTCCTTCTCCTTTCAGACAACTCTACACAGTGTAACCCTTACATATTTACTACATCATGGATACTCGGAGACGGCAGAGTCCTTCGCAAAGGCCACCGATCAATCTTTCACAGAGTCCATAAGCTCAGTCAACAATCGGCAAAGTGAGTTTTACACTCGGGTCTGTCTATGAACCATAAATTAGATATCGCATGGCGGAATTCTCTGCATTTTGGTTTCTATCATGAAGTTCGTCGGTAGCTTCGCGGCGATCACTTTGCGTGGCAGCTTCTCCTCCATCGAATGGGTCCTCTGTCAAGGGAGGGCCAGAGTCAAAACTTTTCACAGATACGAAGCTCTCCGCGTTATCTGACGATGAGGACGCGGGAAATTTTCGACTTGTGGGGACAACTCCATAGCTCGCTCCTCATCCATAGTTTTGAACATTCGCATCGAACAAACTATCCTCATCTTCAACTCGGGTGTTGATTCTTTCAGAAATACAGCGTTCAATCCTCTCCGGTCGAATCGTAGAAGCTATTGAACTTACCCGTAAATTTTATCCGTCTTTGCTGGAGAAGAATCGGGAGCTGCTCTTCGAGCTCAAATGCCGCCAGTTTGTTGAGATGATCGTGGCTCTCGCACCTGCCAGAAACGGTGTGGGAAGATCGACATCAAACGAATGTAAGCCTCTGTCAAGCAAGCGTATCTTCCAGCGATGCCCAATTTCCGCACTAGAAGTCTACCTACTAATTTCTTCGTTTTCTCAATGCAGCCCACATGAGAGACGGCGATGGAGATGCATCTTCTCTGAATCTAGATGAGCCGGAGTGTATGGAAGTGGAAGATACCCCTACTCAAGAGGAAGCACCCATCCCAGTTAGCAATGTAACCTTAGAGCAGATCGTCCAATTTGGAACCGAGCTCTGTGAATTCGAAAAAACTTTGAAGGATCCCGACGGGAAACTTAGGAAAATACGATTTGTGAGTTTCGCTGCCCTTCGAGATAGATTCTCGTCAGAAATGTTATGCGAAGATCACCGTTTGTTCGGCTTCCTCGCAGCCAACTAACGTTTTCTATCAAATTGTTGCAGAATGCGTGTGCCCTTCTTGCCTATCCCGACCCGAACCAGAGTCCAATGTCATACCTTTTGTCTCCAACTGAGCGAGAGCCTGTTTATGCGGCGTTGAATAGCGCTATTCTCGGTGAGTTTCATATCTTTTTCGGAAGAAGAATCGGCTTTGACTTTCCAGCGGAAGTTTCTTCCAGACAATGTCCTACTACGAATCATAGTCGTCACCGAACCTAGAACCCTTTGCCTCAGAAATTCATCAAGAGACTCACATTGGCCGTATTTCAGAATCGTTAGGACATTCCGCCAGACCTCCCTTGGAAGTTGCGCTTGCCCACTGTAAGCAGCTTGTGAGGCTGATGGCGAGAAACAGTTTGGGTGCTTCAGCCTTCGCGGACCTGGATGCTATCCTCAACTAGCTATGAAGTCACGAGAAACATTCGACCCGCTCAAATAGTTCTCATCAAGGTCTAAATTCGGCTGTCTGCATCTGTCGCTGGCGGAATCCCCAATACTGCAACACTCATCCGCGTACGAAATATTCACCTCGAGCGCTTCCGATGATCTTGTTCTCATGCTTTTCGTTGGGAAAACAGCTTCGTATGATTTCAGATAGCCAAAAAATGCGTAGGTAATCTCAATTTCATCATGAATATCTTTATTACGGGTTTCACGAATAAACTTACTGAGCCAAACAAGCAAACTGTACGTAACCTGCGCTCGACCTCAGGCGTGCATTGGTGATTGCTCTTGAAACAGTATCGATTCCGTTCATCATTCCCTTTCTTTGCGAATCTAAGATTCGATTTTGAAATCTATGTTCCTGCACGGCTTCGGAATCGCGGACCCTGGATCTCGGCCTTTCAAGGTTTTGAGTGAAAAGCTCTGATTTCGCTGACGACTAAGGTTTTTGCTCCGCTCGGGAATCGACTTGTTCCTCTGATTCGAATGAATTTCACACTTTCCTCCTTGAACTTGAGAACTTGTAATCCTCTTACATGCTCAAGGCTTCCTGCTTCGGTCCACTGCTTGGCGGAAGCAGAAACATGAACCACGAAACTGTATCGTCGAGTATCGAAGTCAAACAATCTCAACACGATTGTGTCGATTGTGAATCCAGCTCCAAGTTTGACGATTATGCTTTCTTTCGGGTCCGAGAATTCATGGTAACAAAAGTGATCGACAGCAACGCTTTTGTTCGAACTTAAGAGTCGTCGGTTCTGATCGTGACACTTGCCTTTGATTATTTTTGCTCCAAGAGAATCCTTAACGACGTCGTTGAGAGCCAGCTGATTTGGAAATCGCAAGTATTTCTCGTCGTCGACACCCCACGCCTTGATTGCGAGCACCTCGATGATTTCCTCTTCGGCAAAGAGCTTTGACGGGAGTACCGTATGTTCGAGTTGTTCAACGTTCATCGCCACCAGGAGAACGTTCTGCAGAGCCTGCTTCAGAATCCTCTTTTCCAGGTCGTTAGTCACGCTGTGCGTTCTTGCCCATGCCTGAACAGCGTGAAACACTTCGATTTCTTCCGTTATCCAGTTTTTACTGATCAAGGTTAACAGGGCAAGAGAATCCAATTGTGCGACGAGAGTACTCCTCAATGCACCACTGAAGTATCTTTTGAGGAAGGCACACGCTGCTTCATTTTTCACGCGATCTGACTCCACGACAGATTTGTTGAAAATTTTCAGGGCTTCGTCAACGGAGTCGATTTCCAGCTCGGACGCTCCTGCTCCGATTTCCCAGACAGTGAACAATGACAAGATGAGGATTGTCACTAAACCAGGAAGCATAATGCGTTCGTCTTGGGAATAGTGGAACGGATGGATAGCTTTGAAGGGACCCAGACACAGTTGGAGGGATTTGGAATAAGTCTAATCGTATAAGCTCGAGAGGGAAAATTCTCAGTTGTAACTTGCAAGTTTGGAGAGTGGGATATCAGTTGTCACTTGCGTCATATTATTCCCAACACCACAGATCCATTGATCTCATGAAAGTTTTCTTTCCTCCAATATGCAATATCCCAATCGTTCGAGGCTTGGACTCCCGATGTTCGATTCGTATTCGCTCACGTCGGACAATGAAAACACCATTTCCAGATTTCTTTATTCCCGAGGGAAAGGTCACGGCAGAGTCACCTGCAGAAACGTTTGATGAGCACCTGTAAATTGACCTGTCGATTGAGATGAGACGATCAAGTGAATTGCTCATACCCAACATCGCTAATCGCTCCGTGGCCAACACAAACTCACGGCGGAGGGACAACTTCTCAAATCGTCGTGCTGATCTTCCGACGCGCATGGAAGTTCGCCCACAACGGAAAGCTGTATCAGCGCGAATCCTGCTAGTATTTCCCCACGATATTACCACGGCACTCAAAGCAGTATTTTCCGCCTTGGTTTGGATGGGATCGCCTGTTCCACAACATTCGAGGTGAACGCTAGAATTAAGGCCGAATTGTGGGAAGAATAGCGATCTTTCCCCACGATCGAGCTAATAGGTGCGGAAGGAATCATCGGGATCTCATCCAGCTCACTCAAAAATTCAGAAATCGGCGGCGACGACTCATACAAAAACGTTCAGCTGCTCGTTATCTTTATGATCCTCTCACTAGGAAGATTAGCGCCAGAATCAGGGTGGAGCCCACTCTTCCTTGACGAACGCTCTCAGTAAGTCACATTTGCGTTTCCGAAACTCGTTTGGCAGTTTTCTTCCCTCGAGGATTTCCAATGCGGCGATGAGTTAGGGAGGGGACCGCTTGGATGCTGCTCTCGATTAATCAATTGCATTCCTTGGAGCCTGACGAAAGCTCTACAACTTCCACAGGAGTCGATCTCAGGAGCTGGCGGTCGTCGAAACTCATTGAAATGTGTGAACATCTCCTGGAAGTAGCTTCTTCACCTCGACACATCATCGACTCTCACGATGACGTGTTGGAGCAGAGAACGCAAAAGCAACGGAGTCGCTTCTCGCGTTCACAACCGATTCGTGGGTGGCGCTCCTCCTTGACATTTAGTGCCCGAGCATGTTCTGGCTCGGTCGGCAAACGTCTTACACGCACATTGCCTTTGCTGTGTTCCTTTCCGCGTGTCTACGTGGGATACGCGAGCCTGCGAGCCAGCCAGTTCGTTCGCAAAACAACCAAAAAGAAACACAAGCGACTTACTGACTGGCAGACTGGTAGAATGGCTTGCTGTCAGCTAGCCTGCCTCTGCGCTTCCTTCCTTCCTTCCTTCTCCGGCGTAACACACAAACTACGCTAAAAAGAACGACTCTGTTCGCGCTTTCTCCGCAATCATGACAAGACGTCTCTGTGCCTGTTACAAGTGTGTGGTCTCCGGTCGCTCTTGGAACCTTGTAAGAACCACAATTTATACTTTTGAGATTGGTTCTCTAGCTCCCTTTTTCTCGATGTAATAGTTAGAGCCGAGGAGACCCCTCGGAATCGTTCAGAATCTGCGGGATCGTCCTCATCAACGTTTGGCCGGTGCTTCCAGGGTTTCAACTCCATGTCGAGAAGCAAACTTTCAGACAACGTTCCTGAACGAGAATTTTCTTTCCTTCCGCAGACCGTTGCTGATTTTTTTGTAGAACGATCCATACAGACAGCAAATGGAGATTCAGTACAGTTTGGCGATTTGATCCGTCAAAACGGTCAATTCGTGGCTCTGCTCTTCAGCTCTTCGCACAGCTACGTTTGTGGGTAGGTTCCTCATGTTTCCCCGTCTCTATTTTGTCTGTCTTGTTTTCGAAATCAGGAAAACCAATGTAAGTGGTGTCGTCAAGCTGTCAGGATCTATCAAATTGAACGGCGGATGCTCAGAAATCGGAAAAATTTTCCTCGATGGGAGAAGATTTTGAAAACTTCAAGAAGAATCCGTGAACTGAACTATTCATTCCGGATCTGTAGCTGTCACACACATCGGAGAACATACAGGGACGGAGTTTGATCCCATTGATCCACACATTCACACATTCAAGAAACACTCCCGTTATTAAACCAAAGTTAATTCAAGAAATGTGTGAAAAAACTCACCCAAACTGGACATTCCGTTTGCAGCTCATTCTGCGAACAGCTGTCGAAAACTCAAGACTTTCTAAATCGGGGCGGACGCCGCTTGGAAGTCATCTATATATCTTCTGATCGGAGTTCGCGCGAAATGAAAGAGTTCATCAGCGAATATCCGAATTGGTTCTCTCTGCAGTTCTCTGACCAAGCTATACGGTGAGTCAAGTTCCACCGCTACTAATCGCCTTCAAAGGAACTTCCTGCCTGGCCTAGAAATCAATGTGCCGACCGAGAAAGAGCGAGCTCTTAGGACGTTGGCCTTGAGTGGATCCCTTATCATTTCTTTGGTCACTCGTTCGATGCCCTTCTTTCCGATTCGAGAGTCTTTTGCAACCTTTTGTATTGCCCTTGGAGTAGTGATCGAGTTCCATTTTCTCACACCTTTATGAACAATAATTGTTGACAACAATTATTGTGAAACAAAGAGTGAAACACAGTGGGTTACACAGTGGGTCGCACAGTGGGTTGGGTGGGCGTCATATTGGGTTATAAGAGGTAGTATAATCGAAATACATGGGGTTTGATATAATCGAGGTTGATATAATCGAGGTAGCACTGTAATCACATGTTGCTCGTTTCCGAGTGTCATGGTTAGAATGAAATCGTATAACGAATCTTTGTGACCCCGACTGAATTGTGATCATCTTCTGATATGACCCTTCAAGTTTGTTCCACAGAGAGCTCCAATCATTTCTCGAGGTTCATACCATACCTTCGCTGATCATCTTAGACTCATCAGGGATCGTTTCACGTACGGGGAGGAAGGATATTATGAGGTTAGGGGCCCGCGCCTGGAACAAGTGGACAGCTTCGTCTGAAACGATGATTCCTTAGCTTCTTTCTCGACCGCGTTCTCAACTCCGCGACGATAAGTCTCGGTTGTGATACGACTTGCTGGAAGAACACGACGACTTCGACGAAATCAAATATCAGCACATAAACCACCAAAATGAATGTGGATCTCATTGAAATCTGATTCCTGTGTAGCCTAGCCCGCGCATGAGATGTCATCGCGCATAGCATAACAGGCAATAAAATACAGGAATACCTCGACTAGTGCGGGTGATCGGGACCGCACTAGTCGAGTCGAAGTGCGGAAAATGTTGAAAATGGCGGATGAACGAGGAACGAGATGATCTGGATTCAATTCAGATATCAATAAGTTTTTCTGAGGCATTCTCGAGCTAAAGGGATGGGAACGAATTGATTTTTGAAAAAAAATAAAATTCCGTAGTAGATGAGTCGAAAAGCCTCAATAGTCGAGTCGGAGTGAGACGAATGCCAAGCCAATGGCGGATGAACGAGAAACAAGGTGTTCTAGGTTCAACTTGGGAACGAGACGGTTTCTTGTGAGGCCATTCCGAGCTAGAGGGTTGGAGATAGATCGATTTTCGGCAAAACCGCACTATTGTGGATCCGCACTAGTTGGTGCCGCACTAGTCGAGGTATTCCTGTATCTCACAATAAAGTCTCTGAGAATATTCTTTGCCCTTTTTTCTTGGAGGTGTCGCTTATTCTGTGCATTCCCATCCCGCGGAGGGCTCAGGTACAGTTGGTGAGCAGCAGCATTAGTACTACGGGGGAGCTTTCAGATGAGAGTGAGTCGGGAAAGCAGAACTCGGGAGATATGAAAAAGCGGCAATCATTTTCGTAGACATTAGAAATATTGGAGAAAAATGAGGGAAAATGCATACGGGCCATCAGCTCGGAGCTGATAGGCTTTCCTCGTCCTTCACGTATGATAAGTTCGGACGAGAGTGAGCAGAGCGAGCCACTGTAACAGTCTGCGCGGTTCCATCGTCAATGCGATGGGGCATCTCGAGACTGGAGCGCCTTTTGCAAGAAGCCGGAGGGAAATCCTCGGAGCATCGTTCCCCGTTCTCATCTGCACCCTCCAGATGGCGCTGGGGTGCCCTGTGTTCCGCTCTTGTCGAAATGCATCCGCAGCACGGAAGGAAACGAGTATTTTTCTCACCCCAAACGTATCCGTACAATCCAGACAACATTCCGATGGGTAAATTCGCGTTCGCCACCATAATCTACGGTTTCATCTTGTTGACTCTCGGCGCTTTGGTGCTTTACAGCACCCTCCTCTGGCGCGAGTTTCTATCTCATGGCTCAGAGCCAGTGGTTAATTTGAACCGTCCTCCGCGTCCCGTGTTCTCCTGGCCGCGTCCTGATGCAAAAGCGGTTCACCCGGTTCAGGATAGACTGCAAGTTTACCGTGAACAGCTGATAGTGCAACTGCGGCGAGTTCAGCTTGACAAGAGAGCTGAGAACGAAGCCACCAAAGGGAATGTCTATCGGATACCATCAAGGTAACACTCTGCGTCCGCTTTGTTTCAAAATCTATACCTTCAATCTAGAAGATATCGATGACCGATTTCCAACGTTTAATGACTTCACTTCCAGGCCAAACCGCCGGCGCCCAAAGCACCTCCTCGGCCCTAAGGCGATATGCAACTTGACACAGATACGGCTGTTCCGCAGGGGGGACGAACCCTTCCGGTCGCAGGGATCAGATCTGTGGTTTCCTCAGAGCTATTTGGCAACATACAATTCATGCGCGATTGTCAGCAGTGCAGGATCAATGCTGAAATCGAAACTTGGACCTGAGATCGGTATTCGAAGTTTCCACTTTGGAACAGTCGCCAAGAGTATTCATTTTGAATTTCATTCGATCGGTGACCATAGCGAAGGAGTTGAGGGTCGATTCAAGTGTAATGAGAGAACCACTTCCTCTCTCTACAGACTCACACGATGCAGTACTGCGTTTCAACAACGCGCCCTGTGGCGGATCCTTCGCAGACGACGTGGGATCCAAGACGACTCACAGGATCCTGAACTCACAAGTTGTTACGAAACCCGAGTTCGATTTTTTCGAGTCACCTCTGTATAGAAACTTGACTTTACTTGTTTGGGACGCAAGCAAATACAAACAGGATTTGTTTGAGGTCAGTTCTCACGCATTGGCGTAATCAGAAGTGTCCGAGAAGTAGCGCTAGGTCTACTAGACCAGGTCGCGGATTCAGCGGCAATCGAATCATTTCTAATAGCACGGTCAAGAGTACCATACTTCTCTGCCTCTTCTTTTCCCCTAACTTATGAGACTTGATCACGATTACCCTCAAAAATATTCTCAGAATATACTTCGTTTCCAGTGGGTCGACAAACCTGAACACGACGTGTTCACATCTTATTTCCTCCGACGTCAAATCATTCCTGAGGAGAACTTTTTCATCGTGGATCCACGATCTCTATGGAATCTCTGGGACTTCTTGGATCTGAACTCAAACCTTCCCGTCATCAAAAATCCTCCTTCCAGCGGGCTTCTCGGTACGAACCCAAACACAATAATGAAACACATTGCTAACAATGACGAAAGATCAAAAATAGAAGTATTGAGGCTTGATCCGTTTTCAGGCTTGGCGTTTATGCTACGGCAATGTGATTATGTGGACTTTTATGAATACATTCCTTCGATGAGACTCACCCGGCGATGCCACTATTATTCTGAGCATGAAGACATGGGTTGTACCACGGGCGTTTGGCATCCACTTGCTGCTGAGAAATTACTCATTCTCATCATGACTACCAACTCCAACGAGGAAATCTTTTCTACTGGCAAAATTTCCTTCAGCAGGAAAGATATGTGTGGATAGTCACGAACTCCGAGATTTTCTCTCGAATATCTTACATAAATGTGGCGCTCAAAAGTTTATCCATTGTTCATTGTTCATGTGAATATGAGTGTTCGCTTGTTTATTGTATAAACCCGTCTTCTCTTATCCTGTAAATAAACATCAACCCTTCCAAGGAAATCGAGGACCGGGAAGAATCGTATCATCTTCGAGGAATTGGAAGGAAACATCGGAATCGGGCTTCCGTTCATACAAACGAAGGCGCTCGTTGTTGTGAAATTCTTTTTTATCTGACCATGAGTCTGATAGTACAATAAACAACAGCTGCATAACTCTCCCCCTCCCGATGTTTTCTAGCATCAGTATCTAATTGTAACATGAATGATCATAAATCACAGAAACAGTATTTCCGAAGAATTTGACTAGCAATGCACGGCTCCCCATAACGGTTGATGCGACTCAGCTGATCTTCGCGCAGATCGTCTTCGAGAGTTTTGAATCTCGCTTCGAGAACGGCTCCTCCTGGTGTGGTTTCTAGTGTTATCACTTTCTCGGCGCCGATTGAAAACAGAGAAACAACTTTGCGCAGAACGAGACGAGCACAGGTGGGTTCATTGATGAGCAAAGAGTTTACGAAATTGACGACCTTGAGTGCGAATCGAAGAACATCTGCATCCGAGTACTCGCTCCTATATCCAGGTTTCATTGGGTCCTCACTGGAACACGGGCAATAGACGTCAACGACTCCTGCTTCGGCACAAGTTCTGTTTCTAGGGACTTTCTTCGAGAGTAAATCGATGCCGAATCGTGACGCTGCGGGACGGTGTGACTCTGGCAGAAGAGATCTGACCGTTTCAAAGAGGTCGTAATGAGACGTAAGCATTTCGCTGTTGTGGCGGAGAAGTGCTTTGTGCGTGGCATCCGCAGTCGCGATCGCCGCGAACGGCAGACGTTCTTCGAAGTGTCCTTGACGAGTTTGTCGTATTGAATCGAATCGATGACCATGGTCCGACAGAAAAATAAGGATGGTTTCACCGGAATTCACTGGATCGTGAACTGTTTTCAGGACTTCGACAATCGATTCGTCGGCGGCGCCAAGATACTCTTGGTAATCGTGGGATATTTCTACCAAAAAACTAAACGCAAAATATGGATGATCCCGTTTTGATCGAAGGAATTCCTTCATGTAGTTCAGTTGCAGTTCATGCCTCGGAGTCACGCCGTAGCACAGATTGGAACTGCTTCGAATAAGTTTCGATTCCCGAATCGCCAACCAAAACGGTCTCAAGTAGTGATCTGTTGGAGGATTCTTGAAACCATTTGCAAGGTAGTTGAAAGTGGCTAAAGTGGGGAAGTCTTCACCGTATAACGTCTCATAGCCAAGTTTAGATAAGTTCTGCCAGATGAGAGGCCACGAGTCAAACATTTTATCTTTTTCATTCTTGGTATCCGATGGGTGTGTTCTCTTCTCCCCTGTCAGAATCGTGATTAGGTTGGGTAACGTGTTATCGCCAACTTTTGTATGCGACTCCAGAACGATGGCCGATAAATTGTTCACGAGATAAAGATACGTTTGTGGCAGGAGTCGAACTGCGGCCAAGCTCGAAACGGAGTCGATACCAAACATAAGAATATTTTTGTCAGCTTGTTTCCCGCTGAAGGTACCGCGAGGAACGAATTTGGGTTGAACGAGATGGATGTGGGAATACACCTCCAGTCCGAGGAAATTCTTGCAGGAAACTCGGATCGCTTGCAGAGCTTCATGCTTTTCAAGCGAGTGCTATCCGACTCCAATCGAACGAGCGTTGCCAAATTTGATTGCGTTGTCCCCATCCCTGAGCATGTCTTCAACAAGGCAATCGTAGGAGCGTGCCGTCTTTAAAATTTCCAGCTGGTTACTGATGATGTGCATGCGCGACAACCTTATTTCACGATCCTGAAATTACAAGATTCTCTCCACGATGAAACAGTGTCCACGTACCGTTGGTACGTAGAAGTTTGAACTCTTCACTCTTCTCGGAGTCGTAGAGCGCTGGCATGAATTGCATAAATCGATGGTTTGATACCGAGTTGTAACATGAAGAATTTACTGAATATGCGAAACAACTCACTTTGCATGCGATTTTCTTTGGCGGCAGTTTGAGGTATGGTATAATTTCCTTGCTGAATGCCGAGTATAACGGAATGCGACAGGAAGACTTCGTTGAAACATTCCTCGTCAAATTTAGCAAACTGTGTTTCGAAATTGCTTCGAGAATCGTCGCTTCATCTGCAAAAAGAGAGGAATTTTCATATCAACAACATTTCCTGCAGATTTTCGGGTGCGCTGAAAGCTATGCAGCTCTCGATTTGCTGTCGTTTCATGTTTTTCTACGGAACGAGTGGTGGATTTACCGTGGCTTAGTGTTTGTCCATCGTAGCACAGCAGAAATGTCACTATGACTGAAAGAATGAGTAAAACAAAGCACGTTTGACGAGTGGGTATGCGGCCGCCCGGTTGCGAAGGACGAAAGAAACGTTTGTATCGCTGAAAGGAGCCAGACTCAAGTATTATAGAAGCTGAAGTTTAACGAATCACGGAATGTTGTAGAGACTACCAGGTCCATGAAGATGTAATGGGATACTCTTTGAAATTCTTGCCATTACCACAGCTTTGAAGCTAGCGAGCTGATTCTGATGTTATTTAAAAGCTGATTCTTCTGGCTACAAAATGACGCTAGAATCAGCTCGCTAGCTCACCTCGTAAAGTGTCTCATTTCATCTTCTTGGACCTGGTATTGACAAGGAACGAGTCTCATCAGAGTTGAAACTCCTCGTCGTCAACTCTCTCAATCCTGTCGAAGTTTAAGAAACGGAGACTAGGGCTCGCAACCATCCTCTACGTATCACTGTCGCGATCAGCTCACGAGTTCTATGACTGGTTCAAGCACTGAAAACTTCGACGCATATGAGTGATTGCTGAACATCTTGAATGGAGGATTATCTCGAGAGCCTTCCGGAAACGGGTGCTCTTGACTCTCTAGGCCAGCGTTTCTTAACCTGTGTTCCGCGGAACCTAATAGTTCCGCTGGCGATTTTTTTAGTTCCGTCGAATATGTCCTTTGGAACCTTAAGGCTAGGTTAGGTTAAGGCTTTTTAAGGGCTCCTCTTCGCAGCACTTTTGATGTCTCGCGCATTAGAGTACTATGGTTGATCATCTCACAGAATCTACAGAGCAATCTTGCATCCTGTTCGGGAAACGCACAACCCCTGTGTAATTTTATCTCCTGATTCCCGGTGGAATCCGGTCGTTCTGCTATCGTAGCGGACCGCAACTGACTACGGCACAGTTTCGTCATCCTCCTAAGCTGAGAACAATGTTGGACACGAAATGGTTATACTTCTGGCCTCGAACTCCGAATACAAGGAAGTTCTTAGATCACAAACTTCAGCATCTTATTCCAGTGACTAAAAAATTCCCTCCAACACGGGGCTGACAGTGATTTCTCCCACATTATGTGGCGTAGCGAGACGGAGTGCCATCCGGTACGGGAACTCGATACCTGTGGGTATTCGGAACATGCTGCCCGTGCCGGCCATCTTAGGGCCGAAGTGACAACTAAGAAAACAGAAGTAACATATCCATGAAACTCAGAGAGCCGCCCTCCCGAGATGTGCCTTCCCTTGCGGACTCCCTCTACGCCACCGCCCACACATAATCTGGGTTAACAACTAGGGTAACAACGTCATTCTGTCTACTCGATGTTTCGCATGAAGTACATCAGGAAGGTAACAGAGAAAACATGGGAGCTGAGCTTTCTTTAATATTTGATTTTGAGCGCATGGTCCCGCGTGCAAGGATGACCTTCGAAACGGTTGCGCGGAGCGTAAAAGGTTGAGAACCGCTGCTCTAGGCAATGCTTCGAGTATTCCTTTCACTCCCTTCTTTCGAGTTTTTCGAGCTCGCGATGAATCGGGCTCAAGAGGAGAACTCAACGATCCCGTTTTATTCTGTCTCAGTGTATCAAGCGATCATTGGGGAATTCGAGTGGGAGTTTGGGGGAAGGCTCATGGCTATCAGATGTAGGGTACTCCTCGTTCAGCTTTTAGAAAGTTGCCGTCTTTTAGATTGAGGGGCGGCGTATTGGGGCCGACATGAGTCGCACTGATTCCGACGATGGGGTTGATACAAGTCAGTTCGCAAGAAGTTGTTCAGCTTAATCAAAGGAGCTCTGGCACGAAACGTCGCAGCTTCCTTTATTATTACTGAACGTAAGGTACCCTTGAAACCTACCTACAACTGCACACTTCCTAGACACGCCGAGATCCCGGAAGACGTCCGCTGTGCTCACCAAGAAAGCTGTTGCTCGAAGTGAGGCGACACTGGGCGCTTTGATCATTCTGCCCATAGCCAATCCAAAAATGTAGAAGTCAAGGGCCAAATCCTAATAACCAAGGGAGCACAGACCAGACTCCTTGATTCCGGTCTATTACAAGTTCACTTCCCGCTTTGACCTCAGTTGGCTAGTCATAACTTTCAACTTTCAATGCGGTCAGGCGATCAGAAAGCGACGAGCGTCAATATTTTAGTATCTCGTGTCGAGACCTTACTTGGAGGCATGAACAAACCACCGGAAATGAGGAGAAGCAGCGTCTATGAACAAAGCGATCGAAAGGCTCCCCTTTCTGTAGGCGAGTAATTCGTTCAGGTCAGTGCAAATTCAATGAATACCTGATACAATGGAACGGGGAGCGCGTGGCTTCGTAAAGAACAGTTGAGTAAACATGAGGTGCTTGAATGCGACAAACAGATCGAAATCATCAGACACTCGTCATTCATGAGGGGCACAACGCGAACACGGACTTCCGTCGTCGAGAGGGAGCACTGTACTTCCCAGTTCTTCTCGAGACTCGGCCACGGTCACAGATGCAAGCAGACAGCACCGATGGCTTATCCAGCTTTCATTCTTTTTTCAGAAAATATTTGACAATGAGTTCATTCCCGCCAGTCCTTTAAACTAATTAGAGTCTTCGTGACGGCGCGACGGAAGATCCCTAGGAGGCAAAATGACTTCAACTCTTCCCCAAATAGGAACCCCTTGTTCTTCAAGGCATAATACCTGGAAACACCTGTTTATTAAATCAGGACTTACAGTGTAGCTAATACTGTGGGGTCGTGGTCAACAAACGGCTCGGATGACGAACGTTCCGCATAACAAACGCTTTCCATTGCCACCGTTTTTCCGCTTAGCGAACTCATTGAACGAACCTTCTTTCTCTGACTGGGAAGTCAATCTGCGTCTGAAAGCTCTTCTCGTGGAGTGTTTGACAATGCTGCGCCTAAAGAACTTTTCGGCTAACGAAGGTTTCCTTGGAATGAATTAGGATCGTTAACCGGTACCCTACTGTATATATTTCAATCTTCAGAGTTATTCGCGTTCTAGGGTTGGAAGACGACTACTCCATGTCGACGAGATGAACTCGTGAGGTACGGACTCATAATGCTATCACAAAAGGCGTAAAATATTCCACTGGGAGCGGATCTTCGATTACTGACTTTTCACGGAAAGCTTTTGAAAGTTTATATAAACCAGATATGTGAATTTGAAAAGAGACACTTTCTGTTTTGCATGCCATCAAAAGCGCTCGCGGGCTGCACCTTTCGCCATTTTGAATCCAGTCTCCCTGTCTAAAAATTTCGCTAAAATCGTCTTGCTGGCTCCTTGCCTGACGATTCCGCCAAACTGACGAGGTATCGGGAATGTCAGTCCAGCGGGAAATTTCAACAGCTGTTCCCGATGTATCTTTGAAGCTCATCTTTCTGGCTACATATCCTGAGGTTTCTATGAGTTTCGAGGTGACATCGAGATCAGCTCGGTGGCCTCGTTCGAGCGGGAGTTTCCGGACCGGACCCACATTCTCGATACCTCGTACGTTTGGCGAAGAGGTCCTGGCGTTATTTTGTTGTGAGAAAAGAGACTCTCTTCACATAGTATAGATTGTGGAATAGCGAGCAATGCCACACCATGTTTACCCTAGCCTAGCGAATTCCATTCACGAATCTGTTAGGAAAGCCGGCGTTCTCTCGCCTCAGTCCAAATATCCCCGCTCGGAGACAGGTTTGACTCTATCTCATGGTTTGTGAAATGAAAAAGGAAGGAATCCTCATGGAAACACTTGGTCGCAGTAGGGCTCGTATTCAGGCACCCGGAATCGTCTTCGAAATGCTAGCGACACGAACTGCGTTTACATGGAACAGGTTGCGCGTGGGAATCCCCGCTATCACATATCTTATTATTATTATGGAATCCACAAGAAGCGAACTCCATTAACCTGTTCGTGGTATTCTTCATCGAAAGCTGATCATCGTCCCAGAGTCATGTGAGAGCACTACGGTGTTGGGTGGCCGCAGGTATCAGATTATTCCGCGATAATCAGCTGCTATTGTTGCAGAGCTTTGAGCTTGCGCAACCAACTATCGCTTGCTCAATATTTAATGCTGACAATGTGCTGGCCTCGTCTGAGGCGGGTAGCTGAGTACGACAGGTGATCGCTACATTAGGAAACTCGGATGAGCCGGTTCTCGGGTGATCTTTGATGGAAGTCTTCGTCGAGAATCGAAATCGTGAATGGAGCTGCGGCTCAAAGTTCATCCCGGAGGGTTCGTTCAGTGTTGCTAACAAAAGCTCCGCAGTCGTCTGCGTAGGGCGTAGGACGCGCATATGTTCCTAGAGAATGGCCATGTCTAACTTCCAATGATCTTGATTCCATGTCCTGGAACTGCCTGATACGTTCACAAATTGGCCTCATCGTGCTTCAATGTTTCCTCTCTCCTTGAATATGTAGTAAATTAATTCACCCGTCCTTTGATCCGAAGAGATACGACCTGTCTTCCCTTGAGTTAGTTGTACTGCGCCTTTCGTAATACAAAGTTGAAGGTATTCTTCAAAATATTGATAAGAATCGAAATCGTTGAAATATATTTCGCTGTACTCGGGAACATCCGGAATTCTCATCAAACACAAATGCAGCCTCCCATTGGGAATTTCATCGTTTTATTGAAGTATTTGATTCCATTTATACCATATATCACAGATGAATGACAGCTGATAGTCCCCCGATGGAAGCATCATGAGGATCAAAAGCATGTACTCACGTAAGATTTGTTATTTATCACAGAAACAGTATTTTCGGAGCGTTTGACTAGGAATACAGGGTTCTCCATAGCGGTTGATGCGACTAAGTCGATCCTCCCGCAGCTCNATAGACTTACATCAGTCAGTTGCTCTTTGAGACTTCCGAGGTGCTCAGTAGACGCGAAATGAGTAGCAAAAAAAGCTTTGGCGTTTTATTGAAGGTTTTGATTTCATTCAAATGCATCTGCTACAGATGAGTGACAAATAACAATCCTCCCATTGAAGGACCTTGAGCGTTGTTTCCCGTATGATTTGTAGGGAATTATCTATCACAGAAACAGTATTTTCGGAGAGTTTGACTAGGAATACAAGGTTCTCCATAGCGGTTGATGCGACTCAGCCGATCCTCGCGCAGTTCCTCCGAAAAGTTTTTGAATCTCACTTCAAAGTTAGCTCCTCCAGGAACGGTCTCCAATGCCAATACTTTCTCCGCGCCCATCAAGAACGTTGAAAGAACTTTTCGCAGATGGAGTCGCGCGCAAATGGGCTCGTTTCTAAGCATGGAATTTATGAAATCAACCGTTTTGACAGCGAATTCATGAACGTCGGAGTTAGAATACTCGTCCAGGGCCACTTGGCCATCTTTCGGACTATCATTAGCACAAGTGCAGTAGAAATCGAGGACTCCGGCCTCGGAACAAGTTCTGTTTTGAGGAACTTTTTGCGAGAGTAGGTCGATGCCGAATCTCGACGGTGCGGGTTGGCGAGATTGTGGCAAAAGAGATCTTAGCGTTTCAAAGAGGTCGTAATGAGACGTCAGCATTTCGCTATTGTAGTGAAGTACGGATTTTTGCGCTGTATTCGCAGTCGCTATTGCCACGAATGGGAGGCGCTCCTCGAAATGTCCCTGGCGAGTCTGTCGTATGGAATCGAATCGATGACCGTGGTCCGACAGAAAGATGAGAAGAGTTTCACCGGAGAGTACTTCGCTTCGAACAACTTTCAGCGCCTCGACGATTGATTCATCGGCAGCGCCTAGAAGCTCTTGATATTCGTGGGATATTTCGACCAAAAAACTCAGCGCAAAGTATGGATGGTCGCGTTTTGTTTGGAGAAAGTTTTTCAAGTAGTTCAGCTGCAGTTCGTGCTTCGGGATGGCGCCATAGCAAAGGTTGGAGCTGCTCCTGATCAGTTTCGATTCCCGAATAGCCAACCAGAATGGTCTCAAGTAGTGATCTGTTGGAGGGTTTTTGAAACCATCTGCAAGGTAGTTGAAAGTGGCATATTCAGGGAAGTCTTCGCCGTAAAATGTTTCGTATCCAATTTTGGAGAAGTTCTTCCAGATGATGGGCCACGAGTCGAAGAATAAGTTATTTTCGTCCTCCACGTCTGCTGGGTGGGTTCTCTTCTCTCCAGTTAAAAGTGTGATTAGGTTTGGGAACGTATTATCGCCAACTTTGTGATGGGATTGCAAGACGGAGGCCGATAAATCATTCACGAGAAAAAGATACGTTTTTGGCAGGAGTCGAACTGCGGCCAAGCTCGAAACGGAGTCGATACCAAACAAAAGAATATTTTTGGCAGCTTGTTTCCCGCTGAAGGTACCGCGAGGAACGAATTTGGGTTGAACGAGATGGATGTGGGAATACACCTCCAGTCCGAAGAAATTCCTGCAGGAAACTCGGATCGCTTGCAGAGTTTCATGCTTTTCGAGCAAGTGCCGTCCGACTCCAATCGAACGGGCGTTGCCAAACTCGATTGCGTTGTCGCCGTCCCTGATTACGTCTTCAATGACGCAATCGTGAGCGCTTGCCGCCTCAAAAATCTCCAGCTGGTTACTTCCGGTGTGCATGTGCGACAACCTTATTTCACGTTCCTGGAATGAGGGAATTCCTTCGCGATCAAATAACGCTGACGTATCGTTGGCAGGATTCTCGGCTTCCGCCCTAACCGGAATCGTGTGGAGCCTGAGATGAAACAAGGGATTTGTCACTTCGAACGAGAGTGGTTACATGCATTCGATGACAAACGGCACAACTCACTTTACAACGGATTTTCTCAGGTGGCACTTTGAAGTGGGGAAGTATTTCTTTGTTGAACGCCGAGTAGAGCGGAATTTGGCACGAAGATTCGGTGGAGACATTTCTTGTCCACTCGAGCAAAGGATGTTTCGAAATCGCCTTCAAAACAGTCGCTTCACCTGGAAGCAATCGAGAGCCTCGCATTAATAGAGTGATGCGCTGCTGTAATGCGGCGTCCAAATCACAGCTGTTCCAATCGACTCTATGAGGGAAAATTTACCGCGGTTCAGTGTCTGTCCTTCGTAGCACATAAGGAACGTGACTACAACTGAGAAAATCAGTAAGAGAAAACAGGTTTGACGAGTCGATATGCGGGCGCCTTGTTGTGCAGGACGAAGGGAACGTTTGTATCTCTGGAAGTATCAAATAACCTGAATGAAGTTGGCGAGATTCGCGGTGCTGGAGCAAGCTGTCGGATGAAACAACATCCACCGCCCTAATCCGAACCGAGGTTTTCCATCCAAACCTCTGAAGCTTCCTCGAGCCGTGACGATGATGATGATCTCCACGTGAGGTCTCTATGGGGCGCACGAAAACACCCCCTCTACGCATGCCCTTGCTTTGTTATTTGGATTTTGTTTCAATGAAGCAGCTACCTAGCGATGTGATTGGTCCGAACCAGGGGTCTCTTTTGGCCCGCGAAGGTTTTTTCTCTGACTCGCCGCATATTTCTTAGTCCGGGTTCGACCACAAGAATCATTCCACCTGGACTCGGAAGGGGGACACTTGTAGACTTAACTCTTAAGAACTGTGGACAGGATAAATACCTACTTGTTGGAGATGCATCATCGAGCCACTAAGTCACCTTCCTAGCTGGAATTTTATCTGCCTCTCGGAAAAGGAAATCCTCATCCCAAAAACATTGAGCTTCGTGGTCACTTTTCCTTTGAGTTGCAAGAGCTCTTAGATTCAGATGGGAGACTTCGGGGCCGTGTTTCCGTCTATGAGACGGCTTTCGAAGCGCTCCGGACAGGCAGAGTCGAGATCAACGAAGGTTGAATCGAGCGCGTGACAAGGGAGCGTTGAGCATGGGATTTTTTAGGAATTTCGAACCAGCACTCTGCTGAGAGTCAAAAAACGCAACAGACCGATGAATCACATTGCTCCCGGATGTCTCCAGCCCGTCTCTTCGAACTAAAACACTGATGGAGTCGAAGTTCTACTAGAGTGTCGCTTCGATCACTCGTGTCTCGAAACCGTCTCGACATCGTGTTTGTGAGAAATCACTCATCGACAGCAACTTATCCGTGAAGTCACCGACTATTGTTGCCTGGCAGGCGTAAGACTCCCGGGTAAGGGCTTACATCTCATATTCGTGGCATATTTGGTCAAGTGTCCTAGATGGTCTTTCGTGTTCTTACCTCGTGGTCGGATGCTCAAGCCTGACCGGACGCCAGCGTTGACCATTTGAATTCGGTCTTGAGGGAATGTGATTTCATAATATGCCCTGGTAATCAACTCCCCCAGATCTCATGGCGAGTTTTAACGGAAGCGCTCGCCAGGTGTTGTACAGATAGGTAACGTTGGCAATCACTAAAAAAAGCCGTTTCAAGCTTCTCTCCAATGATTGAAGATGGAATAACAGATGACAGTTTCAGTGTTTCATCCGTCGCTTTGATGAACACCATTATGCGTCCCGCCGAAGGATGTTTCAAAACTTACTCTTCTTCTTCGTCGAGTACTTCAAGAAAATTTACTATCGTAGCTCTAGAATAACCTTCGAGAGCTTCCAAAAAGTAAGAGCCCCTTCAGGAGCCCCAAGAGTAAGTTCAAAGAGTACTGAGAATCCCTTCCATCAATCACGGGCCATCTCCTAGGGGGGAGGGTGGCCGTCTATTGGAGGGGGGCGTTTATTGGAGACTGGGCTTTTATTGGAGACTTTACGGTACTAATATGCCTCCTCCTATCGATATGATATTCCGACAAATCAATGACTGTGGAGGATCAGGAGACGTCATCGGGGGTTATCGGGGGGGTTCCGTGGCAAGCAAGGAGGCGGAACGAATTGACAAGAATATTTCATTTATGTGTGACTGATAATGAGTGATACCACTTTCAATGGGATCATGGGTATTCTTAAGATTGTGTAGTGGTCCCAGCTGGATGACGCTATTCGGCTCAATGGGCTACAATTCGCGAAATTCGATGATCATGGCTACAAAGAGGCAAGAAAATTTTCGCGCTTCCCCATCAGAAGTGGAGCACCACCATGCTGCTCCAAGACAGTCATTTCGAAGGAAAAATCATTTCGGTTCCGTCTCCCGGAAAAGCTTTAAAAGCTAAGTGTGCTCGATATTTGCTGAGACCTGACTCAGACCAAGTCCGGTATTCGAACCGCTCGTAAATGTCACTAAAATGAAGATATTCCGTAAATGCTCGAGAATCACCGGAAGCGTAGAAATAGACTTACATCAGTCAGTTGTTCTTTGAGACTTCCGAGGTGCTCAGTAGACGCGAAATGAGTAGCAAAAAAAGCTTTGGCGTTTTATTGAAGGTTTTGATTTCATTCAAATGCATCTGCTACAGATGAGTGACAAATAACAATCCTCCCATTGAAGGACCTTGAGCGTTGTTTCCCGTATGATTTGTAGGGAATTATCTATCACAGAAACAGTATTTTCGGAGAGTTTGACTAGGAATACAAGGTTCTCCATAGCGGTTGATGCGACTCAGCCGATCCTCGCGCAGTTCCTCCGAAAAGTTTTTGAATCTCACTTCAAAGTTAGCTCCTCCAGGAACGGTCTCCAATGCCAATACTTTCTCCGCGCCCATCAAGAACGTTGAAAGAACTTTTCGCAGATGGAGTCGCGCGCAAATGGGCTCGTTTCTAAGCATGGAATTTATGAAATCAACCGTTTTGACAGCGAATTCATGAACGTCGGAGTTAGAATACTCGTCCAGGGCCACTTGGCCATCTTTCGGACTATCATTAGCACAAGTGCAGTAGAAATCGAGGACTCCGGCCTCGGAACAAGTTCTGTTTTGAGGAACTTTTTGCGAGAGTAGGTCGATGCCGAATCTCGACGGTGCGGGTTGGCGAGATTGTGGCAAAAGAGATCTTAGCGTTTCAAAGAGGTCGTAATGAGACGTCAGCATTTCGCTATTGTAGTGAAGTACGGATTTTTGCGCTGTATTCGCAGTCGCTATTGCCACGAATGGGAGGCGCTCCTCGAAATGTCCCTGGCGAGTCTGTCGTATGGATTCGAATCGATGACCGTGGTCCGACAGAAAGATGAGAAGAGTTTCACCGGAGAGTACTTGGCTTCGAACAACTTTCAGCGCCTCGACGATTGATTCATCGGCAGCGCCTAGAAGCTCTTGATATTCGTGGGATATTTCGACCAGAAAACTCAGCGCAAAGTATGGATGGTCGCGTTTTGTTTGGAGAAAGTTTTTCAAGTAGTTCAGCTGCAGTTCGTGCTTCGGGATGGCGCCATAGCAAAGGTTGGAGCTGCTCCACAGTAGTTTGGACTCCTGGATCGCCAGCCAAAAAGGCCTTAAGTAGTGGTCAGTTGGCGGATTTTCAAACCCCTTGGCAAGATAGTTGAACGTTGAGAATGCCGGGAAATCTTCACCATAAAATGTTTCGTAGCCGATTTTCGAGAAATTCTTCCAGATGATAGGCCACGAGTCGAAGAATTGATTTTTCTCATCCTTCGCGTCCGCTGGGTGGGTCCTCTTCCCCCCGGTTAAAATAGTGATGAGGTTTGGGAACGTATTATCGCCGACTTTGTGGTGAGACTTTAAGACGACGGCTGATAAATTATTCACAAGATAAAGATACGTTTGTGGCAATAGACGAATCGCGGCTAGGCTCGACACAGAATCTATTCCGAACAGAAGGACATTCCTAACGGCGCCGCTTGCTTTGCTGCCAATCAAGGGCTCCCGAGGAACGAATTCCGGCCTCACGAGATGGATGTGAGAGTACACGGTCAAGCCCAGGAAGTTCTGGCACTGGACACGGATCGCTTGAAGGCCTTCCTGTTCTTTGAGCATATGCCTCCCGACGCTAATGCGGCGAGAGCTCCCGAAACGGATCCGATTATCGCCATCTCTTAACACATCTTCCACAATGCAGTCATATGCGCTTGCGTCTTCGGGAATCTCTAGCTCGTTTCGATCGATGTTCAATCGAGATAATCGTATTTCGCGATCCTGGAATGCAGGGAAGTCGCCGATTAGAGGACACGTATTGGATGGTCTTTGACTTCTGTCCGACGTTTCTCAAAGATCAAACTCAAATACGGCCGAACTTCCACAGTTTGATTTTAGATGAGAACAACAATTACGATGCAATGCAGTGTGCGAGAAAGGACCTACTTTGCACCGTAGGTACTTTGGCGGAACCTTAAAGTAGGGAAGAATTTCCTTGCTGAATGCAGAGTACAGCGGGATGCGGCAGGACGACTCTAAGGAATCATTCCTGGTCCAGTTTAGTAAGGGATGTCCAGAAATAATTTCAAGGACATCGGTTTCATCTGGGGAAAAAATGACGATCGTAGGTTCGTGGATGAGCTCTGTCGCGAGTCCAAATAACAGCCAGACACACGGGCGGCCGCTAATCAACGGTTTACGATATTTGCTCCACCAATAATAAAGCAACGAGAGGCTAGTTTACCGTAATTCAGTGTTTGCTCATCGTAGCATAGTAACAAGGTAATCACAACTGAGAATATGAGCAGGACGGCACAAGTTTGACGCGTTGACACACGACTGCCAGGTGATGCATGTCGGAAAAAGCGTTTACATCTCTGGAAGAAACAAGAGAGCGACATTTATTTCTGTCGAACATTACGCCATTTCGTCACACTAACTAATCCGTTCGATATTGAAAGATGGCTTAATGATGAAAACCAAGCGTGCAAGCTGCTTTACACCCTGAGAGACCTTCCGCTCGTAGATGTTAATGACGTGATTCGGCTACATTCTTGCAACTTCTGTTTCCGCAGTTCGAGCATTGTGGTCATTCGCCGTGCCATCAGATACTCAGGGTACTCTAGTAGCAACTATATTTTGGAGAGAGCTACATCAGATGTCGCTGGGGCTTCGGGGGTAAATTTTTGTGTGATCAGCTGGTTCCAATGCGCCCGACAACCTTTATCTTTATGGATACTTGGCGATGCTATTGAGCTGGAGTGTGTTTTCCAGATCGATATGAGAACGTACAGGACCACCTCGCAAGATTTATCAGAGGAACCGGGCTCGGGCCGCATAGAGCTGACTCATCGGCTCCATGAAGCTGCGGCGGGGGTTTCGCAACATTTCATCGAAGCAAGTCCATCCTAAATGTCGGAGTCGCTGTTTTCGGTAAAACAAAAACATCTGACTGAACGCCCGTATTCATTGACTGCTAGCGTGAAGACCCGTACACGGATGTTCTTGGTTTGCTCCCATTACTGAACGGATCAAATGTAACTAGTGAGTGCAAATATTTCCGTACATTCTAATCTGTTTAAAATCTGGCATTGTGAATCCGGTTGCGCGTTTTGCGACAAACCAGGCGTGAGTCAAACTCCCAATCAGAGGGTTTCCGAGAGACCTAAGACAATCTTCTGCCGGGATACTCGAGGCACGATCGAAATTTCGCGTGGAGCGGCTCAATACTTGAGCGCGGAATTTAGGACGCTGTTTCCATGCATTCAAGTGCTCATATGGTATGCGACACCCGAGCCCGGTGTTCAGAGTCCCCTAAGCTTCGCCTCCACGAGGACCCTTCTGCTCAGCACCGTAGAGGATGCATGCCCAAGTGACGCGAGTACTCTTGCTTCTCCGACGGTAGACGGAGGAAGCTGGACAGCTATCTGACTTATGGGAGCCGGCTGAGCAGGTGCCCGTTGAACGCACAAATAGTTTCGGGCGTTGCCGAAAGCACATTGCTCGGGTCCTGCGCGATGCTTATCGCAAGCTCACTGGTAAAGCCGTAGAAGCATGATGCGCTGACTCACTCTGTCTGGTACCAATTGGTAAACAGTTTCAAAGCAGATCGCGGCAGTTGAGGAAACGCATCCGTCGATCCGTGCCTACAAGGCTGTCCTTCCCGATGAGACTAATCATATTGTATGAAAAAATTTCCTCAAACTCGAAATAGTTTAAGAACGACGAATCGCCCAACCGAGAGATCAGGGATAATCAAATATTGAGGAAGCTTTCCCGAGGCGAACCGCTGCGTTGAGAGGAAATTCATCACCGTTAAAGAAATCGATTCGAGGCATGGCAGATTCGGAAGAGGACGAATAACCGGTAGATGCTCGTTGAGGCCTCGGAAAAGACTATTCAGAGTCGCACAGCGGACACCCTTTCGATGAATCAACGAAGCTGACAGACTGGTTTGAGGTTAAACGACGATTCACCTTAGAGTGACAAATTGAGGCATCCACGAAAGTTCGTTGGGAAACCCCGCCGAACCGATGTTAAAATGCTCTTGGATTTTTCCGAGGGTGTTCTCTGAGACTCACACGGTCATCGAATCGATCATGAGTGTATTTGGTTTTCACGGATCTTATTGCCGAACCGGAACAAGGTCATCATGGACAATCGACTGTCATTGATGCGCTTGCGGAAGCTTTTCAGAAGTGAATTGCACAGGGATGACTTTCTGAACAAAACGCAGCAGTCGAGGAAATCTGTTGCTCGAGTGGGTGGTTACGCGCCTGCGACCTTTTGGCTAAGTGCGCCGAGTTGTTTCAATGGCCTCCAATCTCTCTAGCTCGGATATTCTCTGACACGGTCACGCAGGGAATCAAAACAGGAGCTTCAGTTTGCAGATGAGATCAAGCCCGTTTTCCGATTCTACGTTCGCGATGAAGCTCGGAGGCATCATGCAGAGAGGAAATTTATTTCCGAAGTGGAGCGTTGCGGAATTTCAGCGGAAATGTTAGAGCAATTCCGCCAAGTGACACGGATCGGTGTGAATCCGAGAAATGTGAATCGCTCGGTTGTAACTGGAGGGAACTCACCATGGAGCCACGATTCCAAGCCTCAAGTCACAGCTTCCTAGAAGTTTTCTCACGACATGGCATACCTCAAATCCATCCTTCAACGTACACCATTCACGGCTGATGATGTTCGAAAATAAGAGTCTCGGATATGAAAGAGGGAAGGCGGCCAGACAACGTCACTGTCCCGCATCAAGCTGCCCTCGGAAGATGCGAACCAGGCTTGCGCTTCCCCTCGCTCTTACCTCGCGGCTCCCTTTGTGGAGGAGGGCTGAGAGAGGGATTTTTAGGGCGCCTATGCCAGCATCATATGCTGCACTAGAAGCCCCTTTCGGTGCGACAAGAAGATTTGCTGAGAATAACAACTCGATCAGGCACAGAAACAGTTCATAATTGGCTCTTCAAGTAGTGTACGCTAACGAAGTTACTTTCCGCTCAGCTCGATCCTTTTATTCGACAGCATTCTCGAACAGTCGATAGATGTATACAAATTCCAAACTCTCAAGTTCCAAATCGTCCTTCAAGTGGAACATCTTTGTGATTCGAACTCCATAGGTCGCTGAAACGAATCGCTTATGTATAGCTACTCCGGTTGCTCATGATTGTAGTCGATGAAGCATTTGAACTTCGGAGGCAATAAACACAGATGTCGCTCCGCCGATAAGTTTCTACATTCTCAAGCTCCTTTGACCTGATTAATGCTGGTCCACGACCGGATCAAAGATTTGAGTCAACAACAATGAACAGATCACATCAAGTCGCTTTCGATGCGGGTCTATTTCCTGATTCGAGAAACTTTAGGGACTGATCCAAAATGTCTCATGTAATCGGGCAAGTAACACTTCGATCAGATGAAACAAACTCGAGTTTCGAAGACGAGGCGACGAGCACAGATGCTGGAATGATATTGTTAGATCAGAACGAGGAGAAAACAGCTCTGCTCATGGAATGGTTGTCAGCGTGACCCTGCGCGTCACATCAGCACGAGCGGTGTAGCGAGCATAACAGTTCAAGATTCTCAGAAAGCAGACGCGCGCGTTGAGCTCATTCTTACAGCACGAATCGACTCGAAAAATCAGCCTTTCACACGGCTGAATCTTGAAGCTCAAGAGATCGTGACAAGCCACGGAACCCCGCATTTCTATCTCGCACTTCGGTTTTCACTTTGAGTGCTAATCTAATGTTTCCGTTCTCTAGCTTCATTAGCTAGAGCAGACTTTCTCAACCTGTGTTCCGCGGTACCGAACGGTCCCATCTGCGATTTTTCATGGTTCCGCCGGAGATGTCTCACACACGGGAAACTTCTACTTCCAGCCCCTGAATTCGAGTACAAGAAACTTTCAGATGAGCATCTCCAGCATTCGACTCCACGGAATAAATCTCGTCGACATAGGGCTGACAGGGAACGAGAGGTTTCTCCAACATACAGTGTCGTACTGGCATCGAGAGCCGCCCGGAAACTCAAAATCTGCGGAGAACCGGAAAATCGTTCCCCGTGGCTAACCCGGAGCGACAACTAAAAAGAAACAGGCAAAATTTCCACAAAACTCAGAAAGCGGTTTCCTTGGAAAATGCCGCCAAAACCAGGAGAATTCTCCTGAGAATCCAAAATAAAAAAATGGACGGGAACACGAAATCGACCTCCGTCTCCTGAATAAAGCTCAGTCCTTTCGCGTTGATCTCATCTTGCGGAGGCTCTGAACCGATCGGAATTCGCCCGATTCCCGAGAATTTCTTTCTGATGTGTTTATCTGAAAGAGACGAACGCACGAGCTAAGGAACATCAAGCGGGTATCGGATTGCGTTCCGGGAGTTTTGCATCAAAGCAAGTTCCGAAAGCCGTCTGGATGTTTTATTGTCGGCAACGAATCATTCTCCAATGGCTTCAAGCTTCGAGCCAAGTGTTTCGGCGACGCTTTAGAAACTTGACCCTAGTGCAGTTTTGTCCAGAAGAGGAGCATGTATGAAACTGTTTTACCTCGTTCCCTCGTAAAACAACGCAATGTATTTCGGGATGAGATTGCGTGGAGTCGCCTATAATTCAAATTGCAGTCTGATTCCATTCCAAGGCAGAGTCATTGTAGGATTTGTTGGGCCACAGAAAGAGAATCGCATCGGAGTCCCGCCGAGAGCGAGTATTGTTTTCCTTGGAACTCGATGATTTCGCAGACATCCATTCTGTAGATTACGTGTGGTGTTAGTCAGTTACGAGATCCTTCCTCCCAGTGCCGCGATATTCGAATTATTACATCGTCGCCAAGAGAATGACACAGAGGAGCTGTATTTCGGCGATCGAGGTTGTTGACGACGTCGACATACTCACCAGGGCATGAAAGCAGCTAAAAATTTCTAAAAATATTCCGAGGGTTGCGAAGGTCAAAAGCTTCGTGTCCTATTGACTGCAGTTTCGAGGCAAACCCCTCATAGAGATCATCAACTTCGAGTTCTGAATGAAACAAATCGCAACAATGGTCATTTGGAAACAGATTCGACGATCTCCAGACGGCGGAGATGTAGTCTCATCATAAATATCACTCGAGCTCGGAAATTGTCCAGGATAACCGAAGCAGAGAAGCAGCGAGATCGTCACGGGATCTGTGTTATGCGCATTATTCTCTTTTAATTCGTTTCAATCTTCCAAAGACCCTCGACCACATCCACAGTCGTGACTCTAAATTCGTTGACTGGCCCCAAGGTGAAGTCTGAGCGTCTCCTGAAGTGGAAACATGATTTTTTTTTCTTTCTACCATAAGCTTCAGAGCTGGCTTCGCCATTTCATCGAAAATTCTAAACAACGAATCAAGAGAATTTCCACGCTGGTACATCGTTCTCGAGTGTCCAAAAGCAAGTTGGTGCGAGAATAAACTGGAATCTTGGCAGCTCTGACTTGGTTTTAACACGGCGATTTTTTGTCGTGCGTCTCGATTCGTAAACACGACGTTTTGGGAAAACCCTCGGGTGTTCACGCCCATCATCTTTCTGGAAATGCGACTGAGTTTGTGATATTTGAGGATCAGTCAAGTACTCTCGACGCGGTTTTTCAGGAACGTCGAAGGCGTTCATGACACAATCTGCCTCGTGAAGTGGAGTTGCTATTCCTTTCGCGAGTCTGATCACGTTGGAACGCTTTCACTATTTTTATTCGGAGGTTCACTGCCGAGAGTAACTCGGGTTTCTACTTGGCCATAAGTTGTAGACCACTCATCTCGGTATCAGATACTCAATGGTCGAATACAGTACCGACATCCTTGATTCGATTCCTCGGATGTACATAGCCACGATTCGACTTGGGCTCGCCGTGATCCCTCTTTGAAATCCTCGAGGAATTCACGTTCTCCAGCTCCACTTGGCTGTGGATTCTGAAGACGCGGCGAAGCTGAATGACAGGAAGATTATGCGGGAACCTCTTCTTAGGCGGGGAGAAAATATCTGATATTTACGGTCAGCATTGTGCTCATTTCTGTTGTAATATCCTCGGTCAGTATCTCGCTTTATTCATCGAACGACATTTCATGGCGTATTTTGTAGTGCAGAGTCAGTCGCAAGTTGCGCATTGTACACCCGGTGGCGATGAGAGTCTCATTGGCAATAATCGAGATCCTGTTGTCAGATTTGTCAATCCAGCACGGCTGAGGAAGGTCAAGCTTTTGACATGGTCGCATTAGTGTACCACAGTGAGCATGCTGCACAGTCCACGATGGAATTCATCCAAGCAGCTTCTTGAATCCTCACCTATGGCATGAAAGCTCTCTAAATCCAAGTTGGAACTCGAAATTGGGTCCTAACTCTGAAATTCGTCAACGGCGTTACGCCAAACTCATTCCAAAAAACGCAGATGCCAGAGTCTCTCGAGATCATACATGAGCGTTAAGCCCCCAAGAACGACCTCTTTCTCATGGGAACGAACGAGTATGAGGTTTCTATACCATTCACTTGGGAAGTTTTGAGTGTTATTGAGAACAAAGCGAGAGGAAATTGCCTTACCGCCATAGAATAAGCACGACTGGACGAGATAGAATTGTTCAGTTCAGGGTGACGTCAGGACACACTCAAACTCCGTGTCCTCATCATTCACACTCGATCGACATCGAGCCAGTAAGGATCGTTTCTCTCTCGAATACTCAATGCACCCATTCGTGAGGTCATCGGCCGGTGCACACTAGAGTCGCTTTCGTCCGAGAAATCATAAAAGGACCACTTCGGATTCGCCTATGTCATGAGTAGAGCTTGAAAGTTCAGGCATTATTCATTAATCACCCCCCTTCAATCCATGGATAAGTTGATCGGATGCCGATTTCGGAGAACAAAGTCGTGGACTGGAACAATCAGGAACCATTCCACCAAATATCCATCAACCCATATCGATTGATGGAGATTCAAAAATGATTAATGTCTGAACTTCCAAGCTCTAGTGATGAAACACCCGATGGGGAGATTTTTCCAGAATCGTGAATATTAGTCAGAGCAGTCTGTCCAGCGCAAATTCGCTTCTTAACTTCGTTACCCGAACTGAGAGACACAATGGGAGGAGACTGACACTTGCATCTAGAAATCGGACGATGAATCTGAAAATCCGATTTCACCTCCGAGATGAATTTTGAGAATGATGGACATGCGAATGCCATGATAGAATCGATATCAGCAGAGTCTCTGTGAGAAATCGACGATGGAATCGATACGCGTGAGAACTTGTTAGCGTATATCCAAAGCAGCTTTTCAGCATCTCCATCTTATCTGTTGATGTCGATGCTAGTGGAAGGAGTCAACGAAAGGGGAAACAACAAATGGCTGGGTTCTCGAGGCGCTTTTTGGAGAGGAGATTCGGAAATACTGAAAGCTCCGCGAGAAACTCTCATGTTGGAGTTTTCCATACCTGAGTGAAAGGGCTGGGATCTCTGAGGGATCCAACCAAAACCAGCCTCAAAGTCTATTCAGCTCTCATTAAGTGGTAGTGGATCAATCAGCGCGCTTTTACATTGGAATTATCAGAAAGGATAATACGGATATTTAAATATATACTCGCGCTTCCATCGAAATCTATTTCAAAATCTGAGAGACAACGAAGCAAGTTCGATAGCAAGTGAATCAAGTTGCAGAAGGCAGTTAACAAGACCACTCGGCCGGGATGGCAAACTCAAAAAACAAACCGAGTATGGTTTTCTCAAGAACTACCTCTGACGAAACTCTGTATGACCCCAAAAATCCAGGACACGATGAGATATTGAAGCGCACCGTTCAACGGAAAGTGCACATCAGGCTTGATGACAAGGCTTTCTTGGAAGACTTCGCCAGCAGACTCGCCAAGTCCGGCATAGAGGCCAGGATCGACGACGGAACTGAGATTCGGGCCGGCGATGGCCGTGTCATTTTCGCAAGGAGTCAGACGATCGATCCAACAATACCTTCGGGGAGTTGGACATTGACTGATTCTTTGTCCGCATCCTTCGAACCTTTCAAGAGCATCGATGACGGTTAGTGCTCCGAGTCAGAATCTTCATACCTCCAGAGATACGCTCTCGAACCTTTGCATCGAATCAAACTCCGATCATCAGCAATACAGCGGGCGGTAACTATGACTGTGTGCCTTGTAATCTGATAGATAACCATTACAGTGAAACGTCCCGCAATCAAGGGGTCCGATGTCAAGGGCTCTCCCCGTACGGGTTCCGCTCATAAGGGCTCGGCGGCTGCGGACGCCGGCGCTCCTGGGTCCCTCAAGGGTCTCCCGACAGACCTTCCAAAAGGTCAGAATTAGGCCGTTCCAGTAGGAAGAGTGTTTCGATCTCACGACAACTGTCCTGCTTTCCTCCCTATATTTTTCTTTTGTGGTTGTCCTGCTGAGCTCCCATTTAGAAACTTCGATTCCCGCTGACTGTTTTTATGCATTTTCAGGCGCTTCGCCGAAGAAATCGTCAAAATCGAAAAAAGGAACGAAAGGCGTCTCGAAAAAAGGTAAAAGAGGCGAGTCGAAAAAACCTTCAAAAGGCGCCTCGAAAAAAGGTACAAAAGGCGAGTCGAAAAAAGGTAAAAAAGGCGAGTCGAAAAAACCTTCAAAAGGCGCCTCGAAAAAAGGTACAAAAGGCGAGTCGAAAAAAGGTACAAAAGGCACCTCGAAGAAGGGAAAGAAGGGATCTAAGGGAGCATCGAAGAAGACAGGAGAAGCCGAGAAGGGAGGAAAACCTGGCGATCCCATGTCGAAAAAAGGAAAGGAAGGGGAAGAAAAGGGGAAGTCTAGTCCGTTTTCCTGCTTTTCTGACAAACCCAAGAAAGGAAAAACTTCCGAAAAGGCTAAAACGTCGAAACCTGGCGATCCGACGTCGAAAATAGGGAAAACTGGCGATCCGGCGTCGAAAAAAGGGAAAACTGGCGATCCGGCGTCGAGAAAAGGGAAGGCTGGTGATCCGACGTCAAAAAAAGGGATGAATTTGGACGATGTGAAGAAGGCGGGTCCATTGGCCTGCTTGTGCTGTCGAAATGCTTCTATGAAAGCAGACAAGCTAGCACCGAAAGGGCTCAAGGGCGAGAACCTCCCAAAGACCGGTCAGTCAATTGATTTTTCTCTCAAGCTCCATAAGGCAATTCCCTGATCAAATCGTAGAACGGGAAATTCATTCGTGCCGATACTAAATTTTACAATTCATGCAGCGCCTGGAGTACCATCGATCAAGATGTCCGATATGCCAAAGGTTCCTGGCGGCAAAACGGGCGAAGGCTCCCCGGGTAAAACAGGCGCAGGCTCCCCGGGTAAATCCGGCGTCGGCGCCGCGGGTATGCCCGGCGTGGACGGAGTGAAAGTCCCTGGTGTAGACGCCTCGAAACTGCTTGACGGCGTGAAGGACGCTGATCTTCCCAAGCTAGGAGATCTCGCCTCGGGCGGTTCGAAAGACGCTCCCGTAACGTTGAAAGGTCTGAGCGCCAGATTCGCCAAAGACGCGAAAGCGGCGAAGAAAGCTGCCTCACCAGCTTGCTGTGCCTGCTTGCCGTGTTTAGGTCCGAAGAGCAAGAAGGTGAGTTCGAAGGTTATTGTGACAGAATCGGCGCAATGCGCTGAGAAAAGGTGTGCGAATTGACGCGTGGCTGATTTCAAAATTTCGCTGGCGTTTTCAGGACGCGTCGAAACCAGACTCGAAGGTTTCGAAGAAGCTCTCGAAGGCAGGGTCGAAGAGTCCCTCGAAAACAGGGAAAAAAAAGAAAGGGTCGAAGAGGCCCTCGAAACCAGGCTCGAAGAAGGGGTCAAAGAAGCCCTCGACGAAGTTATCGAAGAAGACCCCGAAAACTACGAAAAAGAATAAGAAATTACCAAAACCAGACGAAGGAGCGTCGAAAGCAGCGACGAAAACGGGCTCACCCACTTCCAAAGCCTCCAAGAAATCCAAAACAGGGAAAACTGGGAAGTCCGGGAAGTCCGGGAAATCCGGGAAGTCCGGGAAGTCCGGGAAGTCGAAGAAAACAAAGAAATCTACCAAATCTGACAAATCGAAAGACGGAACAAAATCTCCCGGGGGCACTTCTTCGGCCAAGGCTCCACAGGTACTGCTGGAAACTTTTCTAAAAACTCATCGAATGCGCCCTCGGCGATCGTAACGGGTGGCGGTTTTGATGCATTTTCGAGAGAGCGATATCAGAGGGAAATAGTAAGAGAATTGAGGAAAAAATTGATTAGGAAGCTTTTAACCGATCATTTTCTCACCCGATGACCAGGCTGCGCCCAAGCAAACGGAAGAAACCGAATCGCAGAAAATGGCCAAGAAAATCTCCGCCATGGTCACGAAAAAAGTCACGAAGATAATGGACGAGGAGTTGTCGAAGAGGCTCTCCGAGAAACTCAGAAAAAGGTTCCCCAAAGGTAAGCTCGGAGGAGGAACGAAGAAAGAGTGCAGGAGGTCCGTTAGGGGAGTCACGCGGAGGAGCAGTCAGTCGAAACAACCCAAGTCCTATCTCTCGAGAGAACCACTGGGGCAGAGCCAGAGAAAAAGCAAGAAAGGCAATCGTTCGAGTCGGTCGCGATCAAACAGGAACAGTCGCAGGTCGAAGAGGAGAGCTGCAGCCAGACGATTCAGGGCGGATCTATCCAGGAAGAACAGGAAGACCAGTCTGCGAGGATCGAGTCCTTGTCTCACAGTGTCGAGCCGTCACCTTACTGCTACTGATACCCGTCCGAGTCGATCCAGTACGCTTTTCAGCAGCTCTGGCGGACGATTCTCCGACTCGAGCGCTCTTCATAGTGAAACTGCAGAGGGCCTTAGTGGCTCAAGTGGATATGCAAGTGGCTCTGGTGCACTCAGCGTTAACGCATCCGGGGAGCCCTGTTCGAAGACTGATTCACGCTTCGATGGCTCCAGCGCGCGCCTCAGTGGTTCAAGTCCGAAACAAGGCTCGCGACAAGAGAAGAAAAGACCCTCCCGACCTCAAGAGACTGACCAGGCTCGGACGCCTTCAATCCTTCGTTCATCGCCGAGCGAGCGTAATACCAACAGATCTCGCGTGCACATCGATGCTCCGGAGACGTCGCAAAAAGATCCTCGCGAGGTGGAGGATTTCCAAAGACGAGCGTCCGCTTACAAGGCAAGATACCCGAAAGACAGGATCGCGAATTCGCCGAGTCAGCTTTATTCGTCTCTGAGCGATGATGGGCGACGTGAAGCACGGCCCGCGCCTGGCCCGATCTCGCGTGGAGTGCGAGGCCCGTGGGCGGTGACTTGGCTAGCGATTTTGTTGATATTGAACGCGATCACCTGGTTCCAGACAATGAGAATCGTCAATCAGTCGAAATGAGCCCATCAGAGATCCCTTTTTGATCGAAAAAAAATTAAGGAAGTGAAGATGAGAACTTGGTCTTTCTTGCCCCGACTCACACGAATTTTCTAGACATATACGCAGTCTCTAGGTCAACAATTTCTCTCAATCTGAAGTTCTATTCCATGGGATCCTCTCAACCCACGACACATGCACCATTTTAGTCGTCCCGAAGTCCAATAGTTTCCTCAATGAGTTTCTAGTCCATGGGCGAAGACAATCAAAGAAATGGGACCTCTTTCTGAAACACGCGCCCATTTGCCGGGGGTTCGCGGATCTATTCTCCCATCTTGAATGATTCCAGTCCCGCATCCGTCAGTGATAATACGGCAGAGCCCTCGTGATCGAGCTCTCAGCTTCGCGGAAACATACCCCGAATCGCCATCTTTCATGATGATTTTGGTTTCATTAACAACCGTTTCCCTAGGAATGGAACTGTAGCCGTGCTTCTGCGGGGCTGAGCTCTGGTGTCGCTACCTCTGGTACTGGATTGTATCCGCTAGGATGTCCGTAAAGTCGCCCCACTTCACTTAGGCACCGTTGGTTGGAGTTGATTTGACCCAAACGGCCGATCGTCTTGTGGTGACAGGGCTGATCTTGTAAGCAGAACTCTACGACAGCGCTTCGAATCTCCGCCGAGATGCACACTGAGCCACCTGTACATGTGTATACCTTGAGAAGCAGGCGATGATGTCGCAGCATGTGGGGTGTGCATCGATCGACGACCGTCAATCGGGACAAGGGTTCAGTGGTGTTCGCTCAGCGACCAGACTGTGACCAGAATCCAAAAACGGTGGTTTGCGCAGCAAGGGTGTGTGCTGAGCCTGCTCCTCCTGATACAAAAAAGGTCATCTACGGATGAGGACGAACCTAACCAAACCAAGTTACCTGGCGCTGTGGTCAGATTCGAATTTTGAAGTAGAATCTCGAAAATTCTTCCTCATAGGGAATGAGATTCAAGAATTCCTGCGGGTTGCGAACGGCTACGCATGCGGCTTCCAGAGGGATGATCCTTTTTTCTTCGTTCATTCGTCAGCGGTCACAAAAGCGCGAACCATTAATGGTGCAAAATATCGGAACTCCCGTCCGTCGATAATATGCAATGTAATCGAGAGAAAACGCATAGTGATTGATCTGTTCGGACTTTAGCCGATTCGAGACTATCTATTGGAAGTGCGAGAAAAGGGAAAATGTACCAGTTGTGCACCCCCAACAAGTTATTGACCCCCATCAGCGTTGAACACAATCCACAAACGGCACAAACGGAAGTGGAACATCGACTCTACGTGAAGTAGAACACCCCACGTTGATGGTCTATCTTCTAGCTACAAATATCGAGTTTATTTGACTATACTCAATGAAGGTGTCGTCGGGGAACATAATAACATTAACGGCGTCACCGGTTCGAGGTCCAACAGACAAAAAGCGGAGAACTGTGATATATAATTTGTATTATGGTGAATTATAAAATCGCGAGCCACTGGCCTACAGGGTCCTGGGTAACTTCGTAAATTCTAGAATCGGAGTGCAAAGCTCAAGCTGGACTGCCGTTTCCAAGCATTCACTCGCTTCCGACGGAGTGCCGGACTCTTGGAGAACTTTGCCCAAATAGAACCATGTTGTTGCCGACATTGGTTCTATGAGAGCAGCGCTCTGTAGGGTTGCTTCAGCCAACTGGTGACTTCCCAGATGATGATAAACTAGTCCTAAATGCTGGAGAGCGGTAACACTGTTCGGTTGAACTGCCAAAGTGCTTTCAAAACAATTTTTGGCTTCGATATATTCGTTGCGGGCGTCATGTAGGAGCCCGCGCACCAGCAACACATGTGGGGAGTAGGAAAGTACGTTGGCAGCCTCGGCGATCGATTGCTCGGCTTCGAGGAAACATTCGATTTTAATGTAGAGTTTGGCAGTGAGTAGCCATATGTGCATCTGCATCTGAAGCATAGTATTTTCATCAACGTGAACTCGGCGGGCACACGGGGTAAGTTTGCCGAGTGTTTCACTCAATGATCGATCGAGTTTCGCCATGACGCTCCCTTCGCGCTCGGCCCAGTGGCTTCCCAAGACCGAGCACCGACCTGAATGAGCATTCGTAATGGGAACTAGGCCCAATTGAGAGCTCGTTCCGATTGCGGGAGGTGTCAGGCCGTTTGCGTGAGTCGCCTGCTTGACTCGTAAGTACCCTTCGTAGAGCAGTTTCCACTGCTTGAGCATTTCGCCGGCGGTATTAAGCGCTTTACGCGGTCCCTCAAGATAGTCTTCCAAGTAAACCTTCAGATACAATAAGTTAAGATTATCGGGATACTCGATTAGAGACAATTCGACCAGCTGCAAAGCTTCCTCATGTTTCTTCTGCGCGCTCAGGAGCACAATCAACAGCTGGATCCCAGGAAAGAAATCGGGCGCCAAATTCAGTACCCTCTTGGCGCAGACCATGGCCGCGTCGATTTGGTGCACATTCGCGTAGTGCAACCCCAACAAATACTCGGCCTGCGGATAATCTGGATCGATCTGCCTTGCTCGAATGAACGACTTGAAAGCTTCAACCTTGTGTTCCTTCTTCGATTTGCTGTCCTTCGTCAAGTCTGCTAGCACCTCATGGCAGAGACCTTTCAACGTGAGACATACGGCTAGCACATCGCTTTCCAGGAGCTTCTTCTCTCGTTCGATGGCGGCTCCAACCAGCTGCAGTGCTTCTGTTGGATCATTAAGATTCACCAACGTGACCTTCGCTGCTAAGAGAAGGTCGAACCCACTGTTGGGTCGCAGTTTGGCAGATTCTAGCAGCATGCGGACGCCTCGGAAGTAAGAACCAGACGCAATAAGACTGAGGCCGAACTGGTTCCAAATGTGATATTCTTCGCATGAAAACTTAGCAACCTTCTCGAAATTTTCGCACAGCAGACCAAACTGGGCATTGCGAGCCAATGCGATTGAGAGCAAGTCTAGTACGGCCGTGACGTTCTTGATGGACTGCGTTCGATCTTGCGCCACATCCGGTGACCTGTGGAAATGGAACGAGTTGTACAAAAATTTCGATTTGGGTCTCCAAGGCGAGCGTTGAGAACACCGTCTGATTGAACTCTATTCGAACTCACCGGTCCAGGACGACGTTGCGCACGGCTATGGCGTCTGAGATGGACAGTAGGAGCAGAATTTCTTCGATGTGCTCTCCTGGTACGTAAAGCGATCCTCCGCAATAATACTGCGGCTTCCAGTATTTGCTCGTTCGTTTCTGTTCCTGCTGGGGCTGAATCTGCTGCCATTCGTGTTCACAAACACCGCGCAACAACACCTCGGCCAATTGTCTAGCAAGCGTCATTCGGAGGGACTGTGTTGACGTTGTTTCCTGCGCTGACAGGACGCTTCGATATTGGTCCACCGCCTCCCGAATCTGTCCTAGTTTCATCATGAGAATGGGCGCTCTTTGAAGTGCCGTCTCCAAAAGGATCCCGATTCGGAACTCGGTAGTCACGGCCCCTCCAACGGCCGGCAGTCCACCTGGTGTCACTTGGACCACCGCACCTTGGATTCCTTGACTCTTTTCAACCACCTGCGAAGCAACATCTGAATTGAGTCATAACCAGAATCCCAGTGCAGAATATTCATCGCTTCCAAGGAATTTCTCTCGAGGTTCATCATCTCGTACAATCGCTCTTGAATACTACTAGATGACGAAATTGAATCGAGGCCCACCTGAAGGTATTTGAGTCCCATTTCGCCAGCTTGTATGTAGTGTTTGACAATTTCTTCTCTGTCAACGCTTGTTTTTTTGGCCTGCTGTTCGAGACAAAGACCCTTGACAGCAAATGATTCCGCCAGAATTTTCAGCATTCGCGCTCCCACAGGGCGTTCTTCGAGGCGCTCAATGCCACCCTGTAAGTTCGACTGGAATTCTTAGTTTCTCGAGAAGGAATGCTGTCGAGTCGCCAACATCGAGCTACATCGAAATCACTGAGCCGAACACGTTCAGTCAAAGTTTTTACGAGCTTCCTTTGGTTCCAAAATCATCGAATTCCGTTCGAGCCGACACGTTCATCTGCTCTGACGGAATAGGCAGTCTGATAGTCTTACTTGGTCAAGATGGTCGAGTGCTTGTTCGTATTGGCCCTGTGCATAGCAGCATTTCGCTAGGAGGAAACGAGCGTCCGTAGCGACATTCGATTTTGCAGCGTCGGATCTTGTGCATTCGGTCAAGTATCTGGGAGTTGATAACAGTGGGGAAGTTAGTTTATTGAGATTCATGGGTCGGTACAGCCTCGATGTAGATTGAACTTTGGTTCGTGCTCCATACCGTTTGGCATCGGTGAGCGAGGTTCGCGCTTTTGGTATATTTTGCTCCACGGGTGGATTTTCTTCGAGGAAAATCTCAAGTTTCGCCTCTCCTGAAACCCCGAAAAAGCAGTGTCATGAAATAATTGAACCGCGATGGAATTTCCGGGGAAAATATTTTACCATACATAAATTTCAGAAACCCTTCAGTATGGCCCACCTATCAACAGGTTCGCGAGGTGACTCGAGTGTTGACCAGAACGCTGTCGGAGCTGCTCGGCCATTTCGAGCAACTTCCTCCAGTTGGATTCATCGCGGCACTTGTAGATCTCGGAATCGAGACCTGAAATTTCCAAAAAAAATGTTCGATTTCAATCTATTGTCGCTGTTTGAAGAACTTGCTTGCCGTGTCACATCCGCTCCCGGAAGCAGAGTATCGTGAAAAGGTAGGAGAGTCCGAGATCTCTCTAGGTTGGATGAAATTATGAATTGTCAACAGCTTCACAAACAATCGATGCATCCCGGGGACACTCCTGAGTTCCGAGTGGTTTCACAAGCCGCTCAAACCTCCGATGATACGATTGCGGAATTCGTGTTGCTCAGAGTTTCCCGAGAATCCGAGCATCGAAGAAGCTCCAACGCCTGATCGCAACCCGAAAGTTTCCAAAGATTCTCCGCAACAGACTCTGTCTTCCGTCCCCTCTGTCTTGAAGCGCTATCTCAAAAATATGAATGACGTCTGAACTCACGGCTCCTCGTTGAACCCGCTCTTGTGTACATCTTTGCATCTGGCCAAGAATTCTTTACTCCTCAATCCTTGAACAAACCTTTCGACTTGTTGGCGATCCGAGATGTCATTGCGTGAAGCTTCTAACTAGCAGGAGAAGAAGAAGAAGGGGGAATAATCCAGTGACTTCACGCTTCACCGCATCGTGTTTCCGGGACAAATCGAAACTCTCATAAACCACTCAGCTCAGAGCTTACAGCTGAGCGGATCGGTCTCTCAAGTAGATCTTCCTTAGGATTGACAAAGTGTTCGAGACGGCCTATTGCAGCAGTGGAGAAGCCCGCCAAAACAAGCAGACGAATTCCGCTGAACGTCATCGAATAACTTCTGAATCCACGCTCCAACACCGCTCAGAAGTCGACGGCCGACTCTGATACGCCTCGACGAATGCTGCAAGCTATTCCTCCAGCTTGCTGTCTTCGGTCCCTCTCCCGAGGGAATTCGAGCATGGCCTCGGCACGGGCCACCCGAAGGTGATTCCGCCGTTCTAGAGACTCGATCCGCAGCCCTTTCCACTCAGCCCTTTCAAGACTTTCTCTGGTTTTCGTGTGTATGAGGCGTGCGGTCGCCTGTGCTGCTGCTGTGTGTGTGTGTGACTGTATATATCTCTATCTCGTGGCCAGCAGCAAGCATGAGCATTTGTTGTTGACCCGCATAGATCCATTCACCTTCCTTGCCCGCCGCCTGCTCGCTAGCGCTCCTCAAGTTGATCATCAATCGTCCGCTCGCTCTGCTTCAGTTGGAGAGTGTTCTTCTCCGTGTGCAATTGGGATTTCACTGGACTTCAGTTTTCCGTCCCGAAACTGTGAAGAATTTCCATCAATCGTTCGAAGATGCTGTCACGTCTCGCGGCCGTTAGGCTGCCGCAGGCCGTCCGTACAATCAAATGGAAAGCAACGAAAGAGAAAGTGACCACGGAGGAAATCTGCGGTTTATTGGCCGCCTCGAAGTTCATGAACAAAATGACAGCTGTTTTACCGGTGAGTGCGCCAGAGGACCTGATTGTGATTCTGCAGGAAAACTCTCGTTCGAAATCCGGTCCGAAAGTGTGATTCGGGCGGGATCGAACGCCGTCATAGGTTTTGTAGCTAGCTATGGACTGCGTTTTGCTGTTTGCGAGCTATGCGATGTCTATGTCGATTCGCTTGACACGGAGAAACTGTCTCAGTTATAACAGTCTCTTTGAAAAGAGGTCGGTGATTACTACTGCGCTCCGACCGGACAACAACAGATTCTTGCCGCCGACAACTCGATGATACCGAAGGACTACATTTCTAAAATTGGACGAGTGTCGATCAATGTCCGCTCCTACGGAACTGGGGATACATTCATTACTATGTCTCCAAATGGATGCCAAGTGGCTTGCACAACCTGTTCGTTGACACTGATGACGATGTCCATGCAACCAATGTTGCGTTTGACGCGCTTTCGTAGCGGCATCAGAGTCCGTTAATACTGCTGGAGCTGCTCAGATGTGTTCGAGACGTAATGTTTGTATTGAAACTAGGCCAGCGAACGTGGAACCACGAGGAAATTCCCCACTAGGAGAGTTTTTTTTGTTCGAACGAGAGGCTCGTGGTGATTGCCCCCAATCGGGATGGCAAGATCAGTATGGCGGAATAAACCTAGCGCCGAACGAATTCTGATTTTCAGCTGACAATGAGTCGAGATTGTCTTCATGAGCATCCACGCGAAATATGCTTAGACTGAGTTTCAATGTTGCGCCGGTTGTTTAAGGCCAAACATAACCACAGACAGCAGCCGTTAGAGAGGCTGGGCAAGGCTAGGAATCGTTCGGAGCGGCCATGAACGACAGCTCCGAGTTTCTCCATGCTGTTGGAGCTTGACCTAACGGAGAGTGTTGTTACAGGGTCCCGATAGAGTGAGGGTGATTTCGCTCAATATTGAAGCCGAAAAGAAATTGGAATATCCAACAACAATATATGAAGCGTTCCAATACGCAGCCGCGCAGAACAAAGGTGAGTCTTGGCATCACTCGCGTTTGATCTGAAGTTTCGTTGCGTTCTTCAGCGATCTTGTTTCATCGACCTCATATCAGAGGAAATCTCCAAAGTAGATCCTGAGCTTCTGCGTGATGATTTCACTCCATAACTGTTTTCTCTCGACCATCTGAACGATGATGAATTTCTCGTTAGTAACGAACCCCTGTTCATTCTCAGATGAAATGTGTGGTGCCAAATCTGCAACGTTTCAGAAGCTCAAGAATGAGTGGCTGCTTAGCTTAAGAAGCCTGCCAGACCGAATCTCGGATTCTAGAGACCATAATTTTTTTTCTTTGAACCTCTGGGGAATACTCGTGTTTTTTCGCGTGAGGAGGGGGAGGACCGAATGAGTGCTTTCTTCTGAAGTCGACTGAAGGTAGTAATTGGACGTTCGATGGGGGTCTTTTCAATCGAGCCTCAGCATCAACCGCAAATCTCACGCATGAATCATCAAGAGGAACAAATGTAAACAAGAATACTTCGGTTGAATCCAAGATCTCATCGCTAAAGAATCTTGCCTTTCCGGTATGAGTCAGTTGGAGCCTGTCCTACTGGTAAGAGACAATTCTCGTGAAAAACTCGTCTCGCTTCTTTGTCGTCTCAGGTCTAAAATTCGTAATCCGTGTTTCGCCGAAGCTTGTAGGCAACAGTGTTCCCCTTTCCCATTGAATATTCGTTTCGTTTCCTGTACCTCACTTGTTGCTCAACCTCCTGTTTTCCATCGAATCAGAAGATTGTATGATATTGCTGCTTCGAAACATCTTGAGCTTCTGGGTTACGCCGAGGTTGCAGCAGGCATCTTGGACGTCTCTTCAACCAGGAGTCTGAATGAAATGGCGCCTTTTGGCATTTTTGTGTTTTGCGCGAGTCTATCGACTTCCATTGATGACTCATGAATAGTATATCCTGATTTACTTATTTCACTCCACTTTCAGCGACCGACAAGATTTGCGGATGGATCGATCCGGCGACCGAACAGGTCAAGTACCTCACATACGACCAGTTCTTCGAGGAATCGAAGCAGCTGAGTTTCGCTATGCTGGAACTGGGCTTGAAGAGGCAGGACTTCGCTGCTGTCAGTTGGATGAATTCCAAAGAGTTTCTCGAGATAATGTACGGAACAACTTCTATCAGCGGTATCCTTCAACCACTGTACCCCAACCTAGACGCCGAGGCAGTAAAATATGTCCTGAAGCAAGGTGCGTCGATACATTTCGATATCGCTGCTAGGAATCTCCGTCCTGAATTTAATATCCCCCTACAGATTATGCGCTGGGCGAATTATTTTCATACGATGGCAATCCCATGTTCCAGGTGAACCAAAAATTTATTTGTGTGATAACGAGTCAAAAGCGCGTCTCGTCATCGATAACGCCTCCAGTCTTCCTTTCGTCAAGACGGTGGTTGTCGGCAAAGGAGCTCCGAGTCGAGACCTGATGAACGATGCCAGGTCGGCAGGAATCCAGATCATGGGAATCAATGCCTTCATGCAACTTGGCAAGGACAAGCGGCACGAACTCATCGTGAGTACTTGGAATTGTCGTAGTATTTTGCTTCGTGGAAAAGATTTGGTCTCCGGGCTTTCTGTGTTGGTTTTCCACGTGGGGTATTATATTCTTGGAAAACGGAGCGCGCGGTGAACTCTAAGAAAAGCGTCCACCGTGAACAACACGGTCGACTCATAGAACATCTTTGTTACTCCCGCCGGCTTGACAGCGATGTCGAGCTGTCTCCTTGTAAATGGTTTTGGAGAGATCGGTTTCCGTTTTCGAGGAAGAAGTTACGTCAAGATGCAAAGGTTTAGGCGATCCTCATTCTGATGGTCAGCTCTCGAGATTGTCGCGCCTCGGTAGCGTCATTCGTGTTTATCGAGGCTCTAAAAATGCGTCAAGGCCGTTTCGCGGGAGATTCCTGGAGCGACAGTGAGCGAGAAGAGGCACAGGAAGACTCTCACGAAACGGCCGCGAGTGACACGAATCCGTATGACTTATTATCGTGAGGGCGATCATTACAGCGTCAGTGTTTCCAGTCCTTCGATTCATTTTCGCATCGATAAAACGTTCCGTCTGATTCCGATGTGGGGAACAAGATCATTGCTCCCATTATATGACACGGGTCACAGTGGTTCAATGTTACCGCTTGGATTGCGGAAACCGAGAGCCGCGGCCGCAGCGCGCGTTCGGCCAGCGCAACGGCTGATGTTGCCAAAGCCGAGCCATCAATGACTTCCGATCATCCTTCACCCGGAGACTCATATGTAGTGGTGAAACATAGAGGTGAACTCCTGGAAAATATCTCATGTGAGAAAATTTAACACAAGTATGAACGTCTCCCCCACAGTTGCCAAAACAAGAGGATGTTTACACCTTGATTTATACGTCTGGAACGACTGGGAAACCGAAAGGTGCTATTATCAACCACGAGTGTATTCTGTGGGCTTACCACATCACCACGAATACAGTTGGGCCTCTCAGACCGCGGGCAGGAGAACTGACATTCTGCTACATGCCAACAGGACACATATACGAAATACTGTTTGAGGTGGGTTTCCTTTCATTCCGTCGGAATTCATTTCGGTCCCTCATGTTCTGTTTTTGGATCAAATATTCGGACGCTCGAGTAGTTCAAGCCCCGGTTTTGAAGACGTATTCTGACGATGCTTTCATTTTCAAAGTTACTCGTGATCGCTGAAGGTGGAACCGTTGTATTCTGGAGAGGTGATATCAAGAAGATGGTGGACGACATGAAAATCGTGAAACCCCACTACATCCCCATGGTGCCTCGTATAATGAACAGTATCTTCGACGGAGTTAACGAAAAGCTGGCGCAGAGCAAAATCAAAAGAGCTGTGTTCAATTACTGTTACAACAAAAAGAAGAAGCTGCTTCAAAAGTGAGTACGATTACCGTTCGATCAGGCTCGAAACTCGTCACAGTAGTCAGGAATGCTTCCAGCTTCAAACACGGCAGTAAAGGCGCTGCGCTGAATCCACAAATCCACGTGGGCAGCGACCTTTGCGCCTCCTATCCATGACCGGTCAAAGTACATTCTCGTTTTATCCATTCGAATTGTTACCTAAAGCAAAGCCGATGATGAATAGGATACGATGTGGAAGAGTCTCTCACGCATTCGCTCTCAGGGCTCACCGAAATTGTGCAACTGGTTGCGAATCGAACTCGAGATCCAGCGAAATCGAATCACAATGTCCAAGTGATACGAATGTTGAGCGGTTTGTAGCCGCTCGTTTTGATTCGTTGACGCGATCGGATAGAGCCGTTTATTGCTTGGCCGTCGGCCGTTGAGTAGACATGCGGTTATGGAAGCGAGGCATTCCGCGACGCTCACTCCCAGGGCATGGAAAAACTCTTGAGATAGAGACCGCTTGAATCCGAGCTCCGACCGTCAACGGAGATGGTTTTGATTGCAGGAGCTGGCGTCGTCTGGAAGAGAGCGCGCCTGTTTTTCTCAATTGCGACGACCTATACACTGACGGAGGTGATCTTGGATTATTTTCGCTTGACGCTCGATTCCTTCCGTTTCAGAGGCATCATCCGGAATGATACAATTTATGACAAATTGGTGTTTAAAAAAATCCGGGATATTCTCGGAGGCCGCGTCAAGTCGATGATCACATCATCAGCTCCTCTTAGTCATGAGGTGATGGAGTTTTTCAAGGTCAGTTCATCTCCGGCAGTGTTATGAATGCAGAAGGTTTTGGTTGAGGAATGACATCGAGGCTCTTGGGTTCAAAGATGAAATAGCAAAGTCCGTTGTTCGCGTTCTCTCATTCACGCTTTGGGAAGATTATAGCTGCAGAATAGCAATGAATGCCTTCGGTTTATTGCAAGTCAACCGCTGTTATACGACTCGCTTATCGTTGTTGACGATTCTAGGTAGCCTTCGGCTGCTATGTGTCTGAAGTTTATGGCAGCACCGAGACACTGATCGTCGGCGGCACGTCCCCATTTGATCATACGGGCGGTCATCTCGGAGGACCGTTTCCTGCCGTCGAAATCAAACTCATCGATGTGCCGGAGTTGGGCTACTTCGCCAAGGACGACGTTGGAGAGATTTGTGTTCGGTATGTATTACAGTCAACATGAATATTCGGATTTTCCGTCCAGAACGTATGAAAGCCAAAAGATAAGCATTCGATCTCTTTTCCGACAGTTCGCCCATGATGTTCAAGGGTTACTACAAGAACGAGGAAGCTACCAAGAATACTATGATTGATGGTTGGGTAGTAACCGGGGACGTCGGTCGTTGGACGGAGGTAAGAGGCCGCTGACAGAGTTGCAAGGAATATCACAGCTTCGCTTCCCATTCGCTCCGCTGCTTGATGTTCAGAGCGTCAACAAGGCTCCGCGATCACGTGATTCAAATGATGGACATAACAGTCACATTTCATTTCTAATGAATTCTTGCTTCATTGAAACTTCAGAGAGGTACGTTGCTCATCATCGACCGGAAGAAAGACATATTCAAACTCTCTCAGGGCGAGTACATCGCTCCCGAGAAAATCGAATCGGTTTACGGGCGGATGGATCAAATCGCCAATATTTTCATCGAGGGACGAGGAGACCAGGTCAGTTGTTGACTGTCAACGAGGAATGATGCAAACTTCGGAAACCGCTATAGTTTACCGCCACGGACACGATGTAAATACAGCTTGGTGGAGAGAACTGATCAGGAACAATTCTTACTTTCAGAGGTTCTGTGTTGGTATCGTAGTGCCGGAGGAGACGTTCTTCCGTGACTGGTTGAAATCCAACGGTTTCAAGGAGGAAGCCAGTCTGACTCTTTCCGAAATTTGCCAGAACATCAAAATCCGGAAAGCTTTCCTCGAAGAGATGAGGAATTTCGGGACAGCGCACGATCTTGGGAATCTTCAACAGGTAAAAACTCAGATCCAATTAGTTTCACCGTGTCTTTCTTTTCGTTTCTCGGAGAATATCTCCGAACCTAGGACCCTTTGAACTGAACGGAATCTTCATTGCAGATTCGGAACCTCAGCTTGGAATGCGTTCCGTTCAGTGTCGAGAGTGGACTCCTGACTTCGACGTTGAAAGTCAAGCGCAATGTTGCTCGGGAAATTTTCGCCGAGCGGGTCGACGAGCTATATCGTGAAGGATCGCTTGTGGACAAGAATGTTTAGTCGAGAAGGAGACAAATCCGATTCTGAAACCTTTCACGTTCCAAGAGGGTATTCTTGTCACCGACAGCATGCAATCATATTTCATGGAGGAGGAGAGACCGACACGGCCACACTTTTCGAGAGCTTCCAACATTCGATGGATGCGACCCGATACGGGGAAAGAAGACTTATCGAGGAAACATTCTACTCGCAGAAGCACAAAACTTTGCCAGGCATATCAACATTCTTCGTCGTACGCGAATGGCTCGCAGAGACCTCGCGAAGCTCGCGGAGTCGCAGCACCTCGTCACAAAACGTCGTGCATTTCCAATTGACGCTCAAACACTCGAAACAATTTTACCTCAGACGAAAATTGAACTTCCGTGCCCGGACACTATCATGTCCGTGCCATGGGGGATCGTCTTTCAGATGCACATGACCCAAGAGTAGTTGTGATAAACTTATACCTGTTTTCTTAAAGGGTCAAGAATATCGCCGACGGCTATATTCTTTGAAACTCCGAATCATGTAAGTGGAATGATTTAAGTAGATGAGATTCCGAAGAGAAGAACGAAGCCGATAGGACCAGTGCAAATGTTCGGAATGATGAGTGAATGAGATCGTGCGGGGACTTCAAGTGAGGAAATCATGAGAGAGAGAGAGAGTGCGAGCGAGCGAAAGGGAGAGAAGCGATGGACCGCTGTTAGCACGGGACCTAGTGGTGACTGGTGTGCAAACAATGCTTGAGAAATAGAGATCACACTTTCGGATTCAGTCACACCGGAAAAATTAGAGAGGAGCTCATTTCATCTTCGACTCTTCACATTTTCATCTCATTCCAACTTCCTTATCCGACCCTCCCAGAGGTCGGCGAAATGACCGAGAAATGTTTTTCGAATCCAGTTTGTAAATCTGACGTATCAACATTCCACGGGACGCGCAGTGGATACTCACGTTTGTAAATAGTTCCATAGGACAGCGAAAAGAACGATTAGAGAATAAAGAAGAGATTTATATTTTGTTTCGAATCGAGCTGCATTCATCTGTATCGATCGAGCGTGGGCTATTGAATGTGAAAATCGTAAAGTTTTCGTCCTCATGATGTTTTGCGAAGATCGTGATGCAGAGAAAAGACGACGTTTCCAGGATAGAAGATTTATTTCTCATCAGACTTTTCACATCATTAGTTCAAGAGAAGAGAAGAGAAGTTTCCTCAAGCGATCTCCTCAAAATCAGCATAACTTCAACTCCGTCGATTCGTGTCTGTCAATGCCAGAGCGGAGATGGGCTTGAACGTCATTTCGAGATTTTGTCATCGCAGTAGTAGTGTGAATATACCTACATGAGAAAATTGTTTCTGGTTCTTGCGGCTCGAAGAATGAGCCAACTCCGAAATCGAAAATCCAGCGAGTTTTCACCACGAAGTTAGTGGTACTAACACTGACTAAGTAAGTCATGGGTCAACTTCGATGAGAATGCATCTTTGACGATGAGACTTTCCCGTAAACTGTTGAAACCATTTGAACGAACACGACGCGAGGCTCTAAACAATTTGTGATCATCCTCTCGACTTTCTAAACTCAATACATTGAATAACGTCGATTCAGGTTAATGTGTTAAATGCAATGTACACTGACGGCAGTACGGCATCCCTATATAAAAGGTTCTCAACTGGCCCCCAAACTTTTCGAAAGCGGCGAGTTGTCTACTATGAAGGTACTCGGCTGGCTGCTGGCATAACTTATGTTAGCTGATGACCTCATTCCGGTCCAACGCTGATCACAGTGTATTTCAGTTTGGCTACATTAGCTGACTCCAGCTGATTGGAACCCACTTTGGTTGAGTTTGTACCGAATGCCAGATTGACAGCAGTGTCAGGAACGAATGATCCAGGTCCTCGTTGACGATGACATCATCGAAAAACTGTCCATACAGGTATTCCATTTTGTGAGCCAAGAAGATGACGTCTCGGAGTTCCTCATCCTGTTGGAGAATCGAATTCAAGTTGGACTCATTCTCGAATCAACCGAAATCTCGGGAAGCGAGAACTAACCGATTGACATTCCATACGGCTCTGCATATCGTACCGTGAATCCCCGATTCCTGTCAGGGTCGAATGGTGACCGCGCGTGATTTCTCTGGCGGGTTTCCTTGAAAATTTCGAACGGAGGCGGCTTGATGAAAACTATGTGAGGTTTTACCTGCAGAAAACAATCAAGCATCGTTGACTTTAAATCGTCAGCGATGTTCGGTCATGTTCAGAATAATTTTGGGCTCGACTTCCATGACGAAGTCGAGATAAGTGTAGATTCTTGGATGATCTTACATCCGATGTTCGGAGCATCTTCAGGGCGTGAGGGTGCGGAGTCAACACGGCAGTGTATCCAGTGGACATCAAGGCCTTGACGCTGTCGATCGATGTCCCGTAAATATTTCCAGCGAACTCGCCGTGCTCGATGAAGCGACCTTTCCGAATCTCCCACTCCATTCTCTGCCTAGAGATGAAGTGATAATCTCTTCCATTGACTTCGTTAATGCGCTGCGGTCGCGTTGTGTCTAGAAGGGAAAATCCGAGGTTTATAGGAGGCAGTGATTCGGAGACTTTCCATCCGGAACGATGCTGGGTTCACGGAAAACTCACGAGGAACTGTGGTTTTGAAGAGATTCGGGTTTGTGGCGATCATGCGTCTCTTGAGCTCGTTCCGACCGACCCCAGGGGGACCGATCAGCACCAGAGGTCTCATGAATGTCAGTTGTGACGACATGAGGAGAGAGACTTCTTCGTACGTTGCGATGTGATCGTGGTCAAAAGAGTCGCTGTCTTCCAATCTGTACATAGTTTTCTTCACTTTTCGAACTCGGCTGAGAATAGGAGACTTGAGAACGCGACTCCGCTCCTGGACGGTAAGCTCCCTCTGGGAGGCAAATCTCCTCTCCTGGCGCAGCGGCGTGGGAATCAGTCCCACTCGGACGGTATCTTCGTCGCCTTCAATTCGGGACAATCGAAGAATGTCGTAAGCTCATATGATCCATAAATGTACTGACTGAGGATTTCAATAGAGAACAGCAATGGATAGGTAATTACCGATACGAGCTTGCCACCAATACATGTCGTCTTGGGCGATAACGTGGAGAATATCTCCTTTACGGAAAGCCAATCCCGCATCTGGACAATCGTTCTGGGCATCCTGCAAAAAGTTTCCTTCAGCGAGCCAGAACCTTTCTCTTTCTTCCTTTCCTCCGAATTTGGACAAGAGAAACTGATAAGTTTGAGTCATACAGTCGAACCCACTGACATATGAGAGACCGCTTGGGAAGATGGAAACGGTTTCTTATGGACGGATTTCTCTAACATGCAAGTTCTGTCACGAGCGATTTTATGTCGACGGGAAACCAAAAATGTCTCTGGGGTGCGCGAATCTCCCCTATCTATGAGTGGGTTCAGCCAGGTGTTAAAAACAAATGAGAACCTCTGTGAAAACTCACTCTGAAAGGGTCGTAATCGAAGAGACATCTGAGGTGCAGCGGATTCACGTGGCTTGCGCGGACAGGCGGAAGACCGCCGCCCGGAAGTAGCTTCACAACACAGTTGGGACTGCTCTTCACCAGCTCGAAGACTTCGTCGATTTGAGCAGGACTTCTGCCCTCAACGTCGATGCCGTTGATTTCAATGATTTCGTCGTCAGGCTGGATCAAGCCTGAATGAGAAAAGTCGACTGAGTCAACGAAGCTCTTCTGAAGATGATCCATAGTTCGGTGATTTAATATCGTTGAAGAGAAAATGCATTCTTTCCGATAGAGTCTGAAGCAAATATGAATTTTCTGAAAACATATCGGCTTCCTCACCACTGCGATCCGCGGCTCCTCCCTGGAGAACTCTGTGCACTCGAACCGCACCATTCAGGGGGTCGTATTTGACAGTGATGCCCAATGGCTCAGGACCTTTAACAATTTGCACAACCTTGACGACTTCTTCATCAAAGTCGATTTCGTTCGGAGGCAAGGCCGGCTCGAAATCGCGCCGCGCAATACTGTCGTGGGCTTCGAGGAGACCCTTGACGTGAGCTTTGTTGAGAATCGCGAACAATTGTGCAGCATCATCATCGTGATACACTTGATAGGCTCCGATGAAATCTTTAACTTCTTCGGCCTTCTTGATGGCATTTCTGCTTCGCGGCTCACGATCTTCCGGTTCGAGCTTGCTGAACCGTTTCTGGATCGAGAATAGGGCGTTCAACTTCGGATCGAGAAGGACGGCTTCGTCTTCCGGTGGTGTCGAAATGTTGGCGACCTGTCGCAAGAGGTTGCATTCTTCTTCTGCAAGGCGAAAATGACACAAGACACTGTAATCCGACATGCTCAGCAAAGCTAGCGACTGCGCGCCATGATGAGCCTCATATGGTCTTACCCAAACTAAGGATGATCTTCCAGGTTTTATCCGGTAGTTCAGTCGCATCATCTTCTTCTTTCTTCTTATGGCGATCGATGAGGTGCTCGATAGCCATCTCGCCGTTCGGAAGTTTCGTGTTCGGAGACGACCATCCGACCTCATGCCACACTGCTCGGTTCACAAGCGGAGATCTGTTGACAGTTTCGAGTGAGCATCACAAATCGTTGGCATTGTTCCGGAGTGTAGTTGAGCGACTTTATTGCCAATCATTCGAGCTCTGAGGATTGGTGCTGCTCGGCTGTGCACATCTTTCTTGAGAGAACCTCAAAAACTGGTCTCCGAATTTCCCCCAGTCATACCCTGTACCCTCTCACCTGTGACAACAGTTCTTTGACTGACAGAAACAACAGTATTCCATAAGCGCTTCCTTGGTCATTTCAGAGGATTCGGGTGCGCGTTGAGGAACTCTCACATGGCTTTGCTTTCATGCCGTACACTTTTCCGTTGGAGGCACACGAGAAACCGAGCAACAATGAAATAGATTTCACTGTCATGGACGCGTCGGCGGAGACGTACAATCGCTGATTCGACAGACGACTTCCGTCCGTGTGCATTTATCGACTAACCCTTCCGCAACCGAGGCGGCCAGGTCCGCGAGAGAGGTCTGGGCCCTTAGACGCGAGAGTCGTCGAATCTTGAGGACGATGCCCTGTGACCCAAAGACGACAGAGTGCTCGCCCGCCCGACCGTCCGCCTGCTTGCCTATCAGACCGCTCGGTGACTCTTTCTGGCCTCACATTTGCCTTGTGGGCAACTCAACCCGCTCATCGGTGACATAGGACCTGGCTGACGTTGGCGGAGCGCACAAGAGCGATCTTTCTATTTTTAAGAAAATAGAAGCCACTCATCCAGGTGACACATTCGCCGGGGTCATTCGCCACCGGTTTCGGTCCACTTCCCCTATACATGTGATCCAACTCGTCAATCCGGAATTCTCCAACCAAACAACAACAAAGGACGAGAGAACCGATTTTGGAGTAGGGTTTTTGAATTCTGTCGAAGAGAAGCCGATCATCTGAGCTTTCCTCGCTGACCGAACGGGAGAGAAACCATTTGAAAAATGTAAAATGAACCGCTTGTTCCCGAACTCCGCGGCACATCGTCGGAGTTCGAAGCTCTGATCATGTGACCCGCCGATTCCTTGACCCAGTTTCGCATGTGACACAAGCGGCGTGAAAATTGCTTTTTCCACGCTGCCGGCGATAAATACATTCTCATACCTCTCTATGCGGCTTTGCTGCTGGTTTGGGAGGAGATCTCCACAGATCCCTGTTAGCGGGGCCTGCTTAGCCAAAATGTCAAGCTCACTTACCATATTAAAGATCAGCTGATGAACACAGACAACTTCTGTCGACCCGAATCTCTCGATTCAGGACATTTTTCTGATTCGAACCGAATTCTAGGATGTCCAATGGGACGGGGACGCCAGTGTGGACGAAGAACCGGGTAGAAATGCCGGTACCATTGATGGATATTCAGTCCATTGAGCCAATGTTGTGAAGTACAGGAGTGCGCGGAGGAGCGAGAGGTTGAACTGGGGAAATGGGGCGAGGGTCGCTTACAGCGTGATCAACCGCGATCGTAGTCGAATCACAGCTGGACGGAGAAGGGGGATTAATGCTGCTGGATTAAGGGCCGCTGAGTCGATACAAATGTAGATGGAAGTGAAAATGCATAATGACCACCTGGAGTAGGTTTTTCGTGTCGCCAAAGTTTGGGTGGTGGGGACCGAAAAAGTTTTAATGCGCCCGAATGCGAAGTTCATCACTTGGTTTTGATTAACCTTTCACCTCGAGTTGCTCCAATGTCCATTCAATTCTATGTCAAGCTTCATAGTTTTCATTCTCGAGAAAAATTTTCCAAACGGAAGGTCATGAATCGTATCAAAAACACTGGAAGCTCGTGAGAACGAACTTTAGCGAACTGGCGCAACCTGTTCGTTGTCGTGGAAGTTCTTCAAAACGAGGGTCTCTCAATGTTGCACCCCGTGGCAGGCCGGTCAAACTAAGATTCATTTAGAGTTCGTTCTATCGAAATTGCATTTTAACGGGCCTCCGCTGTGAAATATTCCATCGGAGATTTTACGCGCGCACGAGTGAGTCTCGCGAATGATGTGAGAGAAGTTCTCTGAGAGACGAAATTCTCGATACGAAGTTGCTTCTGCTGGAAACGAAGGATAATGCACGGCTCTCCAACTGTAGCACTCAATCGACATCGTTTCGCCCATTCAGTGTGTGTTCAGAAATCTGAATTTCCGCTGATCACTATCAATCTGAGAGAGATTTCCAAGTTTATTAATAGAGAAGCATTTCGAACATTTCCAAGTCTTCTTGGAACTTCAAACCGTGTGCTCTCTTATATTGAATGGAGCCTAACTTCAACTTTAGTCTGTAATCGGAATGCCCATAAACATCCGCTTTCAAAATTTGGCGCCACAGATCGGCGCTGCGACCGCCCGCTCACCTGCCTGCCGCAGAAGCAATGTCGTCGGCTTCATCCGGTTTCGATTTCTTTTCCTTCGGAGCTAGATCGGTGTGTACTTGGTGACTTGAGTTTTATGAAAATTTCTTGTAAAATCACGGTTCTCACGTGCAATGGAGTGTGTTATCAGATCCCAGTCGAACGACGTTTCCCTATGTTCAGTCCCTGAGCGGAAATGCGGCGTGTGTGCCGAGCTGTCTAGTGTTTTCACGTTGCACGTTGAGATGCTGCAGCGGCCGCTATATTGACAACGTGGTCTTGAGTTCTGCATACGAGAGAACACCTCTTGCAAGCTCTTATAAACATTCTGTTCGATTCGTTTCCGTGACAGCATCGCGGTTTCATGCAAGTCAAGAACTCTCACTGACGTGTCTCAATTGATTCTTTACGAAATTCCAGTTCTCATCATGGGACGCTACCAAACCGAGCCCGACAACCCGGCTAAGTGTAAGTTTCTTTCGAACACGCTTCGCCAACTTGATTCTCTCGAGCTCCTTCCGGTTCTCGGAAAACTCGAAAGTCGCCTTTCTGCAACACCTCACTAAGGGCATCCTTTTTCTCGACAGCCGCCAAATCACGAGGAAGCAACCTCCGAGTGCATTTCAAAAATACCCGGGAAGCCGCTCGTGCTATCAAGGGAATGCCTCTCAGGCGTGCGAAGAAATTCCTCGAGAACGTCATCGAGAAGAAGGAAATCGTTCCCTTCGTCAGGTACGTTCCTGAAACCTATTCTCTTCTGTTAGTCAAGATTCAAGATGCGTCCGCCGAAATGATGACGCGATCCCCTCCCCATAGCTAGGCAAGTTTTTTCAAAACTGCCCTCCGAACGGAGACAGTTTGACAGAAAATGTCGTGAAGGAAACTTTTGATGGAATCCAGGATTCCCGGTGGGACTCGCGGGCTCCGAGGCAAACTTACACTGAACATGGCTGCGCCGTTCAACTTGAGCTTCCTTCTCAGTTTCGCGATTTTTCGCTACATGTATTGTCGTCCTCGGGGATTTGTATTCGCTGAGGCGAAGCTCTGACACAGTTGAAATAGTGAGCGCGAACTGAATGCGAAGATATCAAATTTCATGAGCAAGTCTTTCCGTGCTAATCCTGTGTCTCCTAGGAGTCCCAGCAGTTCACAGACAGGTGGATTCAACTTAGCAGTCTCTGTTGGAAGACTCGGACGGAAAGTTCCGAGTTCTTCGTTGCTGTTTTCCGATTGAGACGAAAAAGCCGATGGCTCTTTGCACGTCCGGCGAATTCTTCCATGCACGAATGAGGTGGATATGTCTACGCAATCGAATCCGCCGTGACTATGGCTCGATGATCAACTGCACGTCTCTGCAAGTTCTCTGAAATGCCATGTTGATCTTGAGCGGAACGGAACTACTCTCGCTTGCACGACAGCTGCGGAGAGCTTTCTTTTGCGTGAACGAAGGCTAATGGCTGCTAATAAGATGAGAAACCATGCCGGGTTGTTGGTATCTTTCGCGGACGGTGTGATAATGGCTCATTTGTCGTCTCACCGGACACGCTGGCGGCTCGGCTTGGTCTACGCAGGAGAAGAAATACCAGTCTACCCCTGAACAGCTAGCGCTCCAGCGAGAGAACTGTTTTTGTTCTGATAACCGCGACATCTATCCCTCTGTCTTCTCTTCGTTTTCGAAAATCTTTGTTTTCCGAGGTGATAGCCAGTGGAGCTCCATGTTGCGAGGAAAGTCCGACGTCTCCTTCACCCTGTGTGCTACGGCATCGCTCTGAATTAGGACACGTTCGATGGCCATCGCAGTACGACGGCGGAGGCAGTGGACGGTTGACACAAGAGTCTAATTAGACAATGACGACGAGAAAAGTACGGAGCGGGAACTCGGGAAAGTGATGAGTGGGGAGGGGGTGGGGGCACTGAGGCCCCAGCAATGGATGGGGAAACGGGAAGGCCAGCCGTCGGTGGGCCGGCCGGCCAACTCTGCTTTCGACGGATTGCACTCCTGGTCGTCGTGCTACTGTTGCGATGGGTCTGTCTCGCTCGTGTCAGCCAAACTCCAAATAGAATCCTTGACGACGGAGCCGCATGACGCTTGTGGAGCATCGGAGTGGAAGAACGACCTAGAGGAGTACATCGGTGCCGACTCGGCATTGAAGTGCCACCCAAGTATGTCTCGCCGTGTTTCTGACTGCCGGTGAACGCGGAAAGTGACGAGACGAAGACTTTTGTTGTCAAGAAGTTTCGAGACTCTCAGACAGGGTGGATGGAGGAATCGATTCGCCTTTCGCTCGCGGATTGCGATTTTGGCAATGGCGGAGTTCGTTGTTGGAATTTTTCGCTGTCCTCAATCCGTGGATTATTTTCGCTCGGGACGAGGTGATGAGTTTCCATGGACCAGACCAGCCAGCGCGGTCTGCCCCGCGGAGTGTTAAGCAGTGTAAACTTTTAATGCTCTGTTGGCCTTCGAGGAGTCTTGGCGCTCGAAGTTGTCTGTTTACAACAGAATAAACAGCAAGCGTTCCCCCTATAGCTCGTGATTTGAGATTAATCCGGAAGCGAGCGGAAGCTGCTTCCGACGACGAGACTACGCTAGCTTACTAACGATCTAATTCGAACTGAATTTGCAGGTTCAACGGCGGAGTCGGACGTCACGCTCAGTGCAAGGCGTGGAAGACCTCGCAGGGTAGGTGGCCCAAGAAAAGTGCTGAGCATCTTCTCCACCTCCTTAAGCACGCCAAGAACAATGCGCGCGAAAAGGAGCTCGATGTCGATCGCCTCGTTGTCGATCACATCCACGTCAGCCGCGCTCCGAAAACTCGCAGGAGAACTTACCGTGCCCACGGTAGGATCAATGCCTACATGAGCTCACCCTGCCACGTTCAGCTGATTCTCACTGAGAAAGAAAACATCGTCAACAAGCCCAGCGCCCCCGCCGAGGAGGAGAAGAAGAAGTTGTCGAAGAAGAAGCTCGCCCGGGCAAGAATGATGAACCGAGAATAAGCATAGATGCGACAATAAATTGTTGGTCTACGTGAACATCTTTTGTTTTCCCTCAACGAGTTGAACACTGAAACTCTCTATTTAGAATGTCCCTCCCAACACAATCTGAATCTGGATTCTGAGAGAAACCGCGCAAGTCAAAACTATGGAACTGATTTCCGTTTCGATCTCGATGTTTAATATCTCGTGGATCTTCCGGGAAGACAATGATCCTACGCCGAAGTTCAACATGACCTCCACGAGCGTCACAAATCTTCGGAATCCAAGTTCCTCGAGGCATTCAAGTCTCAAACCTGACTTTCTATTGATTTTCGGGCGATTAAAATTTCACGCGAATATCTCGACTCTATCAGGTTGTCGGTGGGCGTAGTATCGCGACTCTATCCATCACGCGGTCAGATGTCTTTCGTCTTTGTCAGAATTCCGGTGCGTAAGTTCAATAAATTTGCCGATGCTCCGTTATCGACGGATGGGCAGTGCAGCAATTTTCTGATAGCACCACGAACCTTCCTCCAGATCGACCGTCGTACTTTCACTCGGTCACTCTTTCACACAGTCGTCCGACTCCTCGGTATCCTGTACGGCAAAGAGGCGTTGGATCGGGGGATGACGGTTCTGCTCTCTTATCAAAGCAACCTGAATCACCTGAGCGTATTCTCGGTTGCTGGATGGCCAGGATCTGCAGTAGGGAATAATGAGGATCTTTATCGAGAACGAGCAAGTGTTGTACACCCTCACATGGATATGAAATCACTGCCGCATTCGAAAGTGATGTTCGTCCGCCGACATGATTGATGAATTTCCTCTTAGTCTCGTGGGAGGCAGCGATACCCCACATGCAAATCAACAGAGCGCACCAAATGCTCGGCCACCGCCGACCTCATCTTCGAAAATAAATCTTGAGATTGTTGCACATACTGAGGAAATTCTTGGACCCACACACTGTAAGTCAACTCGACGGCTGGGCTGAGGTTTCTTGCTTGGACATTGCGAGTGCTTCTTGCGACCACAGTGAACGCAAAGGATCACTTCATAATTCTAGCGAACTGATCGAAATCTTCATCTGAAAGGCCTTAGCGATTCCGTCGCTGCTCTAATGGATTTGATGAACGTTGACTCAGTGATGATTATCGTGACTGCGGTATAATTCATCGTGGCGCCGATAGCACTAATGTAAGCTTAAATGAGGAAAGGGAGGCTACGGGTGTTGACATTCGTTAGAGTACGCTCTCCATGCGTGGCACGAAATGTGACTGAGACGCAGGGAGCGCATTGATTAATTAATTAGGGACATCAAAGGCTTGACAGTTTTTTCCTCGTTCGGAACCGTAGCCAGATCTGCATACAACTGCGCTGTTCTGATGGTCGGCTCGCGCAAGAGTTGTTCCACACAGCTATGAGCTAGCCGGGGTTCTCCTTTTCGTCGTCAAAGTCGCCGTCATCGTCGTCGCCGCCGGTTCCCTAACACGATTCCGATCGCGGCTGTCTGTTCCACGATTTCCAGCTTTTGAAGTTACCGAATGTCAACTTTCCCTCGGAGCGCCGCTGACTGCAACCACAATGCCGGTCTGCTTGTCATCGTTGTTCCCCGGCCGGGGCAATGACGGCAACAAAACGTGTGACACAGAGCAAGTCTTATTAAGGATGACGGTCTGAAACGATAATTTGCGACGCGCAGAAGGCGGTAAGGATGGTAACTGTGTTCTTCCTCCGCTTCCCGGACTCGAAACGGACGTTTCCGCCGTGTACTGGCTGCGTAATCGCCTGCACCTATGGACTCTGGCTTCGAATCAATTACCGATCCCAAGAGAACGCAAATCTTTTTCAGCAGTAATTAGGAGAAGAGAAGAAATATTTCTCTGTTAAGTCGACTCAAGAAGCGCTTTTGGAGGACCAGATTCACCGAAATTATCAACCAATGTCCTGGTGGAATTCGTCCCCTGGGTTCTCAGAGCGTTCCTTCGCGACTGTCCCAAAACGTGACGTCACAAGTCATGAACGATCTCCAAAGTTCTCGGTCTTGTTCACGGCCTCTTCGAAACCAAGCGGATGAGCCCAGACGCGAGTACGGCAGGTCGGGAAGTGGGTGGACTCTTTCTCTCGTGTTCCGACCGACATGCGACTGCAAAGGCGACAGTTTTCCGCCTATGTTGATCTCGAGCTGGCGAGGAAAACCGTTAGTTTAGGAAACCATTGAAGATCAAGGAGAAGCGAATCGACGTCACAATTTCTTTTTCTACATTGTTGACGCTTCCCGTGGTGCTTCTGCTGATGAGGATTCCGAATTGTTCCTCTTGATGTAGTCGTTTGGCGCGAGTGTCCCAATCGAGCGGACTGCACTAACGGAATTTCAGGAAATGGCGCGAGCAATTCCAGAAGATTATCGCCCTTCCGTCCTTGAACGATTTCGTCCTCTAAGTTCTGGAGAAAGTCTTTTTATGGGAGCGGCTAGGACCCGACTCAGGGAGAAAGCTTTCAAAAAATGAATCTCACCATGAAATAATCTGATACGTCTGTCGTTCTTCCGCTCCACTTCGCAGGTCGGCTCAGACCCGGAACAGGAAGAGTCAATCATGTTTTCAAGTGTCTCGAGGTTCTTCTTCAGGAATTTTTCTCTTCATGCGTTCGGCGCATTCGCACTCGTCGGAATGGATCACGATTTTGGAAATTTCGACAGCCGTCATCTCCAGTAGTTTGTTTGACGATTTCCCCCGTTGCAACAATCGAAGAAAGGAACTCGGAAACGTCCGACGGAAAAAGGAGAAACGATCAACGAGCCAGTCCGGCCATCTCACTATCGGTATCGCCCTGAGCCATGAACATACATATTCATGAAGCGGAATGCAGATGGCAACTTTCGCGTACATGTCTTCGCAACCCACTGATTTCTCCGAGACATAATGTACGAGGACATCATGTGGAACCAGCTGGAGTCGAGAGCCCAGATGTTCGGATCCCGTCCAATTATAGAATGTCTCTTGGCCGATTCCTCTGATCATTTCGTGATCTGACACCGATGGCGACGATTCCCCATGAGAGATTTGATCGATTTGATAACTTTTCTGTGAAAAACGCCGGATGGGACTGTGACCGTGGGCTGAACGTGCTTCGGCGGGGCTGAGTTCTGGCCTCATGGTGCAGCAATGGCGATTCGGTTCGTTCCCTCTGGTGTCGGGTTGTGTCCGCTAGGGTGTCCGGTAGGACGTTCTCTTCGCCTAGGCACCGTTGGTTGGAGTTGATTCGATCCGTGTGTACGAAAAAGGGATCAAACGGCCGATTGTCTTGTGGTCACACGGCTAATCTTGTAACCAGAACTCGTTGGCGGTTCTTCGAATCTCGAAGCCTGTCGGGATGCACTGCAAGTTTGAAATGATCTCGACGCATAACGGACGTGGAAATATCCAGTGGGCCGCTCCGCATTCATGTAACAAGCATGGCTCTCCCAGAAATGAGCCTGTGAGACGATCCGCGCAGTCAAACGATCCTGCGAGGCGACAGAGCATCCATTTTCATCCAGATTACCACATGAAATGCACTCGAGAACATCCCAAGACCAATCTGGAATGTTCGACGTCCGGGCGGCAGACTTCGTTGCGCTCTCACTTCGAATTTTCGGTGTCCAAGTTTTTCTCATGAGCTTTTCAGAGCGCTGTATCTTCTGGAGCAGAAACGCCGACGGATGGACTGGAACGAATAAACACGGGACGGGAGAGATGGAAAATGAAGAAACACCGACATAATTCGGGTTATTAACAAATGTTCAATGATGAATCAATGGCTTGGAGTTATGTCTTTCGAAGAACCACAGGTTGTTTCCGTGGGCTACGCCACTACCTACCCAATTTTTCCATTTTGGATTGGGTACCTTGAAATACGAAGCAGGAGCGATGGCTCCCTCGGGAAATACTCTTTTGTCCGCGGGAGAAATACCGAAGTCGAAAAGAGGGCTGGAGAATTATGATTCTGGTTTTTCGACCGGGAACTCGCTCATTGAAACTTCAAATTCTATTACAGCTGAGTCGGTGGAAGAACCTCTTGAAGAAAGTGTTGATCCCGTTGTTAGAGTTCAAACATCACAACTGCCATCGAATTCGGTAATCCAGGGGGGAGGTGCGTTCTCGCCGAGTTGCACAGTCGAAAGCAACCCAGTGGAAAGGATTTCAACGTGACGCCTTTATATTGCTTCTCAAAAAAGAAGGGATCCTGGGAGCCTCTGGTGGCGCAGGAGATAGAGCAGTGTACGTGATTAGCGAAGAAAGTTCCAGCGAGGCGAACCGGAAACGGTTTCTTGGGACATTCGACCAGAGGAGAACTCCCAAAAGAGGGGTTGCACCGTTCTGAGGGATTTCTACACCGGGATTCGAAGACATCGATGATATGTATGGTATGGAATCCATTGATCCATATTATCATAGGAATCCCATACAACGAACTCGGGAGCAGGAGTAGAACTCATCATCATGGAACAGAATTTACTCAGTTTGTCTCGAAACGGTGCAGCTTGACGGTTCTGGCTGTTCTCGCTGAAAATTCGGACTCTCGTGGAATAGAATGCATATATCCATGCAAAATGCGCAAATTGGATGAAAATGTATATGTATTGCATGAAAGCATGCGGCTCACCATGGGAACAGGGAGCAGAAAATTGTTTACGGATGGATTCTAGCTCATCTTCGAAACCAGCCCGGGTTCTTCAAAGAGCTCGAGATGTCCTCTGAGCCGAAAGCGCGATTTTCTTGCAGAATGCGCGAAACGATTTCAAGAACTTAGGTAGTTCCATCTGCGACAGAGTGGAAAGGAACGAGACGGGTAGTAGCCGAAATTTTAAGCCGAGGCTCGTGTTCAGGAACTGTCGAAAGGTTCGGTTCCTGAAGAATCTCATCCCCCGACTTCGCCCATACAACTTCAATTGACTTCAGACCAAATTCTTCAGAGTTATTTAATTGTATTTAATTATACATGTTACAAGACCCCCGATATCTGAAAATTGTTCCCATTATGTACCCCATATTCTTATTGGTATTTTTGAGTTTCTTTGAGGTAGGAGTTTCACTGATGGAATCCTTTTGAGAGTCCTAAGCTCTTGGGAGACGTCGAGCTGAAGATTTGCGAGGACGCCTCATCACATTTCGGTTATGGATGAAGTCGCAAGCTTCGTTGAACCATCACAAACCATACGATGATCCTCTGCTGCGGACGAGCGGCCACACACTTCCTAATTCTCTCTCATACAGCACCGTAATCTGAACACAGATCGCATTCGGCAAATCAGTTGTCTCACAAAGGGACTCATCAGAATGGAGCAATAGAAACGGAGAAAGAGAGAAGGAACAAAAACAGGCGACGAGCCCTCCGTGCGTTCTTGCGTGGATCAGGTTTCTGACGACGGACTTTCCTTTCATCTGGCCCAATAGCGATGCGATGAGTCTTTTAGTGTATCGTTTCGTCGTCGAGATAACTCCGTGTATACAGTAATCGCTAGATTCATTGATTGTTATCCGAACCAGGCTCACGGAACCCTGTCGCGGATGGATCGACTTGTTCTTCTCAAAAAATAATAGTTGCTTCGCATGAATGCATCGACTGGGAGGCCATGGCTATTCAGACTACGTACCCAAACAGAGACTAACGGTACGATGAGCAAAAAAGAAGAAGCCGAGGAAGCAAAGCGAACGAGCGAGCGAGCGAGCTCCGGTCGGCCGCCCGGAAAGCGAAAGAGAGCCCAACAATGTAATGAATAATAATCACGCCTCACATACAGAGGAATCGATTCGGATGAAATTCGCCCGCGACGTTGCTCTGGCAGGATTGGAAAAATAAGGTACTGTATTCATGCTATTGAAGCTGACGGCGGACGACAAGACTCGGGAAGCTGGTCCTCTAATTGATGTCACTCGAGTAATTACGATTCCCGATCCATCATGTCATCGAAGAATGCTCCGTAAAATCCCAACCTCAGAACTTTCTCCGAGTGAGAGGACCGAAACAAAGCGCACGTGCAGCTGCTTGATGAATGACCTTTCGGCTCGGGGTCCAACGCGCTGTTTGGATCCGTGCAACTTTTCCGAAATCTGCGATCTCGAAAAGAAGAGCATTCGATCGGAAGGCACAAGCACAGGAAGCTCCGTAAAAAAGTAGGTAAATAACCAATGAATTCGTGATCCGGCTTCAACTCCATGCGAAAATTCCCTCTTCAATTGTTTTGGGTTCGAAACGACAAATCAGGTGGTGCCAGCCGACAAGGCTATAATATATATACTTGATTCCGAAAATTCTGCTGAATGATTGGCTCACCTTGTCCGACCTACCTTAGAGCGTTCCGCTTTGAAGATTGTGTGTCTTAAACATGTTTCGGAGTTCAGGATAAATATGTTTACAGATGAGCGGCGGACTTCTCGAATGGTTCCGTTACAATAATGAAATGACTCTCGGATGTCAGCGGCTGGCCTTTCAAGTCGACACAACATTCGTGTACGGCAAGCTCGTTAGTGTTGGATCAATCACGACGTCAACTGGCTGAAATTCTGAGAAGCTCCAGACTGCCTCTGGGCCATACGCTTCACTGAGAGAGAGAGAGGGAGAGAGAAACCGGGGTATGTGTAGCGAATAGTGAGGAAGCTTGACTCGGATGGTCTAAGGGCTGCTAGCATGATTCGAGCCACCGGTGCTTCGCAGGTGAATAATTCGGAACAGAAACAGATTTTTCAACTCGGGTCATCAAGGATTCCTCGACTCGCTTCTCTTATTCAACATCTCTCCATTCAAGCTACAGAGTGGATCCGTCACGGGAGTATTCGGAATGGAAGTTCCTGTTGAGTTGCATGGACAAACATTTCGTGATTGAATTTCCATCTTCCATCCAATTTCAGTGCGCTGCGTCATTCCAATATAAGAACTAAACGAACTCTTTTATGCAATCTCAGCGTGTCTCCCCGATGAGCTTTTCATACTCCGTTCATGAGTGAGGTTTCACGCGTATTCTATGCAGAGCCAGTTGTCCTTTCGCATGCATGAAACCCGTATCGAGATCAAGGCTTCATGGCAGTATTGTTCATCTGGTCATTCCCGAAACAGAGTGTCTCTTGAGGCTCTTCGTGTCACCGCTGCATATTCCAAAAGGCAAACTTGTTTACTTTGGAATTGCAAGCTGTGCAGTAAGCCACCCTGTCTTTGTTAGCTGTCTCTCGACTGGACACGCGGTCCGCATGGCTTGAGAGCGGTTGGCTTCGCTCTCTTGGAAACCTTCTACGTCTCGTCAAACTCGATCGGTAAGAACTCGTTCGTTTTGTTCTCAGTTGTTCGTCATCGAATTAGCACGCAGCCCTTCGGCTGCTTCCAGTCTCAAAGTCATACTTTTGGGAGAGCTGACAGGTGGTTGTACAGGTGCTGCTCCCGAGAAATTTTCGGCAGTTCTTGCGCACGAGTGCCTCTCAGTTGGCTCGATAATGACGCAACTCTGAAGTGAAGACCAACTGCCGCCAAGTCCTGACTCAATTAAAGCATCAGGAATCAATATTCCTCGCCTCGTCGCGGACCACTCATCTCCAGCACGAACATCGATAAATTTCCGATGAACCAAAAATTCGAAGCCGCTTCCCAATTCTGACGTCCTTCTACCCGCAGTTTGGAACGGAGGACGTCTGCGTGGAGTGAGGATCCTGAGATGCAGCGCTGGAGGATCGGACCCCTGTTCCTGCGTTGCTCCGCTCATTCAGAATCGGAACGTGGCCAAATCCTCGTCGTCATATCTTTCGTCTCGTTGATGGATGAGGCCAACGAAGGGAACAAAGTTGCCCTGCACGGTAATATCACTCCACGTCCTTCGAGGCTCGCATACTCATGATCATGAATTCGCTCAGGGAAGAGGAATAACGCAAAGACTCCAGGAACTGTCACAGAAATCGCATGAGAACAAATTGAATCCGAGCTGCGAAATTTCATGCTTTTGATGATATTGTGATGATATTTATTCAGAGGATATCTTTCTCGCTTACGAGTACGCTGGTGACTGCGTTTGACTCGGGCTGCTTCTGAAAAGGTCCGAATCGCTTGAATTCTCGACAGCGGCAGATGAGGAATGATTGATGTAATTTTCTCCTCATAATCGAGTCTGATTCCATCGAAGCAGTAACACGTTGGAGTACCGAGAACCGGATGCGCGAAGCGCGAGCGTGATAACATCAGCGCTCTTGCAAACGACGAAACGGGAGCCTACATAGAGCACTTGACTACAAGAGCCTACAGTGCCCCGGCGAGGAGCTATCGACAGTTCGGACCAAGGAGCCCGAAGTGGACAACCTATCGAAGTTCGGATGCGATCGAGGTCATGCTCGAATGACAGACGATTCTTCCACCGCCATACTGACGGGAGTTAACATTATGAGCTTTGCGGGCTCGACTGAACCTCTCTGAATAGCGCCTCCTTCAAACCTGATCGATCGAATTTCATAATCGTCCTGTCCATCCATTCGTCAGGGTTTCCCTTCGGAGTCGTTGGAAACTCGAAATTTATGCCCCGTTTTCCTTAGTAGTGTTGATTCCAGGGAGATGAAGTTCTGACGCGTTTCGGGCTTCGATTCGGAGCAATAAAAAGTGAGGCACCAATCCCGGACCTCCTTCTCCGGCAACGACAGCAACATCAGGAGGCCACGACCTTCTCGGATGGTCGGGTTTCGAAATTGTTTTTCTTCCTTGTTTTCCGTCGTAATGGCACTCAGTGTCTCGAGATTCAATTAAGTTCGAGTGAACTCACAAATCCCTAGCGATAAAATATCGAGTTCTCTTCCGAAAGAAAAACTCTCCTCTCAGCTGTCCTTGGAGTGAGGCCTAAGTGCTGATTGAAATAAATTTTGTGATGAGAATCGTTGCGTAACCTTGATGACACGAATTCCTCAGAACGGACTTCTCCACGAAAATGCGAAATTCGTTCATTTTGAATTCGATTCTAGCATTCGGTCGGAATAAGCCCTCAGCCACTTCGGCAGGCTAAAGAAAACTCAACGACACGACACGATCTCCGCAAAAATCACTCGAAGTCGGCGGACTCGAGACGTTGTGCAAAGGGAATGGATTGCCCGTAGAATGCTGAGAAAATGGAGTCGGATTCCGAAGTCAAGGGCGTTCGTCTAAAACGAAAACGTGAAACTTCATTACGATCTGTAGTGGTCTGGTATGTTTTGTCAGGATGTTCCACGGTCTCCCACGAAGATTCCTGGAGCCCTCCAAGACATCGTTAACTCAACGGATGATGTTTCGTTCCAAGTAAGAAACGTTTCATATTGCCTACTCTAGACATCCGAAAAGGGTAGGAGCGATTTCGAGTATTACAAAACAGGCCTTGGCGCAACTCCTCGTTGTTCCTTTTCTCGGCAGTTTTTCGTAATGTTCCATTCAGTTCTCAAAATCGTTTTCCTAAACGTTGGAGCCGTTTCTAGCAGCGCTTCGGCTCGGTGGAGTCATTTTACCCAAAGCCACGAACATTTTGCGTCGAATCCATTCTCAGCGAATACACTGGTGGTGGAAAATTCAGATTCAACTCGTCATCGCATGGTGTGAATTTTCAAAAATCTCTCCGGAGCTTCCGCAGTCGAGAATGCGTCGAAGGAACGGAAGACATTATCGTCTGTGAGTGAAAAGTCGAAAACTGCGCCGCCTCGCTCGGTCGGATCCTGAAAAAGCTCTCGATTCGTACCACGCTACAAATTCTAGAGTTGCATTCGTTCGGGACACGTAAGCTTCTCGAGTTAGCCGATGAGTTCGGATGTTCACTCATTTCCGACGGCAGCACCAATGTTTCGTTGAGTGAACGAATTCATGCCGACGAGGAGCCTTTCGCCGGCGTTCGAGGAAAGAAAACCCGAGAGAGCTTTCAAACTTCGAAACCGCCTTCTCGGCCAACGGACAGCAAGGTAGTGCTTGACTGCTTTATGAATGCATGGAAGTGCAATTTCCAAAGAAATAAAGAAAACTTGTTTGGGGCACCGATTTGAAAAAAAATATATATGATCGAGTGCCCGAGTGGCCTGATATTCACTTTTGGAGTTCACCTCGGGAGCGCCAAATATTGCTCACTTTTCCTCTGCCACATTCGTTGACTCGATCGGATGGATGCAGTGAATCACACGGAAAAACTTACATGTATTCATTGCCCGTCCGCCGGCTGCATGTTGTCACCTCGGTTGACAACAGAGTGGAACCCACAAGAACGAAGCAGTGAATAAGATCAGAGCATAATAAATATTTATGTAAGAATGAATACGCAGCATAACTGTATCGATATTTCTCTCCTGGCGCCAGACAAACCTGGTCAGCTTGGTCTCTGTGAAGTCTCTTTGGTTGTACGGATTGATTAGGCACCGACGATGATATCGTTACATCGCGCTTCTTCTCTCTTGGGGCACAAGAACTGAATCGAAAATTCCACTTGAAGCTGAGAAAAGGCCTTCGATTACATGCAGCATTGAAAACTGAAAGTTTCCGTCTGTTTATGTGCTTTTAGGTAGAAGGCGCCCATCTTCGCGACGATTCCCCGGTTCAACAGGACCTCGCCACCGTGGAACAGCCGAAGAGAGTGATCACGGTCCAGCGTTTTCGCGAACTCGTGCGCCTAAGCGGCGGGATCGGAAACTTTTGACGTCTGGAGCGACCAAGTATTATGGTTTCTTTGGAAGGCGCCAGCGAAAGCCGATCCACGGCCCATTCCAGGTTTTAAGAGGAACTCGGGGCTTACGCTGAGCGCTTCGCAACGCGGCCGGAGGCTAAGCGAAACATTTTCGCTGGTTCTTTTCGCCAAAGTCTACTTTCTGCGTGCATAACGACCCGAACGTCGTGAATAGAAATGCTCCCTCCGGAATATCGAGAGGAATCTCAGGCTTCTTGTTATGAGAAAAAAAGGTAAGCACGTAGAGCTCTGTGGAAGATTGAGAACACAGTTGAATTGAATCTCGATTGATTTATTCGATACTTTTTCTTTTTTATAATTTTTCTCGTTATTACTTTCGGCGTTACAGTTTTGGAGATCGCGGAAGGGCCAAGTAACCAACCCTCAAAACCGCGGGCTACTAAAAAGACAGCGCTGCTTCCTGTAGAGCGCTTGTGGGCGGGGTTGAACTTCCTTAGTTTACAGATCGAATGTTTTTCGGGTCGGAGACGGTGCCTGCTACACTTTTCAAGCCGCACATCGCATTTTCTTCATTTGTCGGCGCACCCAGATCCTCATGGGTTCAACATTTTAAAAAGGGGGAGCTTGAACCCTGTTCGACATCTTACTCTCCACAGACAGCGCATTTCAGGCAGCAGGCGCGCAGTCGGATCTACGGACCGGTCTCTTTGTTCGGAAACAAGGAGGCCGTTTCCTGAACTGCTTCGCGTTCCGACCCGAAAACAAAGTTTTCTTGTTGTCGCTTATTTACCCTACGATGAGATAACTCGTCGGATACTTCCTAAGTACTGCGGTAGACAGTGCGAGCCTCGCCGTGCGGGCCGCGATCGCGTGCCCATATTAACAACTGTATTGCAAACTGGTGGCCTCTGACCGAAACAACGGGATCGCTGCATCGGGCCATGATTGTTCTCCGCGGACGCTGTGGACCGACCAAACTCGATTCATCGAATTCAAAGGATCCATCAGGCCCCGTCACTCTGGCCTGCCATCGTTCCCTATGGCACAAAAATCCACACTAACTAAAGTAGATGTATTGTACAGAACTAGAAAACAGGAGAACTTACGCGCACTAACTTCAAACTCACTGGCATTGGATTTCGCACTCGTCGCATCGAACGTAACGTTTTCCTTTCTGAATTGATGCGATCGATCTTTCCACGACTCGATCTCGCAATTTCCTCCACGGAACAAAGATTCTTTATGATTAGGCTGGGAGCTTTCAGAAATACGGGGCCAACAACAACACCAACGGAATATACGAATTTGGCCGTATAATGTCTAATGTCGTAAAGAACCCAGGGCGAGTCGACGTCGGCGACGTTCGTGTTGACGCTGGCTCTCGTTTTCTCTGTTTTTCTTTTTTGTTTTGTCACGTTCTCAGCGACGAGCGACCCTACGTTGAGATTCATACGCGGCAGGGGTAGGAAGGGGTCTTTGATCTTGTTGTCGTCGTCCCACTGCTTTGCAGGACGCAAAGCCGGCAACAAAAGGGGGGGGAGGGGGTGGGGAAAGGACGGGAGAAGCGACGTTGTCCTGAGACTGACTAATTCACTGACTGAGTGGGTGGACAAGCTGCCAAAATAAAGTTTGCTGGATTCGCTGTTGAAATGTCAGGCTTCTATGAGTGGTTGGTGGGTTGGAAGTTTGCTGTCGTCATCTTTCTTCGCTCTTTTGCGATCTGAAATGTGCTTTTCGGGTATCGAAAGTGTCTTTCGAACTTTCTCTACTTGGCCACTAGGTGCACAAACACGCGGAAGCAGAGCAGGTTTTCGCTTCAACTTCATCAATGGCTGTGGCAGTAAGGCAGGATTCATTCTCGAAAGTTTGAGATTTACTTCATCGTTCTCTCTTTCGCACGCTCTCTCAAAAAGTTCACTCAGACCGGGGTCACTTTGAAGCAACATAAGGAACCATTGTGGAGTTTCGAACGCCTCAAAAAACAACGTTCGCGTTCACCGTTTTTTTTTCGATAATAAATCGGAAAAACTTGGTGTATGATGAACTCGATGAGCTCAAACCAGTGGACTGCTTGCACAGACTATGGGAGTCAGGGTGGGTGTTTCGGGAGGACAAGAGAAAGGTGCTCGGAGTCTACGGAAGACAATAGCGAGAACTCGACAGGATTCTAGCAGCGTTTTTCGCTTGGAAGCAAATCTCTTCTGGATGGAGTTCAAAGCTTCTAGTTTTAAAAATTCGACCCGACCCGAAAGCGCACGTTGGCGCTATAGCGGATGTCGTTCGGACGCACGATTTTTACGAAGCTGGTTTTTTTTTCTCCTCTTCTGACGCGGTCTCTCTCAAGCTCCGGTTCGATTTTTGTCAGCGTGTCACTCTATAAGTGGAGTTGTTTGTTTGTTTCATTTCTTTTTGTTCCTAAGAAAGAAGAAATTGATCGATTCGACGATTGCTTCACGGTTCATGGGTTAAAAATCACACGGGTTTCGTCACTAACCTCAGGTTTGGAATCGAACACTCGGTGTTCTGTGAACAATTTGATCAAAAACGTAACAGTGGTACAATGATTAACTCGCTATTCAGAACAGCACGTGGTTCCGCTTTGCGTAACAAGTAGGAAACCGCACGATAGGATTCATGCGGCAACTTTTCTGTTAATATATCTGTAATTCGCTCATCTCGCTGCTAAGTAGTCATCACACTGAAGCTAATCAAGATGGAGAATTCCAATAAAGATCTTCTGTTGTAGTTCGGTGATTCTGGTTGTTGCAGTTCAATTCAAGCTCGATTCGAATGCGGTTCTACAAAAGCGTCGTCTCGCTCTTGACAAAAATCAGAGTACGGAAGACGTTGGCGGTCTTGGAAGCTTCGGATTTTTCCTGACCCTCTTTTCGGCAGCTCTAAATGCTTTGAATTTAGTTTGGACATGAAAACGATTCTCTAGGAGCTTCCATCTCGAATTGTCTGAAGCTCGGCGAAGCGAGCTTGCTGCGAGAGCCGATGCTTTGAACAGTCACAAATTCTCGTTTCTACTTTCAGAAGATTCTCTCGAAGAATTGGCGTCAAAACATGTAATCAACACGCGACTGACAATGAGAGTCCTGCTCTGGGACTTGCACCTTGATTCACAGAATATGAAAAATTTCGACACAGCATGAATCCATCGGGGGAGAATTTCAGGAGCCGCGCGACAATGTGTGAACCTCCGCGAATTCCATCGTTCGAAGGAGGGACCAAACAGGACAAGTACGCACTGTACAAGATTCACTGTAGAACAGAGTTGCGGCTCGGATCCATCAGACACGCGAAGGTTTCCGAGACGCCATTAAAAAGTTTCAAGGTCGTCTTCATGCATTCGGGCATCCTCGGGAGGAGAACGCTCCTGAACAGCGATAGGTCCACACTTGTCTCACGGCTCGGTTTCCAAGAGAACTTCTAAAAGTCACAGAATCAGGTTGATATACCAGTCACAGTGACGACGATAGATCATATGTCGATACATCAGCGACTTGGAGCTCATTCAGATTATAAGTAAATTTCTCTTGCAAAACAGGAGCACGAGTAGTTGTAGTAGTTATAGTAGTAGTAGTAGTGGTAGAAGAAGTGATAGGAGGGACTAACAAATCCGAAAACTCAACATTCCATCCATTTTCTCGACATCACAGGATTGTGTCCAGCACTGCCATTGACTTGGAGATGTTCTCATCCTGGAAAGAAGATCGGGAGCACGTTATACTTATTTCCATTTTTCCCTTTCGTCTTCTCGTGTCTTCGTTCACTCACTCACTCACTCACTCGGTGACTCGCTCACGCGGGACACAAAAACACATACATACACCGAGGCATCCATTCATGCGTGCAAGACGACCCGCTAGGAAGAATCAGGAGCGTCTCTGGAGTTTTCAAAACTCTTGGATTCGGGTCGAGCAAGGAGTTCAGAGGAACGAGGACCTGGGTTGGGTTTGTTTTGCTTTCTTCGGTTGATTTTTATCCTGACTACGAGGATAGTCTACTCTGTGAGCCGAACGAGCGTTTCCACCATTAGACCCAAGGGAAGATGAATACGAACAAGTGTCAACTACAGCCACCCGAGAAAAGTTTAAGCGCTCTCTCCGGGGTCTATGTGAGCCCAATTAGCACGTGGTTAACTCCCTCCTTTGTGAAATCGCGTCCGACTGACAAAACAATCGTCTTCTTGCGTCGGAGGAGCTTTTCGAGGTGCGGCATCGATGATATCGCGGGAACGTTCGACCTGATCGCAAAGGAGTCTCTTCAAAAAAGCTTCAATGAGCCGATCCTGTCTCCACCGAACCTCGGTTTGTCGAGGCGCTTCGACCTCGATGTCTCAGACCCCTGATCCGGATTCCCGTATCTCGCTCGTTGTCTCAGGAACCCATCGATGAAGAAATAGCTGTCTTATAACGGTTGCGCAAAGTTTTCCATAGGGAGGAAGTTCCACTATAAGCTGCGACACGCCCGTCCAATGATCCCGAAAAGCAGAAACGGGTCCGATGAGTGAGTAAATGAGTGGACGAAGCAGCGAGCGGAACGAGGAACGACTAGGCTCAGAGAATCGGCCCTTGACCATGTGGTCTGAAACTGCTACAGAGACCTTTTCGAGCCATTTAGCACTGGCGCTGTGGAATTTTTGAAGTCAAGGGACAAAAATATTTCGCCAAGGACGGATGGAGGCAAGATGTGCGCCGGTAGGTGCTCAGGCGACGACATTCTCAAAGTACAGCGACTCGAGTCGTCCGAATGCATGGAATGTTAATCTAAATTCGGGATTTCCGACTTCTTCTCAATTCAGACTGTTGGCGGCGTAGTCTCTCACCTTGGTGCACGAGTCCATAAACTCGTCGATAGTGACAACCCCATCCTTGTTGAGGTCGAGTCTGTTGAAGACGCGTTCCACGTGCTCACGGGTCGTGTGCTCCTCCACCAGCGGCTCAACTGCCCGGCCCATCAGATCATAAACGGCCCTCACGATCCGAGACAGCTCATCCTTGGTGATATACCTGAAAGGGGAGCAGACGTTCGATCGTTAGGAACCTCGATAAAAATGCCAAATGCGTCATAAAAGCCAGGGTCTGAGGCTAAGCCCTTCCGGAACGCTCATTGAACTCAAGTGGGGCCACTCCAGATATATCGGTGGGGTAATTTTATCATCTCAGAGGAGCTCTACTGTTCTAGAGGAATCCGGATAATCCCTCTTGATATTAAAGTTCAGATATGATCCTGTGCTGCAATCACCGCTAGCTAGCTGGCCAGCTAGCAACTGACCCGAATAAGAGTCAAAGACATTTTCGTTCAAAAGTAAAAAGACCGAGGTCGGAAGGGTGGGAGCCTCCAAGAGACGTTTCATCCGAGAACCGAGGGCCGGCAAAATTCATAGCTTCCCTCCTCTCCACCGAACAGCTCCGTGAATTTTGCGTTTTTTTTTATCTTTTCCCTCTCGGTTGTGGTAGAGCGACATCTGAAATCACGGCCTCCAATTTCTGTGCATGAGTGTGTATCCAACCGAGCGGTGCGCGCGTTGTGTGTTGACGTACTCGAGTATAATAAGAGTCGCTCATCTCGGGCTTCAATCTGGACGGTCAACTTCAAAACGATCTTTTTATGCGAGATAGGAGGAGAAGCAGCGAGAGCAGGAGGAGTCTACAGGGATGGAAAGCTCTTTTTTATGAGGGACGGGTTTGCGACGGATGGAATCAGAGATAACCGCACCCTCCACGCCACTTGAGTGGTGAGCGACGGGGGTTGACTGCGGTCGTCTCGACGGCGACCTTTTATAGCGAGAAGCGATCCCATAAACACAACGTTGTGCCTCGAATGAAAGCGGAAACTGTTTTGTTTTTAGCGAGGAACTGTCGGCCCCAAGATCTGGTTGAGCTATTGTTCTAACAACACATTGTTCGCTGTGGAAATGAGAACAGCTTCATCGATTACTCAGTCAAGCGATCGAAAGCGAACCTCATCGACCTTCAGACGTTGTAGCGTAAGCCCAAAATCATATTTCAGCATAAATGAGAGGAGGATATTAATGCCGAACTTTCTTTTCGCTGAACAATCGCTCACGAAGAAATGATCGATGTATGTTTGTGTAGCTCAGCAGCTGCGAAGGTCGAACCGTTCTCACCTCCTCTGGAGTCTAAACCAAAGGAATAATTGAAGTTCCTCGCCCGAGTCAGAGGTAGGTGTGGGTCGGAGAGACGCCAGTTAAAAACTTGCGGAGTCGAGAAGATCGGAGAGAAGGATGAGGAAGATCTTCTGCGCAGTAAAGGGATCACGAACGCCAGCTCCGGAAGGAGGCAAGTTGAAACTGTGTGACGTCACACCACTGAAGCAGCTATCATTTCCATGGGCCGAGAGGGGCGCAGTTTCATGAGCGACGAGCTGAGAGAGACCGACAAGGGTCCAAAAGGGACAAAAGTTGACCAACCGCTCGACAAAGCGGTTCATAACATTTCAAATGACCGCGACAACATTGGCGGCTTCGCGTGCTTGTGTAGGGATTGTGAAGATCTCATTGCTTTCGTCGAGCGACCAAAAATAAAACGACGGCGACGATTATAACAAGTCCCACTCGTCGGACATTCAGTCTGCCTGGCTCCTTCGTCCGCTCGCTCGTACAAGATATGGCCAGTGGCTGTGACACGTAACACCCACCACGAAGAAGTGTCTCTCTGCTCCTTTCGGAGATTGACCGCACATAAAAGAAGATGGGCCGAAGCTACTGCGCGTCAGTCAGCTCGTCCACGATGGGGAAAGTAGAACACAAGTTTGAAGATAGGGCGTAACAACAATGTACTCGGAATTTCGCCTCGACAGGAAAAGACAAAGAGAGGAATTGTGAGGGTAAAAAGCAAGGAAACCCCTAAAATGGGAGAAACGGAATCGAGGCAGAAGAGGTTTGAAAGCGAAGTACCTGACCACCGTCGCGATGGTCACGCAAAGCCGGTACGGAAACGATACGATGAATGTCGCACATGGCCGCACGCACGAAGAGAAAACGTTTCTGAGAGACAATGTGCGGATCAGATCCATTTTAATAGAAGCCTAGAAACCGAGGAATCGAGAGAAGAGAAGGAAGGACCCGATTGCGTGGCTCGCTGAAATCACACACGGCGCCAGGGCGTATTGTTCTCACTTGAAAAGGGGTTTTCACTTCAGGGAAGGTTTCTTTAAACCGTGAACGAGGGATTTGCTGAGGCTCTAAAGACCCAAAAGTTGATGAAACAGGTGATTACATTAAAGAGAAATTAACGGTCGCTTAAGCCGAAGAGTAGTCGACGCGTGAACATCTCTCCTGTATTCTCTTCCGGTCTACAGCTACTGCCAGGCTGAGCAATCACGGATTCCGGAGTGCTTTGATCAAACAATGCAGTCTCAGGAGAGAAATAATGAAGTTTCCCCTGGACTTGATAGGTCCAAGTGCATGACGTCGGCGTCGTTCATCATCGATCGATCTATTCGCAATTTTCTCCGTAGAAGTCGTACCGGGTCAAGAGTCGTTACTCAGAGGCAACGACATTCTCAGGACGCATTGAGTTGGAGTTAGAGTACGTCCTTACGACTCTCCGCGGATGACACCGCACAGGATTGCCGGCCGCAGACAACACTGGAACCGCTCAACAAACTGGTGAGCAAGCAGGAAAAGTCGGCGAGCAAACATGGGAAAATGTCGTTCCTTCGAATCGGTTTGCGTTTGCTCTGCTCACAACGATGGAGAGAAATTCTTCAACTATGCGCTTAGGCTGAATGTGAACTCAATAAGTCCCCTAACGACCTCGATGAAGAATTGAGTTATCGATCTGAATCACCAGGATTGCTCCGGTAACTACCGGGAGAGGATCGTGCTGTCCATACACTCCACGAGCTCGTCTGTTCAATTCGGGGATCAAAGAAGTTCCTGTCAACGGCGTGAGATGATTCGATGTTGGATGAATGCGGACCTTGCAAACATTGTGAGGGCTATAACAGAGCCAAAGTCACGGAGCAGTGTTTGACGGGCTTCCGCTAACGCGTTTTCTGTGCCAGGCGTAAGGGGAGCGATCCACCGAAGTGTTAGAGCGCCGCCCGAGGCTAACTTACCCGTCTCCATTAATGTCGTACAAGTTGAAAGTCCAGCGAAGCTTTTCCTGAAGAGATCCTCGTGATAACACCGATAAACCAATCACGAAATCCTGCCGAAAATAGCTCGCCGTTAGCTGAGAACGAAAACAGAAGGAGAATACATATTTTGATATCCTCGATTACCTAGGACTTGGTTTGCTCGGAAACAAGAAATCCCGTCGCATTCGAGTTTGCTCAACACATGTTCAGCTCGTACTTTGTTTCAGCGACGCTTTCGAGGATATTAGGAATTCCGATGGATTCGATTTAGTTCATCTAATTCCGCGGAACACATCTGGGGAGCTTTGTTGGATGCGGCCGTTGAAACGATTGTCCCAGCTGAGCCATAAATAAAAGGAAATAAGAATCCTTGCTTTTTTGTGAGACCCGGACGACCGATATTCACGGCTACCGGATACTGCCTGTGTTCAATCACGAGACTGTCCGTCATATCGTTGTTGTTGTTGTTGCTGTTGTATTCTCACAAGAGAACTTTATTCTCGAAGTTGTGTTGAGAGCCCCGCCTTTGCGGAGTCGTTTCCAGTGGATCCGAACAAGAGGCAATTGTGGGTTATTGTCCGCATACGCGCACGCACTCGGGTCCACCGTGGCACATAAACCCACCGAACGATCAGCCATCCAACCGATTGACTGAGCGTCTTCGTTTGTCAAGCCCACCGATGAATGCTAGACAGCGATCCGAGAAGACGAGAGCAACAACAACAACAACAACTATATTCCTATGGTGGGGTACGGCGCACCATTTCGGTTGAGCTCGTAAAGCTCCGTCAGAAAAGCCGCATCGAACTCTAGCTGAAAGCCTGTCGCAGATTTGACCTGGATCGGGGTTTATTCAAATACGTAGTAGCGTTGCTTGTTAGTTCGGAGCGAACTCGTGCGACGTTCTGCCTTGTAATTCATTGATGCGCCGACGCTTCAAAGACACCGCCGCAGCACCGTTGAAGGCCTAAATGACGAGCTTGAACACAGATTGGAACACAGATCGTGATCTTCAAAAGACCTTCGAGAGCCTGGAAGCGCGACAGTCGGCCGACGAACACGATGCAAAGCGGCTTATGTTTGTTTCTCAGAGTTCCATTATTGAGCATACGTCTCACAAGATCGTCGGACTAATATCACTTCGTCGATGTCGTGCCGGTGGCCTCTTCCTCCCTCGACCGTGAGAGCCGGGTGCTGCTTGCATGGCGCGGTTGCAGCACGCGATCGTAAAGACGACGTTTAACTGGGGGGCAGCATTCAATAACCTGGCTGCTCGGTTGGTTTGTTGTTTGGTGGGTAGACAAGCTTCCGCCAAGCAACGTGGCTCTCGCTCGAGCTTCATGCGGACGCTTCTCTGTAAGCTTTTGACAAACCGGCTGGCCGCGCGGTCAGACAGCAGCACCCTGTGCTCGCGTTGATAGCGAAACCCTGTCTGCCTCGACCTAACCTGTTGTCGCCAGCCTGGTTTTTCGCGATAAGCGATTCAAGATAACCGATGAAATATTCGTAGGGCCGACAACATAGAAGCGTGACCTGTTTTAAGGTCTTGACACTGGTTATGGGGACGCGTTTCCGCAAATGGTCCGTCCAATAGCTAGAACTCTCGCGTCATCTCAACAGAGAACAATTATTCACCCGGTGGACCTTTTCAGGACAAGATCACTTCGAGGAACTTATCCGCTGTCCAAGGAGTCCGAGGGGAACCGACAAGGGCGAGCGATCGACCTCGTCGGCTTCGTTGGCTCAGTTCTTATGGTTCGATGAGGGAGTGCTTGTTGACCCTCATCTGACCGATAATGGGCGAACATCTGGCGGATAACTGACAATAGCATCGCCTCTCCCAATGGGATATCGGGCAAGACATCACTTGCAGACTGGCCGTATTTGCTGCCAGTCGGCTCGAGACGAGCAACAGGTATAGCACCGTGTACGTGGCATCTATGCAAACAACCGTAATCTTCTCGTTTGTGGCAATCGGTCAGCGAGGAACATTAACCAGAAGGAAGCGAACCATAAGTAGCTCTGAGAGACACCAGGCTCGCTCGCTCGCTCACTCATTAATTCACGGACTCACAGTCGTATGTAACGCGGACGGGATTTCACTTGTTCTCTGGTCAGCTGGGCATAATACATTCAGGGAGAGCACGAGGAAAAAGCCGAGGTACTAATTAACTCCGCACGGAATAGCCGGCGAGGTTTGGTCCGAGAGTTTGGATCATCATGGATCATGTTGTTGGGTCGCAAGAGTGTTGTGTCTCACAGAGGTCGTTATTACACTTTTTATTCATTGACCATCATTTCTCTCGCGTACAACACACACACACACACACTCACAGTGCCTAGATAAGATGCGGGGAAAGCAGTAAGCCCGCGAGGAATATTGCTCAACAACGATCTCGTTCGCAAAAGTGGACGGATTTGACTGAGCGACTAGATTCGTAGGATTTCGCCAGCTTACAAGCTCCATACAACGGCCCCGGGGGCTACCGGACGATGCTATAAAATTACTCCCAAAGGCCTTCAGCGAGCTCGAGCCTCATCTCCGGACGATACTCGGCCATAAATTCATCTCAGAAGCAAATGAGCTACACACAATAACAGCTCACTTTTCCTCCGAGCAAACGAGGAGCTTCGCAGCTGAATTGTTCAATCAAACCGTAGTCCCGCCGGAACTGTCTGGAGAAGCACGTTCGCCTCGACGGGAGATTTAGGTCGTTTCAGAGGCAACAGATGTTCCCACAGCATCGTTTCCACCGACTATGGCGAAGATATGCATGAGGTGTTCGTAAGCCAGCCGGCAAAGATCTACATGGCCATAGTGCTCATGCTCGGTCGCGCCAACTGCGTAGGAGTTGAGTCCAAGGTAAGCTCAAAAAACGGAACGTTCCCAAAGTTGGAGGATGATCAGCTCTATTCGTTGCGAACACGATCATTCAGCAACGAGCAGAACCTGAAGCTATAGCAATCCACGTTTCACAGAACTTGGGATCTTTTTTCGAGAGACGATAAGTTCATGATTCGAATTCAGTTTCTCTTTTTGTGGTAAAGCTTTGCAATGGCTACCATGGCGGGACCAGGGTTCAGTTATTCCCTTTCGGGAATGGGAATCGGACGGCCTGACTGCGGGATCTATCATGTGGCGCACTTTTGAAGAGGATTGGAATTCGTCTCGAAGTAACCGGCTTCTCATTCAGGAAGTTCAATACCAATCGTTTCTTTGAATCGAAAGCGAAACGGAAAACTTACGGTGAATGTGATTGCCCCTGTGTTGTCTTGATCGAATGTATTAAACACGAAGTGGGCGTATTGTGAAGCGTCTGCTCCTCGTGGGAAGAACTGTGAATAGATCATTTTGAACGTCTCTTCTTTGACCATGCCCGATGGACATTCCTGAAATAGAACAAGAAGCACTCGGTCAGTAACCTATCGATGAGGTTACCTTTAAACGATGGAGTTAACAAGCCGAGGGGCTGGATTTCATGATATGGGTGCGCTCGATTCAAAGTCGTCATTTCCCCTATTCCCTCCAACAAACTCCCCAGAACTCAAAGGTTGAGTTCGAAGGGGAGCACCAACGAATGTTTGGAGGAAAACACACAAGTGAGAACCCCTCTGTGAGCCATTGTTGATTTAAGCACGCCCTGGAAGCCTTCCTCTCGAATAACACAGGTCCGTTTAGGGACCGCAGACAATGCTCTTTCTCGAAGTGACATTCCATTCCAATTGGCAGTTGGGGATGGCCTCCGTTCAAATGAAACTGCAATAATTCGGTCCGTCCTTTTCGTCGAGGACATTGTGTGTCGTTCATCCAAAAGTGATTGTCATCTTTTCTCCTCAATGGTGGCTTGGGTGCGAGCCGAGAAATTGTTCAGGATGCTGCCAACTGGTCTGCGCTCCCGCATTTCGTTTCTCGCATTCGTATGCAGAAACGTGGGGCTCCAGTGAGACACGCATCGTCCAGGCCTCGATCGAGACCGCATTGATGAATTCCATCGCAGAAAGAAGAGAAGATGCGAATCCCTAATGGAAACCATATCGGCTTCGTGGTTCCAGAAGATAAAAATGAGCCGTTTGGAAGATAGAGTGAGGGAAATCCTTTTTGGCGTTTACCAAACGTTTTCTCCTCTACATTGTTCCTCCAGCTTTCAATTCTGCTTCTGTTCGTCGTCCCCGATGCGAGCGGCCGGCGCCTCCGTTTGCCGAATGCATCAACGAGAACAACGACCGCGCAGAAGACGGGAAGGAGCGCGCCGTAAAAACCGTGCGCAACCTTGTGAGACAACCAAAACGATCTCGAGCTCGTACGTTATGCATGAGAAGGAGTCGAGGCTGAGATATTTGGCAACCGTGCATAATTTACGCCGTTCAGAAACTGATGACGAAAGCTCCCTTGATGAATGACTAAACTTCAAATGTGAGAGCAAGCGTCAACTACCTGCTCGATGAGATAATAATCGCTAGACACCGCCGGTTAGTTGGTTGGGCGGCTTACTCACATTCTTGCTAGACTCATCCACTCACTTACTCCCCCGCAGCCGTCTACAATAATGACTTAGTTTCGCTCAATATGTCTAGTCGAGGCCATCTTGTCTCGTGGCCGAGCGGCCCGCCCGGCCTGATGAGGCTTGAACTCCCTTCGTCGTCGCCGTAGGCTCATGGGGAACTTGAAACTGGCTCACATCCTGTGATGGCTGATTTCCATAAAACGGAAGAAAAGGTTTCTAGTTCCAATCGCTTGTTAAATCTCCATCGACTGACGGTTCGTCTAAAATCGACAGCCATCGTTTTCTTCCTTTTAGAGCGAGGGTTTGGTGAATTCTCACGAGAATAAAAAACACAATCTGCCGCTTCAGGAGGAGGAGGAGGAGGGGGTCGAGGAGAACTTTCTCGAGAGTGCCGAGTTTCTCCCCGGGCCTCTCAAATCACTCATTTTTCCTCTCGGCATTCCATTGTTGTTCTGGGCCGTGCGCTTGTCAGAGGATTCTCACTTTGGCTGTCGACGTGACAGCCCGTTGCGGTCACGTTCTGAGTTCCGTCTGAGTGAGTACTTCTTCGTGTTTTCATTGCGCTGAAGACTCGGAGTTGGAAGTGTTCGAGCCAAAATCATTTCAGGCTTTTCAGCTTTGTAGGACGAGCCACAGAAGGTGCGGCCGAGGCGCACATTCGAATCTCCGCATAGGCCAGACGAGATGTGGTGTAAATTAAGAACGATATCAGGTTCCCTGTGAGCGAGAACGCCGGAACGACGACCACGACACGCACCGGCGGAATCAAATGCTTCGTCCGCTCCGACTTCGAGAACCGAGTTGACTCTGAAGCATATTAGCAAATCGAATTTGGTGAATCCACGTCTACCGACGACATCATTTTCTGATTAGAATTTCAGATTCCACTCCAACTGTCTCAGTTCTGATTTCGTCCGAAATCTCGAAGCACGAGCAGCAGATGAAGCTCACGGGGGAAGTCGAAACACGAGGAACTCACTCAGCATTGGTCCTGATGATGCTCAGATGTGCGTGACTTCCTTCAATTAATGTTCAAAAATAAATCTCCGATTCCGTGTAAAATACTTGACACCCCGGACTGTGTTCGACTCGAGCTTGAGATATGAAAGAGTCGGGCGCTGAGTTCGCGGACGATATTCATACATAACCTATGAGCGGCGCGCGGTAGGCTGTCAAACCGGTGCCGTCATGCTTTGAACCGATGAATACTATGGCCGGTTGCCAAGCGAGTGCTTCGTGAAACCTACACCGGCTTTGCCATCGCCACCATGAAGCGCAAAGTACATAGAAACAAGGCCTGTCAGTTCGAATACAAAGCGAACACCACAAACCACCGGCAGGCAAAAACGGCAACAACAACAACAACAACTGTAAATCAAACGTTCGAACTCGTCGAGGAGAGCCACCGGCCGAAACGTCACCATCAACTACAGCGCTAACGAGCGAGAGACAACATTTGTTCAAGGCTCAGAAAACAAGCTTCTTCCATCAGAAATCACTGTGCTTTTTCTTTTTGAGCGGCGGCGGACGAGTGGGTCCGGATCTTTGCGGGTGCTCGCATTTCGTGGTTCTGCGAGCGAGGAGTGCGGTTGGTTAAAATAGTGGAGCATGGGATATGCGGCAGCTGGCGTAGCAACGACAAAAATGTCAACATTCGAGCGAGTTTGCAGAGGGACGACGAGTAGCAACTGCTCTGATATAAATGGTCGTAATGCGAAACCACATCGCTAATTATCGCCCCGTTCTTCATTAGCGACTCTTTTGTGTGCAGCCAGTCTCTGAAGGTTGCTGTTAGCTGCTTTCGTCGCCGCTGTGACTGCTGCTGTGATCCTCCTTGTTCCTTTCCATCTCCTTCTCCTCCCCCTCCTTCTGCTGCTTAGTCTTCCGCTTCTTGTACGCCGATTGGCCGCCTTGCCTGACTTCGCGAGAGCCGACTCGCAGTCTAATTGCGGTCGAATGTAAAGACCGAGGCGGCAGCTACCTAGGTGCAAGTACCTAACTCCCATCAGTTCTTCGGTCCGCGAGTATTTTGAGAGAGGAAAGCTTCGTTAAGGAGAGAGGGGGGGGGGAAGTCCTGGAATTCGGATAACAATTTGTCATCCTCTGGAGTTCCGTTCATATTTTCATAAGCTTCGGACGATATTTCTTACGGCTAACGATCCCGGCATCGTTTTCGGCGCACTCCCGGAAGGTCCTCACCTGTCGCGCGTTTGCTTCTCTCGGAAATGAAAGACCCGCATCGGAAAGAACTTGATTGCAGAATATTGTGTTCCCGGCATGAAGCAATGGAATTTCTCGCTCCATCTCTCGGTTTCGTAACGTGACCGTGCCGCAGAGAAGATCGCAGAACAACTGGACTGAACCGGCAAGCAGGAGCTTCCATTTAATTCATCCAATGTGAATAATCCATGAGCTTTGGGTCGTTCGCAAGAAAGTCCGAATTAGAGAAATCAATGTCGTCGTCGTCGTCGTCGCCGAACGTTCATGAGAACACTGCTGTGAATATGTGATGCGGTGCCGGCGAACTCTGAATCAACGACACCCAGTAAGTGACATCACAGCTGGAATGTCAAGACATTTCCTGCTCGCCTTCTTCTCCCTTCATCTATCTGAATGTCGGTTCAACTGCCGACCGGCTAACCAACCAACCGAGTGAGTGAGTGAGTGACTGTTCTATTTCTCTCTTCCGCTCTCGTTCTTACCTTTCCCGATCGGGAGAAACCTAAGCGCGCGAGAGAGAGAAAATAAATTTGAAGTCGACAACAGAGACGAACTATTGAACGACTACACACTTGTCTGTCAAACGTCGGTTTTGAGAGTCGATGTGAGAGGGGAGAAAGTTTGTCCACAAGAGACAAGACAAAAATACTTCCGAGTGAGCGACGACCGAGGAAACGAAATTGATTCAGACGTGAAAACCACACTGAATGAGTGAAGAACTAAGCGGAGCGAGTTGATGTCAATCAATTCTCTGGCCGAAGCAAACTTTCCTTTCCTCGGGCCGGATTTTCAATCTTCAGTTTTCAGTTTTCAAGCTTTTGCTGCTGAATTCCTTTGGAAATCGAGGACCGGGACAACGAGCAGCATTTGGATTCTGGAGTCACAAGACAATGGCCTTAACGACGCGATTCCGCGGGGAGTATAATATACCGGGATCGAGTTGTGCACGGTGAGTCATCGGGAAGACTCATCAACTGCAGCCAGTTGGGAAGTTCGAAAAAGTTCCCGAGCAGGGCATGACCGCGGTAATCGGTGCGGAGGTGAAACTGTGCTCTAGCCGTCATTGAGCTCATGAGATACAAAAGTTGCTCGGGTGAGGGTCAGAGCATCTACTCTGTCCGATCCCGTTCCTCTCGACATAGGATGGTATCATCCTCGAGAAGCTCCTCAATACACGAATCTCTGGATGGGTGAGCGAGCGAGCGAATGAATAAATAAATAAATGACAGAGGGCTGAATGTTCGAATCAGTAAAAGATGTAGAAGCCTCTCGTAAAGCACGGCTATGTTGAAAAGCATAAAAAGGTTCCCAGAGAACAGCGGATGAGCGAGGAAGCGAGCCAGAAGATGAGCTTGAGCAGAAGACGAGGATGGAGGCGGCAGCCACGGAAGGACGAAAGTATGCTGAGCCAGTTTATATGCTGTGGGTTTTATTCGCTTCCACGCTCGGCTAACCAAGCTAAAGATATACAGTCTCCCCCTTTTTCTTGTGTCGAAGTTTTTCAATCCTCTGCGAAATTTCTGATTTTATTGAATACGAAGTTGTTTGCCGCCGACAGCCCAAGTGGATTGATTCCTGCGCCGTAGCCGGAAGAGCAATTTCGTTCGTGTACCGCCGAGCCGAGATCGAGATTGCCACTTGCCAATACCGCGACCAAGTGAATGATGCAGAGGCCGGTGCCGAAATTCGGCGGCGAAAACACGCACGGAAATGACTTGAGCGACGCAATCGAAGGCGTCGTGAACGGCTCGCTCGATAGGTCGGTGGTTTCCGATCACTTGGAGTTCCCCTTTACGGATCTGAATTCCCGAAGGTTATTTTGTTTGCTCGCAATTCTCTCGCTCAAGTGTCGCAAGCGTACAAAAACCGATTTCCCTCTCGTAGCTCACTAAATGAGAGTCATCTCGACGGTTCCGACGACAGCCTCGCGAAGCTAAAGCCAATGATTGTGTAGACACCTGGCGAATAGTATGTATGACACGTTGACGTTCGCACATTCAAAACGATTTCGAAGCTCGTCGTAGCTTTTGGATTGGCGAATCGGTGCGAATTCGCGCCTGTCGCTGTCATTTCCATTCTAGAGTCGGAAAAAGGTGAAGGCCGTGATCATTTGTAGCATTGAGAGACGAGGATAACGATGAGTTTCGACATTTAGCACAGCCGACAAAACCGATCAAGCCCGCTGGTTTCCCCGTTCCTCGAATGCTCATCGTTCAGTCGAAGGCGCTGCGATGTTTTGCGATGATCACAATTTCGAGCCTTTCAGCTCGTGACCCTTATTGATGATGATTAAACCGTTGTTGATGATGATTGCAAGTGGCGAATCGCCTCTCTCGTTGTTGTCCTCGATCGCTCAATGCCAAAAACCACACTGGCAGAACTAGGGGCTTCTGTGTTCTGGAATGTGTTGAGCGAACATTTCTCGGCGCAGATGTACTTTTCCGCTCAATCTCGAGATAATCTCTCGGTGACCTGTTAAGGCTCGAATCGATCTCAAGGAAATGCCGGGCCCTTCGCGAAGAGCTTTCCACACTCGAGCAATCATCGCACAGACATTGCTGCTGTCAGACTCTAGGTTTAAGCCAAACCGATCGCTGTAACGACAATCAGTCGGAAGAGTCCGCGAGCTGCGCAATTAGCGTTTCGTTCTCACTCTTAGCACATAAGTCCAATGAGCTGCGGGAGTCTGTTCTTCTGTTTGGATTGTCCGGCGACTGTGGATTGCCGGATTCACTTGTGGATTGATGAAGCTGTCGGAGACGACACGGACATCGTTCTCAGCACAGGAAGTCGGAGAAAAAAAGCCCGGAATCTTCGTCGACGACGACGACGACTTGAGCCCCGCCGACGAGACATCTGCGGCGTCATGGTCTCGTGCAAATATGCGCAAGAAGTACGGCAAAGTTTGAACGGATGATATACGATGCCGGGCGACCGATAATCCTGGTGGAAGATATGACTCCGAGCGAAGACGTCCGATCGAGGAACTCGGGCCCCGAATCAGAGAAAGCATAAGGTCGGTCATTGATTTTGCGTTCATGGTTTATCGACGGTCGATTGTGAGCTCGGCAAGGTCAGCTGAGAATACGAATGGCGGACGAGCCAGTCGCATCGGTGACCCACCGACCATCCAGTCGAGCAGCCGGCTGTCCGGCTGTCGGCAAGCAATGCCTTTTAACTTGCACGGTCCCTTTGAAATGGGTTCTTCACCAGCGCCAGCAGCAGCTACGGTGGCGGCGGCCCGAGAACAATACTCGGCTCCTCTGACCAACGTACGAAAGGCCGGCCGGCCCGCCCGCCCGCCTTCCTGCCGGCCGAGCGCATGACTGACGCGGCCCGTTGACTCAGAGACCACTCAGCGTCTGCGTCCGCTGCTGCCGGCCATTAGAGTCACGTTAAAGAACACTTCGAACAGAGAACAAAGCGATCAATGCTCTCCCAGTGAAGGCACTGTTTCTGTGGCTTGGGCCAGCTTCGCCGCTCTCATCGACCACGTAACGGCGAGCACAGTAAGAGGGCAAAGTAAAGGATTTCTTTTCGGCGGAACTACTTTCCTTCCGTCCCGCTTTCACAATCACTGACAGAACAATCATCATCATCATTGTAAGTGACAACAGCAAGCCACCATCCTTCTCGCATATTCTCGGACCGGGAGACACGCATTTTTTTGGAGAAAACCGTAAACAACCACCGAAATCCGAATTTGAGTTCCTCCTTCCTGGCTCCCGAGGAAGCCTCACGACATCCATTGCCACCACAGAGCGCTAAAGAGATCAGGGCCTGGTAGGTTCCGTGTTGGTTGAAGGGAAAACTCCTGATCAACCCCAAATGTAATTTCTTCCGATGAACGTACAACTTGTCTGGCCGGCTGGTCGACTGACCAACCGTGGAGGTCGATAATCCGACTGGACTCGATTCCGACAAGATCTTTCATGATTCGTTGTGAATGAGTCAACAGGCCGTCAAGTAAGTCGCTGCGGCGCATACCAATGAGGCGGTAACCACAGCGCGAGGTACACTTGTGCGGATCGTTGGAAAAAAACCAACTGCTTGTAAAAAATATACGTAGGCGGCGAAACGGAAGAAAGAAAACCAGATCACTCCTTCAATACTAAGTGGCTGCCGAGGAGTAACCACCACACGGCGAAAACTCTATTATATGTATATCGGATACCTAAAGACGGCTCCGGAACTCCGGAGCAGAGAAGTTCTTTTGGAAAAAGTGAAGCAACATCGAGTTTTGCCTCTTCATCTCGGGTGGACTCGATGCAGAACAAAATTGATTAGTTCCTCAAGGCATCGAAGGAAGAAAACGAATGGGAAAACGCGGCCGAAAAGAAGGTCCGTCGCCGTTGAGAGGCTGGCTAGGTGGTGGTGGTGGTGCGATACGGAAACTCAGGACGGTAACAGCGGGGAGACGGAAGGATAACCCGGAGAAAGCCAGATGCGAAGAGACGAAAGCTGTCAGCTCGGCCAGGCGCCAGGGCATAATTTATGTTTACGCTGCATTGAATGAACTCAATGGATGAATGGATCTGCAGACAGAAACGTTCGGCTGTCTTGATACTCGTCCGGCCCGCTCCCAAGTCGCTCGAATGATACTTCATCCAGAGCTGTGCGTTCAAGGATCGCGTGATTCCAACATCGAAGACATGAAACTGAAACGAAACGCTCATGTTTCCGAGGCCGGCTCTCGGAGCCGCAGACATTTTCGCGATAATTTCAGTGAGCGAAGAAAGCCAAGCTCTCTCGACGAAGGCGCAGTAATGCTCTACATCCGCCTCGACTCGAGAGAGGAAAAATTTGAGAGCTAGCCTGGCTCAGAGCAGATTCACTGCAGAATGTGATATGCTGAGTTCGGAGTCGAACGGAAATTCCGAAGTCTTCCAGGCCCAGTGTCAGGCTCGAGTCGAGCGAGATAAAAGCTCTCGAAAGCCCCAGACTCTTGGCATTCAAAGATCCTCTCGTCGTCGTGCTCATACGTGTGGAAGCGTTTTCCCTAAACTTTGTATGAGCTCAAACCATGTTTACATTAGGCAGCCAAGGCGCAGTTCAGAACTCCAAAAAGCACGCAATGAGAACTGCAGCCGCGTCTGCGGACGATTCTTCTCTTTGCGGAGCCGTCAGTGAGCCTTAGGACGCTACACGGACGGTATACATAACTGCCCCGGCGCTGTTCGCCTACTCAAACCGACTTTGTTACAAGAACCCCGGCTGTTCCTCAACTTCCGAGCGTTTGTCGTCCATCTGAACGAAGCGCCGTTCTCTTTGTGAAATCTAATCTTTGCCTCTGACCTTGCTCAGTTCCCTACGGACAGCAATTCAACCCCTAACCGTGAAAAGCAGCACCAGCAGAACAACCGGAACAATAATTTTGGACACGGTCACCTTGGAAGCCCCAAAAATCCCCTCCCCCTATCCTCCTTCTTGCGTGGATCCCCACGCTACAGCGGTGACATTCCTATGTGTGATGAAAGGACAACTACATGGGGAATGAGCGCGAGTGTTTTCCCGTCCGTTGCATGGTGCGTGAACCTGTGAATGTTCCGCGGGCATCTAGGTGTAGTGTTAGCAAGTGCATATTTTATGAATGAATAGTTAAGGCGAACGAGCAGTTTCCGCGCGGACTCTTTTAGACAATTCCATGCGCGTCTCTCGCTCTATTAGCGATGAAGATTTTCCTCCGTTTGAATCATTCATCACCCTGCCGTTGATTCGGCTGCGAAGGACTTTTCCTTCATGAGAACAGCAAGGCAAGAGCGGACGATCGACGAAAGCCATCGGTTCCGTTCTTCCTTCAAGAGGACTCGTTCACCGTATTTGCTCGAATGGTCACAGAAACGCGCCCCTCGAAGACTCCAAATCGTTCGATCTTCGATTCCTTCAACTCCGACATTGAAACTTACGACAATCTTTCCCTTCATCACGAGGATGCCGAACAGACTACATCCACGGAGTTTGTCTTTCTGTACTCGACCACTCTCTTGCTTGTCCGATGACATGCCACTGTTTCGAATGCCTTCATGACAGAATTCTGATCTCGGAGCAATATTGTGACCGCAAACGCGCGTCGGGAGCCGGCAGTAGTCCTCCGTCCGAGGATGCTCTTTGAATACAGAGTATCTATTTGTATAATTTCCGTTGCATTGCTCGCTCCTCGCTCGATTCTCCGTCTATCCATCGAAAGAAGTCCTCCGAGGAAACACGGGACCGTTGCCCACTGGTCCGGTCGACCCGGCTAATATGAGCCCACTATTTCGTCATTTGTGAAATTTCGTTTGAGATGTCTCTCGGCACTCTCTGACTCTTTCGTTGGTCGGTGCGAGCGGAACCGCTGATTCTTCTCTAGAGGAATGTTGCTGTGTTTTCATTTTGTCACAACGAAAGTCTGTAGGACCAGCGACAGATTCACAGTGATGGTAGTGCTGCTGTTGATGATGATGATCTCTGCACTTCGTTCTGGATCGTTAACATCAGCATGGAAAAAACTGAGAGCCAGATGAACAGACCCGCCGACAAGCGCACCGACACGGAGGCCGGCCGCCTACCAGGACGAACGGTCGGACGCTCGGTTGGCCGAATGAGCAAGTTAGCGAGCGAGCGAGCAAGCAGAGCCCTCGTTCATGCCAGAAGTCCGCTTGCAGCGTACTCGGAAACTCGACGCAGGAAAGGCGTGGTGGTAATCCGTTCGGCTGACCCACTCAGCCGCAACACGACTGCTGCAATCGCTGTTCAAGCTGCAGTGCGAATATTTGGACGAACGGCCAATGATTCCTGAGAGATGTCCTCATCTATTGAGCGAATCGGCGGGAACGTCGCCGAGTCCATCGAGAGTCGTCGTCGATGTCGGCAAAAAGTTTTGCGATGTCGGTGATGACTCACAAATGCAACGGAAGAAATGATTCTCCGAGCTCTCTCATGTTAGAACACTTGGAAACCGTCTGTGCACTCACTCAGTTTGTTGTCCCGAATGTAAGGATACCGCCAACTCACGAAATGAGATCTCCGGGCGCTTAGAAAGCGCTCTCAGACTCCCATGAGGGGTCTTCCGTGATCCCTCAAAGGAATGCCATTTTCGATGTTATTTTTAATATAAGCCTCCGGTGCCGGAGGCGAACGAACGTAAGTTAGCGGACCCTCATCGATTGGAATCGCTCGTTGAACCTCTTGATGGTCCAGCGAGCAGTGACCTCCCTCTTCGAAATTGAAATACCCATCCCTTCAGTGTTGTTGTTTCGTCGAAGAACGCGTCACCAAATGAACAACAGTTCTGGAAGAGAAACTGGAAAGGAATTTTACTCATCGCATGCATCGCTCCTGCGAATTCAACGAAAACTGACCTGTTTAAAACCTCTGTACATGAGCTGGAGCTCTCTACGGTTGAACTTAGTCAGCTGGCACAGAGTCTCAATGGCCTCTGGCTTATAGTGAACGGTCGGGCCCTCGAGTTCATCGAGTTCGCTGTCTGAAAAGCAAACGCAATAGTGTTACTGGTTTTTGAGGAACGATTTTCGTCAGAGGATGCACAATCCGGGAAAGTTTGCTTATCCCGAATGAGGTTCAAGCTCAGCGGTCACAGAATACCACCCTGTCGGACGACTGAAGATGAGGATTCGATATTTGTAATCCCAACGATCAGACCCGGTGCAAAATGCTCAGTTGCACTTCAGAGCCACGCGCTGCAGCACTCACCAAACCAGAACTCATCTACTCTGGCCGTATGATCCCTGCGCACTTATCTAAATTCTGAATACCACAGAGTCATTCGCAGTCCCATAACGTGGGGTTTCTCAGTCCCCATGAGGTCGCCGCACTCACTGAGTTCATCCTCGAGCACTTGTACTCTGCTCTCTCTCTTTTCCTTTCGACGACCATACAGTGCTTGGAGTACATTGAATGCAACTCACTGGGGTCAACAACGGATGGTCCAGGAACCCATCTCTCTTGAATGAACATCCACAGGTTCAAATAATGAATGCCGTGCACTTTTTGATTCCTATGGGACAAGCTTCCACCAGCATTTGCGTTCTTTGAAACTGCGTATTGTTTATGAGATTTGATATTCGGCATTCAACTCCGAAGCTACGGCTCAGATGCGCGCATTGGACGAGGTGCCTCGCATTCCAGGAGTTATCGGAGATTCAAAAGCCATGGAGCGCAAAACAGCGAGGTCGACGACGACGCGAAATCGGGAGATGGGGTCGCTGTACGCAGAGGGAAACAGGAAATACAAGCATAGGAAACGACGAATGTCATTGCCGTTTTGTGTTGTGACTGTGACGCACAACGTAACTAGATTCCGTCCGGAGCGATTGTGATATGAAAATCCAGAGTTTCCCTCTCCTCAGCATTCTCCTGTCGTCGGAAGCGAAGCCTTGCCCCGATCTAGAGATCTAATTTGCTGGAAAGCTAGGATGTCTTTCGTTATCTGAGCAGGCAAGTCAGGGAGCGAACGCTGTCGCTCGGTCCGTCCGGCGGTCGCTCGGGCGGGCGGTTGAACCACGGTGGGCTATGTACAAAGCATACATGACGAAAGCGGACGAAAGTCGAGGCCTGCTAAATTGAATTCCTCCATTTGCTGGCTGTCCCATCCTCACCACCGAGACACAGTTGTTGCTGCTAGCAATGTAATAAATATCCATCTATCTATCTATCTATCGACAAGATTGCGTCAACCGAGCACCAAGTCGTGTGGGAGTTCCTCAAGCGCGACACGCGAAAGCGAACCGGAGCGCAATCAAGACCCGAGTTGAGGTAGCGCATACTATAAGGGGAACGATTCGCCGGCGCGTTTTTGCAACACAGCAGTCCGATAGTGGAGAAAACTGCGAGGAAGCGGGAAAAAAGGACGAGAGAGGAGGGCAAAGCATTCTTACAATCTACATACGATTATATCGTCTGCTACTCTGACTGACTGGTCTGCTACCGTGGGTGGGTGGGTGCCTCGCATGCATGCTCGTTCGTTCGTTCGTTGGTTCGCTTGTTCGACACCGACTCCAATTCTGCTTCTGACCCAGAACTCTCTGCAACCCGATGGCTACAGCTCGGGCTTCTAGACCCCGACTTCAGAATCAGTCTTCCAACTCGCATTTCGAGCCTCGGTGCTTGTTTCCGCTTCAGGCCCCACTATATTCTATTCTTCATCCACTTCGCCGTCGCCTACCCCCCCCCCCCCCCTCGCGGGGAACGATCGTCAGACTGGCGCAGCGTGAGTACAACTTGAATCTGGCCTTTGTTGGAACCCGTTATTTCTCCAATGAGCTTTCTTGCCCTCTTTCCTAGTCTTCCGTTCGATATAGATTCTACGAGGAGTAAGCGGAGCCAAATGGCTTCTACGACGACGCATCGGGATGGAGCTTGAGGGGAAATGGCGATTAGCATAATACTTTCTCGGAGGACTTCCCCCGTCCGGATCATCTTCGACCCTTACTGTGTTCCATGTTTTCTCACAGCCACCTTTCCTCGCAGATCAAGAACGCGGAACGTTTTCCTCTACTTCAATGCGCTCGCACATGATTCCGTCCAAGCACTGGTCACGTCATGAAACTCTGGTTGATGACCCTGTCTGGCTCACATTTTCATCGTGTATCGCACGTGTTCTCGCACGAGATCCATCATGTTCACGCGGCTGCTTGCTTGCTTACTTAATACACCCGTTTACGAGTCCCAAGACAGGCAATGAACATCAACTCCGTGCATCTTCTCACACAAACTCGCTGAAGCCTTCGACCTGTGAGACACGTGGGGAAAATCATTTCCGCCGTGAGGCATATTCGATTACCTGTGAGAACATCTGCTGGATCTTTCTTGCGCGGTCGTCTATGTGGCGTTTTCGGCTGCTCTGTCGTGCTGATACTTTGCATTTTACTCCACTTCTTCCAGTCCGTTCGCAAACACCGAGCACCACCGCACTTGAGTTATCAAACACCTTCCTCGCAAATGAGTTAGAAACGCGTTCCCTCACGAGCCGCGCAACTTGCGCTCACTTTTCCACTCATTCACTGAACTAACAACATGTCACGAGAACAAGTCCGGAATACCGGAGAAGAATCAACACTGTCAGCAGACCACAAATCGGGAGTGATCCCGTGTCGGCTGCTGCCTCTATAAGCACGATATGTTGTCGTTTGTACAAATTAGCATTTCCGGCGCTTTTGGGATTACACGCATAGAGTCACTTGACTGCTGAGCATTTTGCTCACTCACTCGCTCAGCCACCACCGACCCGCTGGCCGGGAACGCTGGTTTGCCAGTTTGCCGGCGCTATTCCCTCTAGTCGAGGGTAGAGTGGACCAGAGAAACCCTGCGAGAAGAATCAGTGGCTCGACTTGAACGAACCGGCTCGGGCGCGCTCTGAGAGACAGGACGAACAGGCAGGCAGGCAGGCAGGCAGGCAAGCAAGCCACCACCACTGTCGTCGCTACGCTTGTGGGAACAGCAAGTGAAGCGCGGGGAGTGGTGCGACATAGAGACAGTCGAACAACAGTTCTCTGCAGAGTGGCCACCATCGAGCTCGTAGTTACTGGGTCTCTCACTCGGCATCTTCTCACTCATCTCAACTCACTCATTGACGTTTCGTTTGATCGTTTCTAGTCGACCACTGCGGCAGGTCCTTGTTCTACTGACACTCTAACTGAATATCCAAAAACATCCACACTCACTACAGCACCGACTGCAAATGTTGACGATGAGCTCGAGATATTTATAGCGCGCCAAATTTATCGTACAGGCTATTTCATACTATTCGCCGTGAGCTATTTTATACCGGATCTCCACAATAGTTTCCAACACCTAAATTGAGATTGATACGAGATCAAATGTGCGACAACTTGTTGAAATGTGCCACAATGTAAGGAGAGATCGCGACAGCCCTTCACTTAGCATTACTTTCTGTTACCCATGGAAAAATCCGCTAAATATGTCGCTTCTGTCTGCGGCTCCTCGCACTTCCAGTCTGGTACAAGACAGATGAAAACCTCCCGGCTCTCAATCATGCCGCGCGTAGAAAATAGGAGAAGGATTCTAGGCTTTGGAGGAGAAAAATATTCGATGAGATCCCGGTACGAATAAAAAAGAAAACATCTCGTGGGATCCAAGCATGTGACAACTCGTCGTCGGTCGCTTCTCGTTTGTCGCTTGTCTTCCGACAGTCGATAAGGGCTTACGACCGCCGCCGCGAGGCAGCGTTGAAATTCGCGAAGGCCTCGAGCACGCGAGCGATGCATGAAAGGGAAAGAAAGCCATGAGAGCCCTAAGCTGTCTTATTAAATTTACTCGAAGCTTATGAGTGCTACAACAGAACCTGTCGCATAATTGATGAGACCGACAGAGAAATTGAGAGTCTACGGGGAACAAGGGCGCACAAGTGCCGCAGCCGGGAGAATGTGCCACAAAGGTTCCCGCTTGCGGCTCCTGGGCCGGTGGCTGCGTGGCCGTGGCCCATTCCATCATCGTCGCGCCTGATTCTCATCGGCTCATCGACGGCTGCTTCGCAAACACCTCGTACGCGTCGACTCTCGTCTGTCTCTCCCTCCCTCCCTCCTTCCGCAGCAACCAATGGCCGAATGTGCAGTTCCCAACCGTTGAGTATTCGAGATTCAATCAAATCAAAGAGAGTCTGTCCGTCTGTTTCTCGCTCACCGACCGAGACCTTGAATGTGTTAGAACTGTGTTCCATTGTGTTTCGAGTCGGCGGAATCGAGTTCGACGGTAGGTTCTAGCCTCAGATGCATCAAAGCGAAGAACTCGTGCTCTGGTGAGTTGAAGAAACCAATCGCCACAACAGAACAAACGATTCCCTTGGGTTCGTCGCTGAAAGATGAATTCTAAATCCCTTTCGTCGGATGCACGCACGAAGCATAACTTTCCATTTCTTCCTCGGGCGTGATTCTTGTATTCGTCATTGTTTCCCCCCATGCAAACGATCCGTCCATGGAGGATTGCCAAATGATGCAATTGTCCGAAAGAGAGAAGACTTCGAAAGCCGTTTACGGAACGCGAGACCAACCTCCCGAGGAGCTCTGTGGAGTGTCGCATCCCCATCAATATAATTGGTCGCCAACAAGAAGATGAAGCAAACATCGTTGCCAGCATATATTGTTACCGTTACAAGGTCGGATGGACAAATGGAATACGATACAGCACGTCGAAAGTGGAAACGATCTTTTCGCTGCACAAAGGATGCGGGCACGAAAACGAGCGGACAGCCAGCCAACCAACCAACCAGAGGCCTGTTTTATCTTCTTCAATACTTTTCCGGTCCTAATCCTCTAGCGAACCAGCATCTGGGACGAACAAACAGGGTACGCCACTGAAAATCGTCTCGAGGAACCCAAGTAGTCGGCCGACATGGTCGTTTGAACGGGTTTCGGGAACGCCCGACGGGATATGGGAGATTGAACAGTCGTTAAACTCGTTGAGGATGTAACGCTGCTCAGAGACTCACGCGGATGGACACTGGACCTCATTATTCGGATCTGGTATTCGGCTGTTTGCATGTTGATGAAGTGGCCTGCGTCCACACAACGATCGTCTGAGAATGCTAAACAGCTCGGAACATATTTTCATGAATGCGGCTTCGGTCGAGCTTGATTCTTATTGGACGCGCGTTTCTGTCACATTCGTTGCGATCATTTGCTGTCCTCGCTTGCTCGAGCCGGGGAATATAGAATCAAACCCCGTTTCTTTGGTAGGCGACGAACGACGGTATCGCAGGGGAAGCGGTAATGATTCAATCGGACATGCCGAAGAGGGATTGCTGGCAAGGGTAAGGGAGTTAGAGCTGGGTTTCATCACAACGAAAATCTCCCACGTGGCAGGGGCTTTCACAAACCGCGGAATCGAATGCGACCGGTGCCACCATCGACTCATCGGTGCATTCATTCTATCGGTCGTCCGGTAGGGTTTTTGGGCGAGATCTGTTTGTGCAACATCCCGCGCGTTTAAATGCTTCCAGCCATACGTTTCACATTGAGAACATTCCCAGCCGCACAGGATGCCGTCCAGAGAGGAAAACTCGATGGTCCGTTCAGTGGAAGGAGGGGGAAAAGGATTTTTTTCTGAATGGGAGGGGGAGGGGGGAGGTATCACGATTATACTAATTTTGGTGAGCCCCATGAGGTAGACGGAAACCGTTCAGCTTTTCGATCCTCCCACTTGAGAGATCCTCCCACTGCCCCATAAGTGAGTATTTGTATCGTAATCGCTATCATCGTCCACGTCTCTCTAGCACATTAAGCTTTCGGATGAAACCCTCTGGAGTTTCTTTAACGTCGTCGGAAACAATTGGGAGACTTCCCGTGGTGGAAGACAAGGTCAACTTGTGCAGCTTTGAAAGCGACCATGGCTTCGCAAGTCGTGAGATCCGCTGCAATGTCTTCCCAGAGCGCATTTGGCATCGAGCTCCGAGTATTTTTCGCCGACTTGAATCATTTCTCCGTTAGTTTCGGCTGCCTCTATGCCAAGACGGTCAAAGACGTTTCAGACTCGGAGTTACGCTTTGATCCATATGAACGCGGTGGTGTGTTTCGCCTTTTCGCTTTTCAAAGAGTATCTGAGGCTGTGCAGGAGCATTCTTCCCGTGAGATTGAAACTCGACTCCCACATCTAAGTTCTCGTCCACTCGGAAGACCGTGTTCCGCATGATCTGGAAAGAATGTCACTCTCGAGCGATGAGCTCGCTCGCAACAACATCCTTCATGGTACCGAGAGATCTGAATGGTAACGAAACCAGGGGATGTTTTCCTCTTTCTGCCCTCCTGTCCGTTTCATTTCGTCCCGCTGCCGCAGAATGGAGTTTTTCTAATGAGGAAATATGTCTCCGAGTTCCCTTGAATGGAAGGAGGCACTCGCGCTTCCTGACCGTGCTCTCGGGGTAACCACTGAGTTATGCCTCGCATCTGTGTTAATTACGGGCCAAAATTAACGACACGGATTGGTTTCAAAGCGGAACATTGTTGTCTTCTCGAGCGAAATGCCGGCGGCGGTCCCGCGAGCTCGATCTCCCTCTTTTTCGTTCGGAGGGAGCTCCTTCTCATCCGTTTCTGCGGGACCCTCCATTTTCATCGTGACTTGCCCTTCGGTTGGGTTGTCTCATCGAATCGCCATCTTGATCGGAACCAATACAATTCCTACGATTTCCAACACGATTGAACTTCGATTCGTCTTGAATGTTGCTTCCTGAGCTCGATTTCGCAGCCTTTTCAGTCGGACATCGATCAAAAGTCGGATGTGATACAAGAGAGACATTCATACCCTAAACCTAAATAAGTGTCCCACCTCAAACCTCGAATATCGTTTTCCACGGAGACACGTATCTAACTCCGGTCGAGTTTCGAATTTCAGGGTTAATCAAAGGTCGGAGTGATCAAGCTGCAATAGCCACTCGGACGAGGAATTGAGCCACTTGGCAGAACTAATCAAGGAAGTGCACCAGGAAAGAGAGAAATTTGCGTTTTGAGAAGTCGTCTCAGCCCTCCGGTCAGCGCTCCGAGACGTCCAACGGACGCGTCTGCTTCCTACCCGAGCCACCGTACTCAAAACTTTTGTAATTTCGAAAGGTCCAACGCTCTCGTTCCAGTGAGTGATCATAACAAACAAAGCATATATGTACTAGTTCAAACAAACGAATCGCACGTATCGTCCGGCTCCTGTATCGTCAAATACAATTAGAACCTGTGTGAGAGTGTTACATGGAGTTCTGTTTTCACAACTAGTATGAGGGTCGAATCGACGCGGAACGAGTCGTGCTGATTCCTGCTCAAACAGTTCGCAAAGACTCCACACTCCAGCACGTCCGATTCTCCGTCCTCGAAACGAGTTGAATGATATCATAGCTACCGATTGAGTTCTCCCTCAGGGGATTGTTCTCCCACCGCGAATATACATATGTATGTAGTTCTTCGAATCCGATATCCTAATCCCGAAGGTCTGGCCTGAGACCCACAGAAACACAAGATCCGAGAGATTCAAGGCTCTGTTCAAGAAGTGGAAATTCCTCCTCGCTCTCGCTCAACGCGACGTCCGCTCCAAAAGGCTAAAGGCTTCAAAAGACCTCCAACCTTTCATACTTTCGTCGCTTTTGAATGAGGATGTGTCGGTGTTTCTTCACGGTTCCTCCCTGCGGCCGGATTCAGATGATGAAATTTCGTGCCACCGCTGCTGTTCCAAAAATCAAAACAGCGTTTGTTTGATCTCCTCCATTACGGTCGTCGGTGTCTCTCTTTGGGCTACGACTCTCCGCTGGGAGACGTCGTACAATTGTGCAAGCCGAACAATGGTGATCTGTATTTTCCCTCTGGCAAAAGAAATTTGAGCTCTAAGACCGCCCATGAGCTCTGACCCATGCTCGTGAGTCCCTCATGTTTCCAAGCCGCCGCCGCCGCCGGTAGAACCGCTGCATGCGTTTTGTCCCGCAGGACGGAATTGGCCGAGATGGGGCTGAGGAGAAGATGGAAAAGAATGGAAAAGGAAAATCACGGGTCGCAGAGGCTAAAAACGTTTGGTGGCACCGATGCGCGACGCGGTCGTCTGAATTTTTAAGAATAATCTTGATATCTTTCTATTCTTGCCACGCAGCTGCCAGCCTCTTACAGCGAAAAAGACAACGAGACGCAAGAGCGCATTTTCCCGCCACGAAGGCTGGCGTGCTGTGCACGCGCATACCCCTGCGGAGTGGTCCCTTCATCGTCGCCACCATATGTGATCGCGTCGCATTCTCTTGAATCGCCCACAAGAGAGGGAAAGAGTGTCATTTCTGTCATTCATAAGGCAAATTTCTTATGCGCATACCAGTTCCACTTTTAACCAGTGTGAGAGAAGAGAGGCACTTGATGAGTTGCCGAAAACGCAAACAGAAATGGCGTCGACTGATCCAGTTCAACAAGGCGTCAGTCAGCTCGGAGCTCAACGAAACAAACTGTCCCGACAAAGAGCAGGCCATGAAATTTCTTATCGTCGTCGCCTCCATCGTCGTCGCTGCTCGTGCTGGCCAAGGTCGGAATTCCTTTCAGGTCTTCTTTCCAGACGAGAAAAGTTCTCACGTTGCACAGAGTCAAAGGTCTCGAGACATTCCAGAGGGCATTAGGCATGAGAGAACGAGACTTGAAGCCGGTCAACAGCAACGGTGGCGACGGCGTCCGACCTCGGAGCGGTCAGCGGAAGAAGAACAGAGAGAGGGGGGGAGAGGGCTGAGAAGATTACAAAAGCACGCAGCTCATCTCACACACGAAGGAGAGCGAAACCTTTCTGTCAACTGACATACACACGCAACAAACGCACAGAAGGTTTTGTTCGCTGATGTCGACGAACCGACCGACCGACAACACATTATCTCATTTGGCCTTGCGCAAATTAGGGTCCCAGTGGTCAGCTAGTCGGTCCGTTGTATCGCATCCGAAGGGCCTCGCCCCAGTCAGCCAGCTGTCCAAGCGACTGAGCTTGCAAAATGCTTCCAGCAATCACAGTGCAGCCTAGCGCTGCCGTCGACGTGGACAGTGAGGACATCAACAGAAAAAAAATGTCTCCCAAAACCGAGGGCTGAATCAAGACCGAAAACCTCCGGGAAAGCTTCTGGAGGCTGGAATTTGAAACGAGCGCGCCAATACTCTGCTGGAGCTGCCCTTGGACCCCCGCCGCATGGATTTATTTCGCTGAATCCGGCGTCTTTCCAATGTTTCCCAATCATTTCTCGCTCGGCCGTGTCTCGACTGCTCTTCAGACGTCTCGACGTTCAAGTTTGTGATTCGAGTGCCCCAATAACTCCACGACAAGAGCTTCGTAAAGTGACTCGAGGCTCCCCTTGCAAAATAATAAATACCTTCTGATGCCGTGAGGCCCATCCAGGTCTTGCGAACGAAGTTCACGATCCTCTCGAAGAAACCAAATTGCTGCTGCTGACGAGGGACTTCGCCCGTTGCGAGGTCTTTATCTGAGCCGGCCATTTGGTTCGAATCCGTGGAGAGCTCCACACTTCTTCCAGCTGCCGATGGGACATTTTGGTTTATGGAGCTAGGGTGCTCTTGTGACGGGGGTGACGTCGGAGGATTCCCCCGACGGCCTACCAGAAAGACAGAGCCGCTTTGCTGAGTCTGACGCTGCCGTTGCGGAGCTGCATGGTGTTGGTGATGTTTTTGATGTTTGTGAGTTCGACCCGAGTCCGAAGACCCGTACATTCCTCCGTACATTTTCGATTTGCTTCTTGTCGGTGTTCCGCTATCTTCCAAATACTGATGGGATGCGGACACAACCGATCAGAACGCTCACTCTTCGACAGGCTACGAACAAGGATGGAATATGTCTATTCCGACGATTTGTGGAGGTTTCGATGGCGTGCTTTGGTCCAAAAGTTGGCGGATCCGGTCCGCAACAGTCGGCGACGAACAATGTCGGGTTGGTGAAGTCGGGTTAGTGACACCGGGTGATTTTTCTACATCGTACCGCAGGAACAGAAACGGAAAAAAATAACGGGAGCGAAAACGCCATCGATTTCGAATGTCGGCACTTCACGAGATCACATCGTTGCTCTGGAAGTTCGTTTCTCCACTATGGTGGCGATCATTCCTTTGTTTTCCACAGGGAAACTCGGTGTCCGCCCTGTTTCGAGTATACTGAACGCTCGGAGGGAAGTGGGAACTTCAAATGCGGCAGTTGAAAGCATTAGACGCGCTGAGTACACGCATACGCGTTCCACTTGCACTAGCCAACCCTCCAAACACGACGCCACCATCAACTACGATAACTACGCGCACATCATGGGAAGTCACATTGCACTGCACTTTGAGATTCAGTGTCGTTCACAAAATCCTAAGAAATCAGCGGAGAGTATCCTCAGATTCGCAGAGTCGTTTTAGCGAGATATTCATAGAACGAAAATGGGTTTCAAGTTTCGAGTTCGAAACCAAATAAGAACGTTGCGACTTCGGTTTAGCGACCAGCTCCTTCCTACAGGCCACGCCGTGCGGCGCTCGTCAAGTGTGAGGCTCGGAGGCTCTGTTGGATCTTGGGATAGAATCCACGCTCCCCACTGACGAGGAAAGGGAAATGGAAAGGGACAACAAACCCCACTTGTTGAGTGAACGGGTGGCCTTCGAGCTTCCGAGCTGGTCTCGGTCCTGAGACCATTGGACACGTAAAAGATTCCTGAGTTGCCAGCTGTATTCGGGAGCCCTAGCTCCTAGTTAACTTCATTTCGAGGCTGATCATCACTCGGAAACTCCTAAGTAGTCTTGAAAACTTCTCCTCTGAGTTGTGGAGATCTCCAATCGAGTTCAGCTTACTTCGCATCTCAGAGAATCTCTCAACTTTTCTTAATTCCCATCGGTTTCTTCCGGCAGCGCCTGAAAGACTTTGAGAGACGATCGGCAAACTTTATCGAGAACAAAAGTTCTCATTTTACGCGAGTGGAGGGACGAAGCGAAATGCAGCCGTGATTCAAACTCTGTAAACCTTCTGGACCTTGATGTCGCAATTCTTTGAAAACTCTGTACTATGCCATGGCTACCTCGCCTCCAGATCGAATAGAAGTGGAGACGAATTCATGCTTTTCGTCATCGCGTATGAGGTTGTGTCCTTCAGAATGACGACGAACTGTTTTTCCATAGTACAGAGTATGCTTCAGGGAAATTATGCAAAACGTTTCCGTTTCCTCCGTTCTCGCTCGTCATTTCGTAGGACGGTTGAAGTCCGAATGGCCAGAGTTTTTTTCTTCTAGAGTTGATCACACGTTCCAGAAAGCCGTGTGAGTGGAAGTGGCTCACGAGTCCGACGGCGGCGAGAAAAGAAAACTTGAACTGAAAGGTCGTCGATGTCAACGCCTCTGACGGTGCTTCTCCGGTGGCAAGGACGGCAGAAAAACGGACGTGTACCAAGGGAAAAACGCTCGGCTTCTGGTGAGAAAAAAACAGTCTGCCCCACAGGACAACGGTACTAAGCTCCAGGGACAGACTGACGAAGTTGAAATGCTCGGCGAATGGACCTGCCTAGTCCTGGTTGCTGACTGCTGCTGGCACCTCCGCTGCGAGGCCTGCCGGTGACTCTGTAGTGAGTCAGATGAACGAGTCCGGGAAGGAAAGCTCCGTCTTGGCTCAAGTCGTCATGCGGCCCGTGAGGAGCACGCGGTGAAGAGAAATGGAGCCTCGAACATTGTTGACGCAGTTTCACTCGCCGGCGTGATGGTTTGCAGGCGCGATTTTTCTGCCCATGGGACAAAACTCCCTGGTTCACCTCTTTGTTTTCGACAAAAACGCAAAGATACGTACACTGAGTCTGTGAAAAAGTGAACAAGCTCGTCCATATATGTACATCTCATCTGCCGAACAAGCTTCAAGGTTTTCAGGAATCGAACTTTCTTCACCGATGCCGCGATGTGAAATTCGTCGGAGGCGGAATCCCTCATGGAATGCTTCCAGGCTCCGAAAGGTTTCGGAAATTTCCGGAGTTCCCAAACATTTCTCTGAATCCATTGAACGGTCGGCAGTCGGAGCCTTCGGCAAGAACGATCTACGTCCTCGAAGACGTTTTTCGTCCGCTCGTCATTGTTCAGCCGACTCTGATAGAAATGCGTCCGATCGTAGTTTGGATAACAGAGAGATCTTGGAGAAACAGCTTCGGATTCCATTCGGAGCAAAATAATAGCCCCGAGGGCGGGAGACGTGAAACCGAACGAAAAAAAAACGTTCAGCGCTCAATCAATGACGGCATGCTTCATTGTCTCACGACGACGAAGACGGAGTTTGCGATCAGTTCGAGGTTCCCGCCCTACGCTCGCTGTCTCGAAAAGAAAAACACTTCTTGCCCTCTGGACAGCAAACTCTAAAAACCCAAGACACGCCGAGTAACTGTCGGCCAATCAGATAATATTCCCGCCGAAGGCAACAGTTTTGGGAATATTTTCTCGTCGATAGAATGACTGAACGGAACATGGTGGTTGATTGCGAGGGGCGAGGGTTTGGAATTTTTATGAAACTCGGTGAGAATGAAGAAAGGAGTCGTTCGCTGAGAGAACTCTGTTTTGGGTTGATTCCTTTGACACACGCTGCTGCTGGAGCAAATCGGGATCGATTGCGATAGCGTAACAAGTCAAAGGCGGTGGAGAAGAAGTCTGTGAAAGACGCCGCGGAATTGTTTCGCTGGCGGGTGGCAGGAACAAATTCCTTGATATTGATTCACGTCAAGGCATGTCGGCTCCTCTTTGACTTTGAACGTGACTTCTATGCTGAAACTGAGCAAATTTCAAAAAATAGTCACGTACACTCCCCATTCGCCATCTCGCCCCGATGCGTTTCTTTCTTCTCCACGCCCAGTCAGTCAAGTGGTGGTCGACTTTGAGAAAAAAAAAAAAAAAGATAAATAGATGGATATAGCGAGAGGCATGAGAGCCGGAGCGAGGGCAGCTTCACGCCTACATGCGCCCCAGGTCGCTTTCTGGATCGCTCTCATCAATCTGCTAGCTTAACTTTGCTTTTAGCCAATAGATTCAATCGAGTTCGGGAAGTAGACGGCACCCTCAAAATAGCAAGAGTCATTCATGGAACATCGGTCCGTCTTCCTATCTGGTCGTCCGTTCGGCTTACATCTCATCTCAACGGTGTCTGTCGATCTAATCAGTTGCCAAACCCACAACTGTTCATCGTCAAGACAGGAAATCAAGAAAAAGATCTCGAGGGAGATGCAACGGATCCCCGGTTTCTCGACTCCGTCGATTTCAACTCCAAAACTCAACGAGCTCGACAGAGGTGCTTGTACACGACGCGAACACACTCTCGGTGTGTGCATTCAAAAAAAAATTCGCTGGATTGACAAATGTGCAATACATTAGAAGAGCAGAAGAAGCTGCACTCGCAGCCGTGAGCGAGTGGAAATGAGAACGAAAGGAAAGGGGCCAGAAGGCATTTTGACGAGGACAAATATCCTGAGAAAGCCCGGCACAAGAGCGAGAGCATAGTGGAATTCAGCAGCAGCGGCAGCAGCAGAACGCACTCACTGAGCCTCCTCCACTTACGTAGGTCCTTTCTATCTCTTCCCTTCTCAAGGTCATAATGCAAGCAACGACGAGGAGCACAACAGATCAACTGAGCAGAAAACATCGGATTCGTTTCTTCGTTGAACAGATCCACTCATTCATCTATCGATGTCTATCACTGAGGCCGACATCGATTTGGGTATCCTCCTCCCTGATTCACTCGAGCGTCAATCTTCCATCAATCCGTCCCTCTATTCATCCATTCGTCACCTTTCGCCCGACCGAATATTTCCGCTCATTTGACCCGTTGTGATCGTGGCACTCCGTCGCGGGCTTTGTCTCTTTAAGTGCGGCGCTAATTGCCCGATATAGCTGTGTTTGAGTGGATAGTGTAATCTGAACGCTTCCGGATGCTGGTTCCTCGAACACAACGCGATATTATTCCTCTCGATATGACATGCTTCGCCCTGTTCGTTATTCGAGAGGCGTTCTGCTATCTTGTCATGAAAACCGATCTCACAAAATATCCTTGCAACGACCACCCCGTCCGCTGCTCCTCGACATTTGCTGAAGCCAAGAGCCCAGCATTCTCCACGACGACGTCGCGCCGAATGTAATGGTTTCTTCGACTCGATACGATCGAGCGTAGCGAGTACCCCCCTCGGTGAAATGTCGGATTCAGACCGCGGCTTGCTTCATACAAACGCTTATCAGAACTCTCTGAGGGGTCAAGGCTAGCGCTCCCAGGTATTTTCTTTCAAGCGAAAAAGTTAGTTTTCCCCATATTTCGTCAAAGCGACGCTCGCTCCTTTGTCTTCCAATGAAGCATTCGCGCGGCATTTGTTGCGGAAAGAGAGCCTGCCAGGGTTTGCAGAAACGTTGAGAAACCTCGGAGTCCGCCAGACACCATGGCTCAAGATTATGTTTGTCTCTTCAAGCGTGATGATGGCTTAACGCTACACCATGCTCTCATTGCTTGTCATCTCAGTCTCCGACTCGCAACGGATTAAGGCCGTGGAAACTTTCGTCTCTGTTAACGAGCATTTGACTGTAGCTCGCGCGGGTTGCTTCGCGACTCATTTGGTGCGATGCGAAATCAGCCAGGCATCTCCTGACTGAGCACTTCAGGAGAATTCCACAAACGAGTCACTGTGACAAACTTGATCCACCAACTTTCTCAGCTGCTCTCAAATAGCTCCTAGTTTATTTTCGTTGATACACTAGCCTAATCCTCAGAATACGCTACATTTGCTGCAAGGTGTCCGAGTGGCTTCCGGGCAGGAGTCGAGAGCCTGGCGTGCAACTCGAGAAGCCGTATTACCCAATAACAGGACGATGTTGCCTCTCAATCTTCGGGTAAACAACCGAATAAGGGAACGACCTGAGCGAAAGAAAACTAGAAGAATGAGAGTGACGCAAAGGTACAATACCCTCTTTCTCTCTCGCGCTCTCGCTTGGGATGAGCTCTTCGGCTTCCGAGGTGCTGAAAGCCGAAGATAACGAGAGAGACTGCTGCCACGACCGTTGCGGCCCGAAAGCATTTGCCACGAAGTTTCGCGCAGGCTCTAGGGAGACGACGCCTTATCATGGAGGGAATGAAGTAAGTGAGTAAGCAGTAAGCAGGCTTGCATACTGCCCCCCTGCGTAGTAGGAAGCCTGCCAGAACCTCGTGGACTGGCTTGGATGATGCACCGTAACCAATTTCGGACAAGACTAGAATAACGACCGTCGTGGACTCGTCCGGCAAGTTCTCTGAACTGAAAGGTGAGTCCGAGGAGATAATATGGCGAACTAGGCCACCAGCGGTGCCGCCTTCGGCACGTCGAGAACAAAATTCAATTGTGATGGAAGACTCCAGAGGGAAGTCGACCGGCTTGTCGTAATCTATCCGGCGAATTTTCTGAAATGATCGAACCGTTTCGTCAGGCTCCGCTATAAAGAACTCCTCATGGGTCGGAGGAGGCGGAGAACGGGAAGCTTCATGGCAACTGAATTTCAAACATTGCACTCCTTCCCACTTCAAGTCCGTTCTTCTCTCTGAACGGCCCGAGGAGTTCTGAATGATTCAGAGTGTGAAAAGTGAATCAAGAGCAACGTGAGGGGGACGGCTGATAGGACTACGAAGGACTCGAGTCGTTTCTTATGCAGAAATTTACCGAAAACACCCCTTCCTCACAACTGCACGTGCGGAACAATGAGAACTAAGGAGAAAAGTACTAGAAAGCGTATCCTCGCCTTCGGCCGAGAAGAAATAAACTCATTCAGTCAGTTGTGAGAACTTTTCTTCTTTGGAATGAAGTCCCGCCGACTCATGGAACTCATCGGACAGTTTTGTGACAGAGAGTCCGGAAATCCCACTTCATATGTCAAGAAGTCAACGGCAACCGCGTGATAGTGCCATGCTGACGCTGAACGGGAGCTTCGCACACGGAGAAAGCCTCGTTCATTACTTTCCTCTTTGGCACAAAAATTCTGGATTGCCTCACCATGATGCGAGCCGTAAACGTCGTTCCTCCCTAATGGTTCACATGTAATTGAATCTCTTAGTATTCCGAGCTAACCTACAGCTGCTGTGCAGTCGTAAGTGGTTCGTTGACATATGAACTCGAAACTCTCGGAGCACACTTCAAGCGAACGGCTAGATCACACGACAAATGTCCTAAACTCTGCAGGTTCGTTGAGGAAAATTGAATGTTCAGCAAGATATGGCGTCAGCAGAAGGATTTGAATGTTAAATATAAACTCATCAAGCGTACGCAAAATCAATGAACGGGAATCTCTCGGATTTCGCTTCTTCCTTTCCGAAACTTCTCGCCCGGAAACAGTTGGAGGTTCGAGTCGGAGGGCAGATGGAGAATTCGTGCGAATCTTTTCCCTCCAGAAACTACAAGACTGGCTGATCGGAGCTTTGATAGTATATCTCAACCTTTGCTCGATTCGTACCCTCGGATTTTCTCCGAAGAATCTCTTCCCCAGTCCAGAAATCCAAAGTTCAGCACGACCTCAGTCTCGTAACTGTGCCAGCCGATTGAGCGAAGGATCTTGTTTTCGAAGCAGATCACTCGATTTCAGAGAAGTCAGCGTTCTTTGTTGTCTGTTTCGTCCTTCATTTCGTCGTAACTAACAATAAGAGTCAGACCTGGTAAGTCGCGAAACGAGTGGGTGTAGCGGGAGCTGCCAGGTATCAGGGCAGGCGACGAGACTGGAACGGGTTGGAATGCTGCATGATCTGTTTTCGCTACGTTGCTATGTTCTCGTTGTTCACTTGCACAGGTCGCTGTTTCTGCGCTCCTTTTCTAGCCACTCGAGCATCCAGCGAACTCGTCACGCAGCCAGCCAAGTATGCGCCAAGAGCACAACGTCAACAGAAGCTACAAGTTCCCCCGTGCATATAGAGCTGCATCCGAGACAGCTTCCCGTATCTTGCGAGTTACGTTTTCAAGTAAAAATGGATCGAGGGCACCCTCGGACGGATCGTTTTCAGATGCGAGAATGCGACTGGACGCTTCTTTCGCAGGTAGGAAGGTAACTCTATTCCCGCTGCTGCCTTCTGGGTCCGCAGCAAGCAGATAAGATCAACTTCGTTCAAGGCTCCGTGTTTTATTCACTAAACGACGTCTTAGCCTTGACCGACCGGACGGCAACAAAGTACACTGGAGCCGTTGGCAGATAGCGAGCAACAAAGCGTGAGACGAAAGGGTTCTCTGGCCCGTCTAACTGTGGATCCGAGACCGAGATTGAATTCTTCCGGAGTTTTCGGTTTTCCGCTGGAATTTCAGGGTAGTCTGTCAACTAAGCCAGGCGGAAACGACGAAATTCCTCATTTTAGCTCATCGCTCGGTTCCAAAAGTTGGAGGAAAGGTAGTGACAACAACGAAACCGTCAAGCGAGCCAAACCGTTTTCAACACCGGCTGTCGAACGGGAAAAGTTTTCCTCTCGGACGGGAAAGCGAGACTTTCCCTGTGATCCGTCGCGGGGATCGAATTTGCATTGGAATCAATACAGAACTTCGGACTTCTCCGGACAAAGAGCACATCCTTCTAATGGCCGATTGTTTTTTTTTGAAGGTTTTGGTAATACTATGCGGACGAACTGTGAAGAAGGGCTCCGAGTCTCCACATTCTTCCACAAAGTTTCTCGAACAAATGCCATGTCGTCGGGCTCATCTTAGAACTGAAAGAACGCGCGCACCATTTGTCCCAACATCTAAGTGATAATATCCGCTGGCAAAGTCGTCAAACATGATAGTAGGACATGTTTTCCGTTTTCCGAGAGCGGACTATTCCTCGTCGCTATTTCCCTTTGTTCATTTAATTTGTAATTTGTTATTGAAGCTAGTCCTATGCTCGATTGAGGAAACGAGTTCGAGAGAACAAGCACTTGACGATACTTGAGCAGTTCGAGAGGCGGACTTGACTTTCGAAGAATAGAGCTTCCTAATTTTGTCTGATTTCTAAAAAGATGAATTCATTCGTGTATTGGAATCGCTGCAGGAGGGTCGAATGAAAGATCCCTGATTCAAAATTCTTTCCTCCCAGTGAGTCCTGTCGAGGTTTTCCCTTCTGTTGCTTCACTCCAAATAATCAATCTTCGAGCAAAGAGCGCGGATCGCTGAAGAACGAGCTTCGCTTGAGACGGTTGCTGTGGAACGAGAGCTTTCTTCACTCTGGATAGTAAAAAGTAATCAAATATGCATCGAGTCTGTTTTTGGCTCGTGCAATCAGACACTAACCATCGCACCCGCATTAGCGCTCGAAGAACCACTAATTTCAGGATCAGCGCCCTTGAAACAGAACGTGAAAAAAGCAATCTCGAAAGCAAACAAAGAGCAAACAAAAGACACGCCACAACGGTCGAACATACATGATCGCGTGACGGTCTGCGTGCGAAGATTCTTGCAGCGAGTGGTCAATCACCGCCTTCAAAGAGGGGGGGGGGAGAAAAGTTTTCTCTAGATTATTTTTTTTTTCCGATGCCAACCCCGCGGATACCTCAATCGACAGCAGTTAGTTATTTGGATACAGCAAGTTATTTTCTACAGCCTCAGCTTGATATTGAGAAACCACGAAATCTAACGATTCCGTCTCAGTGAATCGAACTCCTCCGGGGAGCTGAACTGCTGAAGGGAAAACACAAAATATTATGCGTGACTTCCCATTTCAAAGGGCCGAGAGGAGAACGATCTCAAGATCAGCGGACGCCCTTCCCATTTTAACGGAATGGACATGGTAGGTTTTTTGACAACTGACATGCGTCGATGGATGAGTTAACGTTGAGATGAAACGCATTTGTTCGTCGGTTCAAACAGAGTTCGGAGATTACTTCAGAAAGGATCGCTTATTGATCTTACAGTCGGTAGTCGTGCCCTCATATTCTGCATTTGTGTCATATCTACTCTGTCATTCTCGGTTGGATTTGTGTTGAAAAAATGTGAACACGGTGCATTGAACACGCTAAGAAATCTGTCCGACTTCAAGAATCAATCCAAGAGGTCCCGAATTCTGTCACGAGGAGCGGACCTCCTCGCGCGCTTCCGTTCTTATTCTGCGTCACATCTATGTTTTGCGATAGTACCCTCTCATGGCATCTATGTATTCTGATAGCATTCAACAAGGGGTTCAAACTTCACACGAGAATGGCTGAGTAGGGTAAATGTACCAGTTATGGACCTCCTGACCAGTTTTGGACCCCCTACCAGTTATGGACCCGGTCCATAACTGGTACATTCACGCTACGTCAATGTTGGTGAGACAAGAATCGTGACCCACTTGTCTGTTGAAAGTAGGGAGACCAGCAGTTCCGGAACCGCAGGACCGCGAGATTATTTCTGGTTTCAGGCGCGAGAAAGCGCGTCGCGGTTTCAAACCGAAGAGAAGCATCAACATCTCCTTGTGACGACGAAAATCGACGTATCGTAGAAAACGGCCATCTTTTTTTCATTCCCGAGCTTCCCCAAATGTGGATATGGATGGAACGTGGAATGGAGGTTTTTCTGCCTCTAGACAGGTCGGGCAGCAGAATCAGGGCAGCGGCGCCGCGCATTTGCATGGCGATGTCGCTTCCCTAAAGTTCATCAAACGTCCCAATTTTGAACTCAAGTCATCCTTCGCTAGCGTTGAAGTTGCATGTTCCGGTGTCGCACTTCATTTCCGTCATTATACCTTTCTTCTGTCATTCCGATTTGTTTTGAGTCAGACATTTATTGCAGGTCCTTGCGGTTTCTCGGAATTGCATTTTTTCGCTAGATCTAGTTGAAGGGGAACGAGTTCAGATCTTCCGTTGATTGGTTAATTTTGAGAGTTTCTACGAAACCAAGGAGAGTATGTTAAGCATAACGACCGCCACGCGAGACACAGAACACCATTCATTCCAAGGAATCACATTATGATGTATCACAGTTTTCGGAGTTTTTCCGCGAGACACTTGGAAGAGAGGAATGGAAGAGAGAATGCACAGTCGATGCTGAGAGTATTCGCTACTCGGAGCTACGATTATGCGTGTATCGTAAACATTAATTCCACTCTCGCGTAACGCTTTTCAGCTCTATCTGAGATCGGCGGTCGATGGCCTCCTTTGGGTGCTTTACAAATGAAGTTCGACCTCGAATATCGAGGAGGGTGTATGGTGTGGGGTTTTTGACGCCCGAAACTCGTTCGAAACTTGCTCAAGGATCCCGATGCTGAGACTCCGAACTTGTATCCAGGATATCTAAGTTTCATAAAAACAGCTCTCGGTGGTTGCCTGACTTTCCGGCTGAGCTCGGAGGTCGTTCAAAGAATTGAACATGATTCCTTCTTGAACTCTCAGAACTTTTGCTCGCATAAAGGACGCGACAGCATGATCCGAGGAATGCGGAATCGTTAACTCATGAATTCAGAACGAGATGACGGATTGCGGTTTCGTTTTCCGTACATGCCGTTCTCTGGGACAAGGAATTTCCTATCTGCAGTGAAGTGATTTAAGGTGCTCTTCCACGGAAGGAATCGGTGGAGGTCTGAGACTGCATTTCCATCGCAAAGGAGGAAGCGGAAAATGTCTTACTGTTCAGCTCCCAGAATAGCTTCGACACCGTCATTTAATGATCAGCTGTCTGACGATAGGTAAACAAGTGATAATTTTCTCGCTGTCGTCCTCCGGCCGTGTCCAATAAACTGTTTTGGCGCCTGGCGCGGGGGTTCCCTGACGAATTTTGGACGATTGTTACGATTGGTACCAGGCGGCCCCAGATCCACGGAGAGCAAGCTTAAAAGACGAGTCCGGAGAGCAAGAAATACATTTTGATGTTGGCAGCTTACATGTCTGGCGTTTCTCCTTTGAACGTCATCTCTAGACACCGTCAGTATGACGTAAATTCTGTAACTGTGGTGAAAACAACGGTGACGGCTAGCCATCTCGTCCCTTTCGCCCCACAGAGCAACGGTGCTCCGAATGAAAAGCCGCTCACGGCGCAGCACACGTTGGAGTGCCTGCATTCGTTATCAGCATTCCGATTACCGTCGCGAATAGGGATCCGTTCTTGTTTGGTTTTCTCCACGAATCCTCAACGTGAAAATCTCTGTCCACGTCCTTCAGTTGTGTATTCTCGGAAAATTGACGTCGAGTTCCCCAATCCAGACCAGTCCGAAGTGGTGGACATTCGGAGGAAAACTTGAGGAAGCTACAGGGATGGATCGGGCGAACGACAGGCTCTACAAACACCTGCGAACGGAATCGCCAATGCCTCACTTCGCTTCAGTCTAAACGGAAGATCCGCTTCCTCAGGCTTCAGAGTCAACAGTTTTCCCCGTTGGAAGAAGAAACTTCCGGACGATCTCCGAAGTCTTTCGGACGTGAGTCTCCTGGACGCTTTCGTCCCTGTTCCTAACCGTTCTTAGGAATTCAATGACTCGGCTGTGTCTTAAATCTATCGTACAACAGTTGTCAGCACGGTAAGGACGAAGAGGCCGGGCTGCTGCAGCAACCGGTTTTGTTGAGAATCGTAAGTCCTCATTGACGATCAGTTGCCATATCGTGATCGTCAACCTGACCGCGATCCGGCGGTCTCTGCGACCCTGTCTTCTCTTGCATATTTTCGGTGGAATGGCCCAGCCGGCTGTGAAGCACGTACGATCCTCGCGTAGCAGGTGTTTCGCGGCTCCCTCTGCCTCGGAATGTCTGTTTCGAGCACGCGACGGACCAACTCGGCCCCTCGTGGACTAGACCAGACATCGCACGAGAGCAAATTGAAAAACGTTCTCGATAGCGAAATCGTTTGCTCTCCATTGTTGATCTCCGGTCAATCAAAGCTTACGGGCGTCCAGGCTGTTTTAAACTAGTCTCCGGATCTCTTGTTCTGAATTCAAATCTCAAACAAAACGTAGAGCGAGCTCTCTTCCGAAATGGCGATTCATCGCTCAAAAGATCCTCGGGCAGAGGCCGTCTTGAGAGTTTTCCGGGACAGCGGCCAACCGCATCAAAAGCAAGGCCACTGTGATGGTTGCGATTCGCGCTGCTCCGTGTTTTGTCTTTGCGTCGGACGATTGAGGTACCGACTGACTGAGTGCAGTCATCGTGTTGGCTGTGTCGTGGCAGAATGACTTCATTCCATGAGCAAACGAATATTGGACCCTCTCGTATCTATTCCGTTGAGTATCATCTGATTACTCTCGGTTACCCAAGAGAGTAGCTGGATCGCTCTGTTTCCTTTCAGCACACACAATAAATTACTTTTTATCTCGCTAGACACTCGCGGTATCATGTATGGATGTCCGCGGGGTTCTTGACATACTATGATGACGTTGTACTCACCACCTGCGAAAGAACAAGCAGAGTTAGCTTCATCAGGGTTGGGACACCGTTGGAAGAGGACTTGATCATACAACGAATGGTGGCCGAACAGCAAATGTCATCTTATTTCCGAAGCGGAGGATCTTACTTAGTCAGGTTCGAGAACCGCCTACTATTTGACCACATTAGAAAGTAGAACCAGACATCTTGCCCAAGGATCGAGTTGGGTTTTACCGGCTGCGGTATCTATTACCTATTCGCTTGTGCTAGAACTCTGCAAGATCACGTACTCCGCTCCAAAAATGCTCGTGAGAATTTATATAAACCATTAGTGGAGCAGAACTGCACGAAGAATAATCATTATGAGCTAGGTCCACATAAAAACTCTGCCGAAAAGCGTGGATTACGCATATGTAGATTAGCTCTCGTGGACCCGAGTTCGCCATGATCGGATTTAGAGGGTTTCTTGTTTCTAGTTCTCCTTTTCGAAATCTTGGAGGATATTCCCGGGCTTCAAGAAAGGAGAATGTAATCGCAAGCTCCAAGCATCCGTTTCTGATTTTGGTCGACGGCATGCTTCGGAGTCTCTGCTGCCTTAATCGGATCAGCTGTAGGGACCACCATAAACACATCGTTCCTCGACGACCGCTCGTGGAAATGGGCGGTTGTGAATTTAGAATGGATTTTCCCGGGACGACTTGTTAGTTTTGGAATTTCGATCGAGAATTCAGGAGCCATCTCACTTTGAACGGACGATTCTGCGTGGTTGTTCGCTTGGCTGCCCAAGTGGGAAGCTAGAGCAGTGCCCGAAAGCTTGCGGTTCATCCGTACGACGTGTCTAAATTGCGAGCTCGAAATGCCTTCATAGGTCCCTCATCAAATGCACACCGATGAACATATTCTCACCTAAGGACGAGAAGAGTGATCCGTAGCTTGTTTTTCGCCGTTTTTTCGTCGGTCTCACTTTCCGGAAGACATGGCCAACTGAAAAGGGAATTCGCTTCGTTTAACTCGAGTCACTTTCGTATTCAAACTGAAGGGGATGAGACACTTGACATTATCGACATCTCGGAAGAGCTGTCAGCCCGAAATACAACCGTCAACCCGCGGTTTCGTTTCGTCTTGAAGAGCACTACTTCACGGTTCATGTGTTTTATTCAACTTCGAGACAAAGCGGCTGCCCGTACTGCTCGCTTAGAGGAGAGAAGCTGTTTTGATGGATAGACAGGGTCGTTGGTACACCTGTTCATGAATTTCGCACACTTTCCGTATTGATGCTACCGTGACGCGTGGGCAACAACCGTCTTGCTTCAAATATCAATTGTTGTTCTGCTCGATAATATTGGATAAAAACTTCGATATACTATCGCTTGTCAGGAGAAATCTATCCCTTATTCCTCACTCTTTGATTCGTCGTGATTCAAACGCTTTCAACTGGATTGTAGTGATTCCCTATTACGCTTCGTCTTAACTCCAGGGTTCCGTCGAATGTTTTCGGGACTCCAGCAATAAATATACTTTGGAACATCGGAGTTTCTGCATCTCAGTTTTGGCTACTCGAGGCAAAGCTGACAGTGAGTTGAAGTTCGAAGAAAGGTTCGGTCGGGAAAATGAAAGAATCTCGAACAGGAAATTTAAGCGGTAGGAACCACACTTGGTTAGTGGTTACACATCCTCAAATACGAATGTGGACCTGCGGTACAGAGCATGCATCTCTTGGGTAACTGTCCGCCCATCCCGGAGCTCGTCCCCAAATGCAAAGTGCTCGACGGAATGCTATCACGTGTCCTGCGGCGTGTCGATCCGCCATATCACATTGGAAACATCTCGGCTGCAGTTTGATGAACACTTTTGATATAACGCGAAACATTGAATGTTGTTGTGCGCGGGAAAAGATTCCGTGCGGCTGATTGGCGCACGGAAATGTCATCCTTTCGTTCCGCTCGTTCTGTGTTCAACAACGTGCGGAATATTAACGGAAACGAGAGAAAAAATCCTGACCGCTGATATAACTGAGCCGCGAAGGTTCGTTTACGCGACAATCAGTTTTCAAATAAATCTTTTTCCCCTCGGCGTTCGGTCCGACGACTCGCTCGAAAATTCGATTTACTGCCGTCGGAAATTTCAAAACCCCACATTGAATGGCGGAGCACAGCACATATCCACCATCACAGCTTTCCGTGATCTGAATCCACGACCGAATTGCTTTGAATGGACCCATCCGGGGCTGGGATGGAAGCCGCGCAATAACAGCGCGCATGCACAGTAAAATCCGAGAACAGCCCTGGATGTCCCAACGATTGAAAGGTCGACCGCCTCGTTCCCAACTTCCGATTATTTAACGAATCTGAAATTGATTGTTCGACACGAGCTCTAGAGGTCGAATCCGAGAAACGAGAGACCCCGACAGTATTTCGGAGAGTCCACAGATCAACGATTCCAAACTAAGCCTTACTTTTAGTCGCCCAGTATTTCAAATTTTTCACTTCAGGTTCTTCCTCGAGGTCCTCATTGTCCGAGCCTTTGTTGAGTCCTGAAATAGAGAATAGGAATGAGATTCGGCCTATTCCGAAACAACAACGAATCAAACGAGTCCGATCTCGTTTGGCTATCCCGAAAAACGCGGCATTCCTCTATGTGCATGACAAGGAGAGTCCTGAACACCAGTTGGAGCCATATTATGCTTGCTCGAAGATTCAGCCTTCTAGCAAATAGAGCGCTCCAGGCCGGTTGAGGATGACTGGTCATTCCCGAGGCAGGTTTGGTGTTCTGTTCGATATAGCCTTCAGATAACAGAAGAAACAAAGGTTTATGCGGTTTCTCGCATTGCAGAAGAGCTTCCGGGCGTAGCTCTCGGTATCGCTGAGCAGTTCGTACGAAAACGGAAAACCTGCTTCAGTCGAACGCAGAGCTCAGCTTATCGGGGCCGACGCGGCAAACCTGACTTATTTTTGCTTTCCTCCTCCCTGAGCTGCTCCATGTAGGTATTAGGAAATTAGTTCGAGCTCAAGCTTGCCTCCCACGCGCTCACGCACCCGACGGAAGATAAGCGAAACAGTCGCGTTGTGTTCTAGCGTTCCCCCATTTCTTTGTTGTTTATATTGTACGTGGCCCACAAAGTCCATTCGAGTCCTCCGGGAACCGACAAACCGTGTCGCCGGTTTGATCTCAACCAATTATATCACAATAGTCGCGCCTCAGTAGCTATACGTACTGTTCCGCTGCACTAATGGTTCAACATTATTTACCACATGATTTCACCACTTCATCAAACAGGATTGTTCAGCTACGCGTTCTGAAAACAGGTACGGACTGGCCGAACAAATGGACAGGTTCTACATCGGAATCAGAGCAGACGGAATCCGAGTTTTTCTTTGCAAGGTAAGAACGGTTCTGATTGTCGTAGGATCAACTTCCTGCTGGTTCGTCGGCAAACAGCATCATTTCCAAAGTAAAGGAGATGAAGTCAAGAAGAATGTGATGAATAGTCCAGATCGTTCCTTCCATTCCATGATATATTCTTCGGTAGCGGGTAATGTTTCCCGCGGGAAACGCGGTGGTCTCGATAAACTCATCCGTTCCGTCAGGGGACCAAAAGCGAATACGTCGAGGAATATCGAATAACTCTGTTTCAGTCGACTGTAGTGATAACGTGAATTCCACGGGAGAACAAGGTCGTTCGAGAGCCCGGCAGACTTTATTGAATTTGGTATCGACCGTCGACGATACAACCTGTTCAGATGTAAAAACGCCAAAAGCTGATGGATCACGTCAGCGGCTCGGACATGGTCTCCAAAGTGAGCGGTTTGCTCTTCAGCTATTTTTTCTCGATTTGTGATTCCGAAAGCCGGCTTGAATTAACATTGATTCTGCGAGAATTCTCTCCGGACATATACGTAGACTTGAAATATACGTGATGTTGGCCTCGGGAAACGATCTCCGTTGTACCGCATCGGAATCGACTGTTTCCATTAAGGAGAGTGTTGATTTTTTCTCCGGATATCGAGGCTGAAGAAGCGTTTCTTGGAGACGCACAGACACGAACAGATCTCAAGCAAACACTGGGCCGTCAAGGATTGCTACTCTGCGCGAAAGCCAATGGCCTCGGATTCATCCGAACCCTATGGAAATAAGTTCCTCATTAGGCCTTCATTTGCTGCCTCAAAATCTGGCCAGCGCGAGCTTCTATTGAATTTAACAAGAGGCTCAGCGTCTCTCGGTTCTAGACTTGGATCTCGTCCAAACGAAACGGCTCGCAGACCGGCCGGACGGCAAACCGGCTGAGTCCTGCACGCGTACCGTCTTATCCGTCGAGTTTTTTTCCCTCACATCGCGGGCGACTGTCAGTAATATGTTACTATCGAACATTACACCGTGGCTGTACGTGTTCCCAGCACCCAGCTATTAGCGTTAATCAGACTTTGTTCAGAGCGCCCGAGGACGAAAAACCGGGAGCAGGATTCACGACAACAATGAACTCTGGATTTCGGGAACGTTTTGTTTGAGCTGTCCCAGGATATACGCCCAAGGGAGAACGTCAAACGATCATCGTATCCGCCGGTGAGAAGATATCCCTCGAACGGAATGACCGTCGGAAACAAAGATCGAATCCGTCTCGTCAAATCAGCGTCGAATGTGATGATAAGAAAAAAATCATGAATAAATTTGGATGAGTTTTGTGGATGGTGACACGAACATTCCTCGCCGAGGCGTGCTCCGGGTTCGATCCGTTCTTGAGCAAGTTTTGAAGAGCAGACAGGTCACACGGCCTGTCGCCAGCCACCTCGCCATTCGAAAGTGGAACTCAACTTTGACGAAAGTTAGTTCCCCGCGCCCCTGTTGTCCTTGACGTAACCGTCGGCATTCGACCTCGAATCCGCGACAAGCATCGATTTCGAGAGCGCTCGTATCATAACGTGCGGGCCCACGAATGAGTAATTAGGCAAGATCGCTCGAGCATTCCAATTCCCCGTAGCACGGCCAGGCTCAGGAAGTGGACGACAATGTTCGATAGAGGGCGAAATACCTTGTTCTTCATCAGAACTTATCAGGTGGAGTGACTCGTCGACGCATTCGCTGACAGGAAGGAAGAAACGCGAGAGTTTTTGGCGACGTCTGTGTCAAAACTCTTTGTTGCATAGCTCGAGGGCCACTTTATCGTATTAGGGGCGAATGTCGAGAGGAAACTTTGGCCACGCGAGTTGCTCGTTTCCCACAGAAAAGAAAAGAGGAAACAACACAAAGAAAGAACAGATGTTTCGGATCAGAGCACACACGATGCTGTATCGATATCTATGGAATGATATTGCCAAACACGGAGGAGTCTCGCGACGAGAATAAGAGGCCAGCCACAGGGATCGTATGAGCTTTTATCTACTTCGAGTGAAATATGCCAACCACGATAAACAAATATCGCAAGCAAACGATCTCACTGCGCAAGTGCATAGTGCCGTCGAAAGATGCCTCTTATAGTGCTGTTTGTCGTCATATTCATGGTCGTGGAGCCCATCATCACGAGAGGACGGACGACGCAATCAATTCACCTGCATGCGTTTGAATAATTCACCATACAATTTGATAATTCAGTCGTTCAAGGAGAGCCGGCTCCGAGAACAACGCCACGCAGGCGAAACGAAAACTTCAACCTCGGCAGCTGAGCGATCTGAACAAACCTGGTTCTTCTTCGATTTTCTCCTCCACCTTCAGTCGATTTCGAAGAAACGTCGACACATGACTCGGAGTTGGATCTGGAGCTTGAACTGAAATCTGAGCTTGTTCCACTAGAGGACTATCCAGGTTTGGCAGTGTTTCGTTGCGTCGAAGCGGAAGTTCCATAGAATCCTGGGGGAACTTTTTGTTGTGACACGAAGAAGCCGACGCGGGTCGCGTGAGCCTCGGCGAGCATGACGACAAGGACAGCGTGGATTCACCTTCTGCCAGAATGGACGAAATGCTGAAAATGCCTTTTTCGAGACTTGAGGTGCTGACCCGCTTGACGGGCCTCAGTTGTAGCGGAGCCACGCGATGGGAACACATGGCCTAAACTTGTGGATTGCCGCTGCCGCCACTTCCACCGTTCCAAGTGTCTCAAACAAAAACAACGAGCAATCCGTCCTTTCGCGTTGCTGCGATCCTAAGTCGTCGACATACAGCAAGAGCAAGACACCCGAAGGATCTTCACCGAACGATGACGTAGAACTTCACAAGCCGGCACAACAGTTCCTACGAAGCGTAGCTCACGACAACAAAAGTGGACGGTCAATTGTGAAAGAGTCCGCTGGAGCGGCCGTCGACGAATCAGCGCACGCGTAAGCTGACTGGAACAGGACTGTTGTCGCTCGAACTCCGGCTGTTTGATAGCCAACTAAGGGTTTAGCACTCCTAAACAATTAGATCTGTTGTTGGTGTTCGTCGTAGGCCGCGGCTGTTGATGTTGGTCTTGTGGACAAAACGGAGTCGCAGCTTGCCTGCACACGGCCTGTTGGCAGGGTCGACGGGGGCTCGTCAAGAAGTGCGGCGGGCGATATTCGATTCTCAGCTCCGACACAGCGACGGCGGCGCTGGACTACGTTCGTTCGTTCGTTCGTTCGTTCGAGGTAACTCACGCCACACGCGAACCACTGGGGGTTTGTGATGCGCGCGCAGAGAGGTCTCCAAGATACGAGTGGGAGGAGACGGACGACGCATCCGACCTGCCTCCGCGGCAGGGTATTCTTCTTTTTTTTTCGCCTCGTCTTCGCTTCTTTGTGTTTTTCACTTGCAGTACTTCATCAGGAGCCTTAACTTAAAGAGCCGACCTCACTCCACTCCGGTCGGCGATCGGGAGAGAGCGTCCCGACACGTCCGCAGCGTCTCCCGCACACGCTGACAGGTAGAAACGCCAAGCGGGCTCGTTGTTCGGGTGAAGCTCCGACAACTGACTGAAACTCTAGCGTTCATAGCGACAACTGAACTAGCGGATAGCAGACAAACGGTCGGCAGGGTGCCGTCCAGCGCCATCCAGCCAGGCGGCCAACTCGTTCTGCATTCCGCGCCCACCGTACAACACGTGACCTCAGAGACCAGCTCGAGGCCAACTGAAACTCCGCGCATCGATGCGTCCACTTCGACATCGACGTCCGGATGTTAAAGCAATGCCTTCATTGACAACAGGCCTCAGACGGTCAAAACGAGAGTTGGATTCTCTACGAAACCGGAAGCGAGCAATGAACTTAGATACGCACGCCAGTATGAACAATTTCCGGTGAATAAAATTCTACATGCGGCCGTTCCGGCGGATCTGATATTCCGAGCGACTTGAGCGCTCACGTCGGCTTAGGACGTCGCGATCAACGAAGCAAGAGGAGCCAGCCAGCGTGTGCCAATACCGTCGAGGAATCAGAGACACCGGACAGATGGATGGATGGACGCACGGACGACCTTTTGGAACTCTGAGTTCGAGCCATGGAGAGCAGTATAGCAGAAACGAAGTCGGTGATCGGTTGGTGATTTGCTCCGCCGACGCAGGGGTAGGTCACGGTTTAATTTTGGGCTCTGTCGGGTGTCCGCCGATCTGATGTCGTACGACCATAAAAGAGGAGAAGTCTGTGTACCGTATTATTACAGGGATCAGTCGCACGAACGGTCGCGGGAGCTGACCATCCTCTACGGCTCCAGGACAAAATCTCCGGCTTTCTTCTCGCTTCACGCAATGGAGCGACGGCGCCTCGAAACATTCAGATTTTAACGCAGCCTCCGGAGATCGGTAGGAGGAATGAAGTCGCGAGTAAGCCAATAATCCGTTATATGGATTCCCTCCTATCTTCATTCCGATATAAAACCAAGTGAAAGGATCCGGCTAAACGACTGACGCGGACCGACAACAGGTGGCCGAACCGAAGGGCGCTGGCGACGACACGGTGCCAGTGATTCGATTTTCTCGTTGCGCCAACGTGTCGCGATACCCCATAGAATAGATGACATCTCGGCCTTGCTACGCGCAGCAGAAGGAATTCCGACGATGAGCTCAAAAAAAGAAACAATATCCGAGGAATCTTCTCTGCGAACGCAGGTGCTCCCGCGTCCTCAAACTTATCGGTTCTGCAGAGTAATCGCGACTAACACCCGGTTAATATTGAGCCTGGAGCAACACGCAGACAAGACTCCATTGAGGTTTGGCCCCTCAGACGGAGGCCAGGTGTTGGCGCGTTGCCAATTGTCAAGGTCGAATCAAACGCGACGAAACTCTTGTCGTACAAATGTCTTCCTGATATCGATGCGAGAATCGGGGTGCAAACCCAAATCGATGTTGGATGGTAAACGTTGCCTTCAGATGCTTCGACGAAATTCCAACGAGTAACAGAACTGTAATTGCACTCCCAGTGACGCTTGCGCAACACACAAGAATGTGATATTAATTCCGTTCAGTTCACAGCGAAGCACAGAGAGACTTCCGGATGATACTCCGGAAAGGAGTCCGGCTTTTTTTTTCGAGGGCTTCCAACGCATCAACTGAAGCCGACGACAGCCTTGGGCTCTCATCTCGCTTTCTATTATTTTGTTGCGTACATATGTATGCAGAGCACTCTGACCGAATCGGCTCATCAGATATTTATTAATCGGTAGTCGTTGGTTTCGGCAAGTGGTTCCCCAATTCGCCTCGATAGCCAATAACGTTCAACGATCAGGCTTATCCAGAAGGGAGGCGGGAAGGGTGCAAGTAGTGCCCCGACATAGTTTTCGACAGAGGAACGCTAACGCGCGCGGCGCCTGCGAGTTATTGCATCTTAATAAGCTATATACGCACATAGATATATAAACATATAGTCGCTCACACACACATACGCTCATTGTGAGTTGGCCTTCCCCGGTCGGCAGCTTGGAAACGTCATATTTGCGTCGATGAATGGGCAAAAGGATTTATTAGAAGCCAACGTCGTAAAGCTGACGTCGTAGTATACAGACGCCGAGCTTGAATAGAGCAGAGAAGAAAGTTGAATGGAAAGGACGGACTACAGACGATGGCTTCACGCCAAATCATTCGTCATCCTGAGAAAAAAAAACTTCGTCTCTCGCGGGACAGAACCGAGAAAGGAGGCGATCAATCGAGTCTTCTTCGGTTTTATGGACCTTAACGTTGGCAAACAACCTTCGCTCCCTTAAGTTCTGACTCTAAAGTCTTCGTGTATCGGGTTTCAAGAATAATTTCCGGGAAACCTGCAATTGCTGTCAACCTAGACCGAGCTGCAGAAAACATTCGAATCCAAACTAACTCACAAGATAACCCTACCAGGCTCGCTTTCCTCGACGTGTGTCGTTCTCTCTGTATCGTCGATGGTTTCGGTATCGGCACGCCGGTAACGATAGTGGTAACTGGGAGGAGAGGAACGACAATGGGCCAATTCGTGAAAATCGGCGCGAATCGCATCTCCCGTAGAAGAGAAAGGCAATTTGCGGTCGCTCTGCCAATAGGCTTTCACCAGTGGAAGCGGTGCAGAGAATTTAACGAAGCGTACCAGGACGACAAACCGAAAGAGACAGTTGCCAACCACACCGATTTCGTAACGCTCGTCGGATAGATGACAATCACCGAAATTCACCTGCGAGAAATACCCACAATCTCACCGGAATATTGCGGGAATCCGCTCGAGACTAATGCGAGAATCGCACTGAAAAACTTCACTATCCGCTCAATGGAGTCAATCATCGTACGGAAATCCAACTATGAACGAAATCTTACGCAAGTACGACATGGATGGAGTGAACGCACTACGATGCCAAAAAGGCTCTGGACTAGACTCTCGGGGTTTGCAGCTATCGAATTCTTGTGATTCAGATTTTATTCGTGAGCGCCGCACTTTTCGTGGACTCGTTCCCACAACAAAGCCGAAACCTGATCTTGACGATCCGACATATTGAGAATCGATTGATGCCTTTTTCATGGATTGCGGATCCGTTCAATCTGTCTCCTGGACGCGATTTCCACGCACGACGAGATACTCTACTCAGAACGGCGGCTGGCGGCGAAGCAAACTTTTAAAGAGCTGCCTCGTTCAGCAACAAACCGTTCGTCGCGAAAAGGGTGGCGGCTCCTCCGTCGACGAGGTGCCTCCACGACTCGACGCCGAAACCCGTTAAAAATTAATTCTCTTCGCAAGTTTGGAGTGAAGACCTCAACGAAACTGTCCGATGAATTAAGCTGAGCTCCACCTGACATGACATCTTTTGTTTTCCGTAACTCCGTCGACGGCGGGTTAGCGGATGAACACGAGTCGCTCGCTTGTTCATCAGGAGAAAGATACGAGACTTCAAGCCTTCCCTTTGTTCTCTTTTGACGTGTTCGCTGGTCGAGTCCGAAATGGACGTGTCAGTGACGTTTCAACTGGGGCATCGTCCGACTTTCCCCACGCGTCATCCCCGAGACCTCTTCCTTGTTTCCCTGGCGGGTGAGCAACACGCAAATTGCACGACGACGTCGCGACCGTCTTCGTCGTCATCGTGCCAGCTGCTCCTATCTTTCTTTTCGCGCTGCCAGCGAACTAAAATCCCCCAGGGTGTTCAAATGAGAAGCGGCCTTATTTTCGACCAAAACCTCCCCTGGGAATTCAGTCAGACATCCTTTGAAGGCCAGTAACTGCGTACCCTGCTGCTTCGTTCCTCCCTTTGAGCCACCGACATGATTTTTGAGAAACTTTCCTCGCTCAACACGGCAAAGTAACCTCGCGAAAGAAGCACCTGAGATGCAAAAATGAGTTCAAATTGTAGCTGTCGGCGGCGCGCAGTGTTCGTGGGATTAGAGGAATTCTTTTCTGATGATAGAAGTGGACAGCGCTCTTTGTGTTAGAGCCGCACTCTTGGAGTTCGACGGAGAGTTGGAACGGAAATATTGAGGTTCGATCATGAGAGAACAGCGCCTAATGTACGCTTCACAGTTGAACAGTTACTTTTCGCGGAGAAGCCGCGCTAAAAAAGTTTGGAGGAAGGAGAGACCGTTGAGGGAGTCTCGATGCTTTTAAATTCGACAATGATTCTGTTTGGTCGACCGCGTCACGCTCAAGACTTCGAATGATTTTTTCCTTTTTCTAAAATACCCGATTCGAACAGTTGTCTGAGCGAGAGCGGATGAAGTTTTCAAATCGCTGGAGTTCACGGAGTCTCATATTCGCATCCAAGTTCTCGTTGAATCTGCTGCGTTGCACGGAGTAACGATTCTCATTTGCTGAGTGTACAAATAATCTTCTTCAAACATCGAATTCGTCAACGTCGAGATGAAAGACATTTTGATTCGTCCTCGACCATGGATGACGGCGTGTTCTGGGACGCAAGAACAAATTGGATTCTGAAGTCATCGACAAGAAATGTCATCGAATTCCAAAGTGAACAGAATCCATAGACAACCAGGGGGCTCGAACAGCACGTGGAAGACCATGATTGGACTCGGGCGGGTGTGCAATACGTTTCGAGAGGACTTCAAAATCAAACATGAAATAAGAACATCCGAGTGTCACAAGTCCCTGCCTCGGTTGAGCTCTTGGAATCCTCGATATGTTGAGATAGTTGTTTTCGATTGGTCCCCAGAGCTCTCGTGGAAATGTCGCTCGGTTCGAGTCCACCTCGCTTGAAGTTACCTATCGAAAACAGTCCCACTTACCTTCAGGTGATGCGGCGCGCTCGGTGACAAAGGCCCTGTCCGCACTTGAACTGGCAAGTGGGAGCGAGTGTATGTCTTTGGCTCGAGACATGACCGTCTCAGAGTGACTCGTTCAACTTTATACTCTGGCAGTATCGGTGTTTGAAAGTAACTTTCGCGAACTGACCGTTGGCCTCTTCAGCTTATTGGCTTTTATCAGGAGATCTGACAGCTGTCGATCGTCGATGTTCTCGTGGATTCCTCTCTTTTCACATTTCCCTGTCTCCGTTATGTTCTCCTCAGTGTCTGCTGTTTCAGTGTGGATCACTTGTTGAACAGTGGACTGCTTCTTTTCTGTGTTTTCAACACCTTTCCTTCCCAGACTTCTCTATTAGATATTTCGACTCAAAACGTCGTGGTCCGTGAGTTAGAGCGAACTAGGCCGATGCGAACATCGGCTCACAACCTCGCGACTGCAGGATGATACAGCACGACAAACAATGGCTGGCTGACTCGTTTATGGGTTTTCAACTTAAACTACTTTTCCATTCACGCACTTCTCTCCCGAGTGACGGCAGAGAACTTTACGAAGGGAGACAAATCTTGAAACGAATGAAAATCTTCGGGGGAAAAGATACACGGCACGTGTATCGCCCGTTTCGGCTACGGGAATGTTCTATCGCAGGTTTGTTTCTCTCCTGAGCGCTGGAACAGATGAGCAGATAAGGACGCAATTGAACTCACGAGGACAGAGTCACAGATTCACAAACAGACTCGCAAACCTTGTGGGGCTCGCCTTCGTCGTCGATGATTACTCAAACGTTACGTTGTTTGATTGGGTTTGATTGCTTGACGATGATAGATTGTAGCTGAGAGACCTCTCTTCTCCTCTTTTGTTCCTTCTCCTTTATCGAGAGATTGACACTGTTTAGTGGTTTCAGCTGGCGATCAGAGTAAGCATTGTTTTGAAGTCAGATTCTCGCGGCCAACGTTTCTTCTCTAGAATTGGCGTTTTGCTGGCGAAAGAGATCACAGTGATCAAATGAAACGAACTCACAACATCTCGCTTGAGCGGTTCTTGCGCAGAAAGTGGTGAGAGGTGCCGTTGAACGACGACTTAACGATTCGAACGCTTCGGAACAGTGTGACTTGTAGCTCTGTTGTCCTTCCTTTCCCTCGCGACCGATCGTCGATTTCGAGTGGAAGTCGACTTCGCAGAAGCTTCAGATTCGTAACCAGTGAATTTTTCGCACGTTGCACGACGATTAATTGTTCGAGCTTTGTTCCGGCTCGTTGTTGTGGAAGGTGGTTTTGTAAATAGTCGAACGGGCGCACAGTTGATTACTCCTGTACGGTCCAGCATGAATCCATAGCACTCTCACACTCACACACAACCAAGTAGCAGTCAAGTTCTAGCTTCCGATTCAGTTGCACAGAACACTCGCAGCGTGGATGCGGCAAAATGTGATGACGGTGGCATTGACGGTGGAGATGTTGTTGAACTTATTGTTGTTGATGATGATTGTGTTGTAGGTGTTGTTGGCGCTGGCGGTACCTGCGGCGGCAACGGTGGTGGTGGCGGCGGCAACGGTGGCGGTACTGGCGGGGAGACGACAGTGGACGCGGCGCTTCTCCATCTCCTCCGAGAGATCAAACGGCGTCTCTCCGCGCGCATCCGCAGCGTAACACTTGACTAGGGTTGTTGTCATGATCTACCGTCCCAACGACTTACCCACCAACCGAGCGAGCGAACGAACGAACAAACGAACGAGCGTGCGTGCGAACGAGCGGGCGACGGACCGACCACGCTGGAGTTCGACCGATTGTTCGATTTGACGACCGACCGATCGACCAACAGCTGAGCACCACCGGATGGGAAACACAGGCCAGTCAGTTAGTCAGTCCGTTCGATTCTCCTCCGACCGACCGACCGACCGACCGACTGACCGACCGACCAACTGACCGTTTATTTGAACTTGCGACCGTCTGTCCGTGCGACCGCTTCGCTGCGACTCGTGCCTTGCCTTCCTCTGGCTGTGCGGCCTTCGAAGTTTCCGTTCGGCCTGCCAAGCAACCTGCCAGAGTAAAACTCTACTGAATCCGTCTCGTCCACAGACGTCGCATTGGGGGTCGGAAAGTGAGGCTGGCTGGCTGGTTGGCTGGCGGCCTGGCTCACTGGCTCGCTCGAGCCTCTGCTCACTGCTTCCTCCTCCAAGCACTACGTACAACGCCACTAGACGGCGCCACCCAACATATAGCAGGGCCCTTCCGACAACCACCACCACCATGGGCGGCAGCAGCAGCAGCAAAGAACGCAGGGCAGGAGCAGCAGCGGGGCCTTCCTCGCATGCTCACTCATTCATCTCCTCGCTAGCTGGATAGCTGGCTTACGCACTCACTCAACCGCTCGACCGGTCGCCGCCCCTACTGTACGCCCCGGAGCCCTCGGCCAGGTCGGGCTCTGCGCGGATCCTCCTAAATCCAAACGAGCAACCGGGCACGCCAACTGGGTCAACAGGGCAGCAGGGTTCCGAAGAACGTCGCCCCGGAAAAAGAGGAATCGCTTCACTTTGCTCGACTGGTTAGTTACTTAAACGGCCGGCCGGCCGCTCGGCTGATCGGCTTGAGGTCTGACTCACGGACGATGGGCTTGGCGGTCAGCAGGCGAATTTGCATCGAACAGTGGTTCGAAGAGGAACCTGGAAACATGGGCGAAGAGAGAGAGAGAGAGAGCGCAAGCCAGACGACTATCCTGATCGAGAGGACGGGCGCACGGGCCGCCGGCTCGTTGGAGGTCAGAACAGGCGCTCGCTCAGTAACGCCGGGAAGACACGGAGCTTTATTGATTGAAGGATGTTTGGAGCTTGGAGGCTGTCGCTCCACGCCGTGATGGAGATCCGAATGGCATCACTGAATCATTCCCGCTCGCCATGATTGCGACGGAACTGGAAATTCTTCACTTGGTCAGCTCCGTTCTATCGATTTCCCGTCTGAGGGAGCTTGGAGGAATTCAGGCGGAACGCAAGCCTGTCAGGAAACAAACGATTGCGATGTGCTTGAGTCCGACAGGAGGGAACTGAAGTTTGCGAGGAAGAGAACGCGCGAATCGTGAGAGCACATCCAAGAAACACGGGGACCGTGCAACGCTAATGGATTTCGCCGTCCTAATTGTGTTCATGCATTAAGCGGCGTTAATCCCGCGACGGCGGCAACAATCGAAAGTTCTTATTGAGCGGAAACGCTTTGGCAGCCGGAAGCCTCGTCCAGAAAGACGGCATCTTGGATCGCCATAACTTGCGCTGCACTTCTCTCACATCGGGGAACAGAGGAGGTCGCTCGAATTCGTCCACAAAATTCTGTCGTGATTGCCGGCTTGGTGTAGAGTCGGTCATGTCTACGAAGCAGGACAGAGAGATAGCTCCCTTGGAATGCCGTTCGGAGATAATTACATCGTGTCCTGGTTTCTTTGAGGTCTCGTTTCCTCTTGGAATAAATAAAAAGAAGATGCTCGACCTATCGCACTCGAGGCTTGCTAATGAATTCACGGCGGTGACGCCAACTCAGACGGTTGTTATCTGTTCTTAGGCATCAAATCTCAGCAAAGTGCGCTCCCTTGATGCACTTTGAAACTTGGTTTTTGGTGAGAACTCGACACCGGTGATAAGGCTCAAGTTTCTGTGATGGAATTTCATGTTCCTCGCTTGAATCCGGAATAGGATGACGTGGCACGTCACGTCGACGTTCGTAGAACTATACTCCAAGAATCCAATGTTTGGGGACGTGGTGGCCGCGACTCATCGCATCATCAGCCGCGGCTCCCCTGCGGAATCGAGTCGCGATTTACATATTGACATCTCAACAAATGTTTCTCCGGTTACGTGAGAGACTGTGCGATTCCGTGGTCCACTGTTGTCGAAACACGAAGCCGGGGAACACGAGAACTCGGTGGCCGTAACGCTCTGAATCGTACAACTCATCGCGCAATGACGAAGAGAGAGAAGCAGCTTCCATTGATTACCTATCAATCAACGGAACGACCGCAGCGGGGTCGGATGAATGACACGTGCTTGTAAACTGATGTACACAAACATCCGTCTGTATAATACACTGATCACGGCGAAGCAAGAATCGACCTTAACTCTATCATAGCTGCTTTCAGCTGTCGAGTGGAGCGGAACCTATGACTCAAAGAACTCACGCCGACACGTTTCGAGAACATATTCGTCCATGAACTTTCAAACTCGGAAAGCTCCAACAAGTGCAAGAAGAGCAAAGAAGTGGCTTTCGGGGGAAGAGAGTAGAGTTTTGAACGCCCAGCCGTCTCGTATGTGAACGATGCGGATTCTCGAAACAATTTCGTCGAATATCGTCAACACATTTATTCCGGGTGCGGTTCCTGAACGAAATCAGGTGAGAATGAAGAACGCTCCACATCAACAATGACGTACGAAACATTCTTCGTAAACACTGTATTGTACTCGCGTGATGCGCAGCTCGATCAGTCTGGTACAAGGCGCGGTGAAGAGACGGCGAGCCGCCATGAGATGAGCTCATCTTTGGCGACGCTACTCCTCGAGAAGTGCGAGATCCTTTTCAGTGAAAGTTCTGCGAGAAACTGTGGCCTCAACTCTTGTCCGCTCTGTCGCAAAAACCCGCGATGCAACGACTACTACAGAACTTTTTCTATCAACATCGTTACGGCATTGAAGGCCTTTGTGGGAGAAAGGGAGGGCGTGAGTGAGCTAATGCCTGGCCATCGGCGAAGTTTACTTTCAGCACTTCCTACACTCGGGCTTATGAATCGCTGAATACATAAACTGCTTCTTATCGCTGGCGTGATTCTCCTTTGATCCGCTGATTCCGTTTAGTTCGGCTCTCAGCCGCTCGCGAGCTATGTCTCCCGTCTCTAATAAACTGCTCCCGTCCAACAATTAAGTTTCTGATCTGAACTCTCGAGAGACTTCGGAAAGAGGAACGGTTCAGTTCAGTTGGAAACTCGATGTATCGCAGTGAGACCCCACCTCGCAACGGAGACCGGTGGCCCAATCGAAACGCGTCCGGATGAAAGATGGATTTCCTGAGGACAGCGGTCGCGGCAAGCATTGGAGGGTCCGATCTTGTTGAATTATCGAAAAGGCTCTGTCCGAACGCCTCCGAATCCGACGCCAGCGCTTTCCTGCCAAGAGGAAATTACTCCTCTTAGGTTCAAACGGACGACGTCGAATTCCAAAACAATTCGTTTGTTCCGGTTTCGGCTGTCGAGCTCTCTCGGGATAAGGCACACCTTGCTTCGAAGCAGTGACCTCCCTGGGGACAAAGCTAGTCGCTCCTGAATGAGATTTCCTGAGCACTCTTCCACGCTACCGGTACATGCAAATAGTTGGGGGAGGTGAGGATTCATCTAAATACTCAAAACCGATATCTCATTGGCCACAAGTAAGCAGAAGGTTCCAGATTCTTCCGCATCGGAATCCAAACCCGAATCCAAGAACAGAACGATAAAATATCGGATTTTCCATCGCCGAAGGCAGCGGCCGAGCGGGAGGGAGAAATATCGGGATTCCTTCCCGCTTTTGGTTACGGCGTTCGATACATCAAGCAGAACCGCGATCGCCCCCGCCGCCGCCGAAGGAGGACACGGATTTGGCTTTTGGATTGGAATATTTGGATTCCTGTTCCGGATTTTATTCCAAAGCTCGGAAGACCGGAGAGAACAAGGGGCTTACTTTACTGTCAATCGATTGGAGCTCACAAGACTGATGCCTGAGGATCCCAAATAAACTATTGAACACCTTGCCGATAGGACCACGGAGAATTTTACTCAACGCTTGAGCAAAACGCGCCCAAATTCGTCCCATCAAATTCAGTTTGATGATGCCCATACTAGCTCTTCCGTGGAATGGTCTCGTCAGATCAGCTCGTTCTCGACTGGCTTATTCGAAACTCACGCGGAGTTTTTCGGATCGGTGACAGATCAGAATCATCCGCTGCGTTTCGAATAAAGCCGCTGCTCTATCAGCCTTCATTTGAGAGCCGAATGGTTCCTCTCAGCTCAGTTTCGCTTCACCCGTCTCCCTCTTTGCGTTGAAAACAGAGTTTGCATCGGAATCTTTCTCGATCCATCTGATCATTGTGTCGGGGCTAGGAAGGACGGAATGAATCCGCGACGTTCAGAAGGCAGCTGCGCCTTGAATCCCGACACAACCTCTCAGTGAGCTCGAAAATGACCATAGGATGCTAAGGCCCCACGAACTTAATTGACCTGGAAGGACTCGTGTTCCTTCGATGAACTTTCATGGCTGAGCTTTGCCTACTGACTGATTGTCTCTTTGTCTCGTCGTTTCGCGACGGTGTGAGGTTGAATCCATCCATCCGATGAATTTCTTTTAGCGCTTATTGAAATTCCCATGGAAATCATGATCCTCGTGCATATCTCATTCCCCTGAGGCTTCTGAATAGTCGGGAATAATCCCAAGATCCACGACAGCGTCGTTCCGTTTTCTTTTTCGAGAGGATTTCGTGTTTGTTGTTGGCTGGATGCGTTTCTAGCTCTTTCGGAAATAGCGAAACGATCATTCCTTCCGCTTCCGTCCCGTTCAAGAATCCTTGCTTCGAAGGTCGGAGTAATTTTCTTCCAAAGTTCACCGAGTAAGGCGGAGCCGAGCCTCAGATGAGCGTCTGAGATCTTGAGTGCGCCCGATGCTCGAAAATTTCAAAGAGTTTCAGTGATGGCAAATGCATTTCAAAAAGCAGCCACGCTTGGAGCGGAGCGATCAGCTTTTGCAGAACAGCTTGAGGCTTTGAAGAGCGTTGACAAGCCGCTCGCGTGGGTAAACCGAGGACCGGAGAGGCTCAACATCGGAGCCTCGCGAGATGGAGCGTCTATGTTTGGCAAGACATGTCGTGAAGAAAGCTTAGCTCCCTCAGAGCTTCCTCCAGATCTATCTCGAAGGTCCTTCAATAGCTGATGCTTGTTCTCAAGAAATGGCTCCTCTGAGGGGTTTTCCCAGATATTACTCCATTCAGTGCGCACGCAGGGTACGACTCCACACCTCTTGGTGTCTGAGAATGGACTCCAACTAGTTTGCTCGAAAGCAATTCTCCCTGGCGAATCCATTCCAAGATTTGTTAATACAATACATTCTCACAGAGGACACGAACGACGTCTCTTCTCACCACAAACTGACTCCGACTGCAATGACTTCAAAGTTGTCATTCCGAGGTTGTTGCACAACCTTCCAAGAAACCTTTGTTGGAGCGTGGTTCCTGCCTTGTGCAAGAATGTTCCATAGCAATACCGGAAAATAAATTACCTCGCGGTGGACGAGGGTAGAATAAATGGAATCACAAGGGGTGGTTTTGCGCGACTCGTGATGTGATATCTCGAACCACGGAAATTAGATAACACTGAAGTTTCCATCGCAAAATCTACGGAGAGGACTTCTCAAAAGCTTGTCTGGCCGAATTCCATTCTTCATATCTATAAAGAAACGATATCACTTTGCTTTGTGTACTGTCGTAGGCAATAAGGCTCCCGTCTGATACATATTTGGTCTTCCAAAGGTTACTCAGGAATCGAGGACGAAGTTTGGGGAGCTCAAGAATCAGGGCTCATTTCTGAAGATTCAATTCCTGAATTCCAAAATAAAACCTCACTCTCAGCGTCCTGAATATTCCGATACAGGCGCTCCAAGAACTATTATACATACGATGGAATCTTCCTTCTACGTTTCCTTCCGTTGCCATCCATTCGCTGGCGCTGTGGAGGCTCTGAGAAACCCTCTGAATATCTTACAGTCAGCGGAAGCGACGACCGACGCAAAGAGATAATAATCTGCATTTTTGCCCGGCAGCGCTTCCTCTCCAAAGTTCACGAAAGCACACTGGGAATGATTGATGCTTCCATCACAATCAGGGGAAGAATCGACCTTGGAGTATGGGTCCAAGAAAACAGAGTCGAGTCAGTTCTGCCTTCATTACCAGATTTAGACGAGCCCCTTCTCCCCCAACCCCCTCAGACATGACCATAATGGGGCTCTGATTCGAGTTCGGGAGAAGATACAAATTATGTCATTTCCCCACCATTGGCGATGACAGAGATTCCAGATGAAAGGTTTGGGAGAAAAAAATGTTCCGTGAGATTTGGGGAAAGGAATAGGGCGATACCCTCTTCAAAATCTCTCGCCAATAATCCATGACAACAGGCAGAGGTCCCGACAAGAAATCTAAACGCGCTCTCCCCAGAAAATACATATGTTCGCCAGAGACCGTCCACCCCCGAGGAGAGGCTGTTTTGATTCAGTTATTGATCAGAAATCGAGTCTTTTCTTTTGCTCCGTCCCACGCCCCGGCCCTCTTCTAGGAGTTCCTCAGCTTATGACGCGGAGTTCAGGTATCGGGAGCCTTTTGGTGGCCAGATGGCCTTTAGTACCAGGTGACCTGTGACCTGGGGGTCTGGTGTCAGGACTTCTTCGTCAGGTACCAATCGCCTGACGGAGCGGAAACCATGAAGACTATCTCTGGAGAAGTCGGCCTTCTTGTACCAGAAGAGATTCGAACTAACGACATGCCGCTCGCGAGTATGGTACCACGAGTCAACATGGCTACTCGAATCTGCACGTTGCGAGCAGACCGCTCAGGCCACTGCGCGATCTCGTCGCTGACTTCTGATATGAGCTCTACTTGGAATGGAATCGAAGCAAAAACGTCAAGGGCATCTGGGACAACGATTGGAGTTCCGTAAAGAGTCGAGCCTGCGATTGGATTTAAGCCTCCCGGAAGGCCTCGCACAAACACCGCGAGAAATAAAGAGAAACAGGATGATTCAGTGGACTATTCTCAGACGCATCATCCGAGACCGCAGGTCTCTTCCGCGGGTTGGAACATTCTAGAATTCTAGAGAGACCTGCAACCTCGAGTTCGCAAGAAAAAAAGAGTCTCAAGTGCATTCTGGGAAACATTCTAGCAAGACTTCCGGTTGAATGCTTCATTTCGGATGAATTCAACCCACTGTTTGCTTCAGGAGAACTCCCCACACAGTTGCCCCACGGTGCCTCATTGGACACGGTTAGTTCTGCGATTCCGATCGTGTACACCGAGCAGGAAATTCGAGAAGCAGAGGGGCTATCCGCGTTGAGAGAGAATTACAGAGAGATTCTCTGGAAGGCTCTTAAGACGCCCTGAGATCTCAAACAGCGAACATTTCTGCTGCAGGATGACTCGAAAGGTGTTGAGAATTACGAAGCAAACTGTCAAATTTGTAGTGCGGAACTTCAGTCCAAACAGTCCCGCAGTGTTTGGTTGCGGTCATTGCCTCTACAGCCACAAATCCCCAGCCATCGTGCGCTTCCACGAGAGGAGAGAACACGGGGGAGCTAGACAAACGTGGCCCGGCGAAGAAGCAACGGAAAATCCAAGGCCCGGAAAATTCGCTGAGATATTGAAGTCGCTCTTGAGGAAGTGGTACCTGCGAATCACCAATACCATAATAACTAAAACGCTTTCGTTGTTGTAAACGCCTGAATTGAGACCGATGACCTCGGGGGGAAGATTGGACATGGAGACATCCTCTTCACTGATACCGCTTCATAAGCGAGTGCTGATCGGTTGTGAATCATGAGAAAATAAAAACTTGTGAAACCCACAAACGCTTCCTCCTTAATCGTAACTGTCCTAGGAGCCACGAAAAGTTCGCTCCACCTGAGATAATACTTAGGATAGCTCAAGCGTCGCCTGGATCGGCGGAGCTGTCTAAGCCGAAGGAGACAATGCTGAAGAAGAGGCACTATACTTCTGCGATGAGTTGGCAGTGTACGTCCCTTAAGAGCGTTCCGGGTCCTCCATCTCGATCGTCGATGAATCGAACTTTATGTCGAAGTGATGAGTTGTTGCAAATGGCAACGATTTCCGATGAAGATCAGATTCGAATATTCCACCACACTGCTTGATTTGGAACTCATGACGAGCCGGCTGAGATGGAATTTTGGCCTCACGAGATGCTCGGAAAGCTGCGGCAGATACCACGCGGCAAGCTTTCCGTTCGTGGACTCCATCGGCGCCCTGTAAAAAGAGCCTCCTCCAAGCGGAGTGTACGCTTGAAACACTGAAACGAGTACCGCCGCCCCGAGCTATCCCTATTTCTTATTTCTCTTGTGCCCATCATCATGTTTATAACGAATCGAAACTGATTGAATAAACGAATGAATTGAATTTCGGCCTTAAAGACTTAGCGTGAAGCAAAGCTCCACGCGGTTCGACGTCAACTCTCTGAACGGAGGTTGATCTGTGACAGCGACTAGGAGCTCGTCATGTGAAGAGGAATGTTTCTTGCCAAAACACTTCGGAAGGTATTGCTGCCTCCGATTACTGATTCCAAAAAAAAAAAGAATGATCGCCGATTTTTTCGTGAAATGGGATTGACCTTTCACAGTCCGTTAAAGCTCCTCGTCGCGTGGCGGAATCATTCAAAAATTATGGGAAGGAAAAACGACACTTCTAGCTCCGTGTTCTCCGTGCCCGTCGTCACAAACTCTGAGGAACGAAATAATTCCGTCGGGCGCAGAGTCATATGAGTCCCACATATGTAAGCACGAATCGAATCTTCAAAATGACCGTCCGGATTGACTTCAACCAGAAAGAAATCCTAACGGAATCTTCTCGAACAGAGATGAGCTGCTGTTATTCTTGGCCCTAAACAGAAAACTCACGATCGTGTACCTCAAGGAATCGCGCGGACCAATATTCAAGTGGAGATCGCTGTTCACCTCCCCCCGCACACCCGACGCAGCGAGTACAGAACAATGCTCAATTATTTGAGGTAGAAATAGACTGGCGCGATCTATCAGATGGGTAACTTGGGATACACTCGACGACGGGCGGCTCTGGAGCCTTAGCCATAATTTCACCCCGACTTAACCGCGAGTGTTTCCGATTCTGATGCAATTAATGAATTGTTTTCAACGTTATACTACGATCGCGCCAAGGAGACCGATGCTACTATCATCAGCCATCGTCTGGGTTCGGACCTTCCATCTGACGCTTGAATGAATTGAGGTGGTTCAAGGCGAATACATTGTATCAACATGAGCACAGCGTTCAACGTTCAAGTCGGTCGTAGTGAGTTCAACAACATCCGATTTGCTGAATCGGTGTCCATACAGCTGGCTCATTTGTGGCGCGAAAAAACCCGGCTCAAACAGACCAGGTCGACCTCACACCCCCATGGTGATAATATCATGAAACAGACACGCGAAAGTCTTGCTCAGCCGATATGGCTCTTTACCGTTATCTGCCGAATCGAGAATGAAGCAGTTCTAGTAGCATACACGTGCAGTCCAGGCGTTCACCACTCGACGAAAGAGAAGACCGTGTCAAAGTTCCTCGGAGAACTCTTGTTGTCGAAGTTGCGTGTCAAATGCACCGGTAAAATAATCTGCAGATGGAGTTCGCGGCAATGCGGAGTTCCTGAGGAAGGGGACGGGAATAGTTGTACCTTGTCTCAGCTCTCACGCAGAATTTCGATGAACTCTTTCTCAGAGACGCCCTCCAACTAAAGCGAGATAGCAGGAGCGGAGTTCCTATTCTTATCATGGCTGGCATCTTTCATCAGATACCTAAGCTCGATTCCGTGAAAGTATATCTGTGGCAGTTCCAGCAATGCTCATATCAAGTTCGACCAGACGAGCTGGCGATCGCTACCCTCCACCCGGGAATGCAGGGGTTTCATTCTTGTCAATCTGAAGATTTCTGACCCCAAGTGACGTAATCAACCCAAGCTGATCGAAGTTGATTCTGAGGACCTCGATGCTGCACACCTCCTTGCGGTGTTTTCTACGATACATTTTTGAGTTGAGGGGTTGTTTATCGTGTGAGATCGAGGAGAGGGTTCTGAGACGGGGGTTACTTAATGCGTTCGATTCAACTACTGAGATCAATACTCGAAAGACTCACGAGCTGTCGGTTTCACCATGTCTCCTGACCAGACGAAGATTACTCAACTCAAGGCTAAAAACTCTATCTACCATGCTTTGTTCAATTGCGACTTGTGTGGGTACACTCATCCTGCCCCTCAAATCGTGAGATTCCATCAACGACAGATGCACGGCAAGATAACCCTGATCTTATCAAGATCCCGTGTCAAGAGGCCACGTCCTGATCCGGAAGACGGCGACGACGAGCAAGGCGATCGACCGAAAGCTCCACGGAAGGATTTATCGAAAGAAGAACACATGGATGCAAACCCTACTGAAGCAAATCCTGCAGAAGCTACGGAAACAGTGTCAAACGACAAGAGTGTGGAAGTTCTAGGTCGAGAGTTCAGTGTCTTACGGTGCGACGACGATGAATGATCTTTTGGCCCTTTGGTATTTTCGCCGACATCCCGAGCAGGTCTAGTCGTCAATCTCACGTTTGATTTGAGATCCGGTCAAACTTCAAGCACGCTGCCTTCAATGCGGTCTGACTATGTTTTCTGGTGATGAGCGATATTATGTATTGATCCCGGTTTGGAATAAAGAATTTAAAGCTTCAAACGAATAGGACTTTTCTCTCAACGTCAGTCTTGGCTGGCACGCGTGCACTTACTAGCGAAAACAAAAAACTGATATTTTGCATCTTGCAAGGCAGTTCAACATTTGCACTGGAAAGCTTCCCCTACCTTCACTGGGAAGGTCGAATTCGGACCAATTTCTTTTAATCGACGCAGAAGTTTGCATCCCGTTCATTGTGAATAACTTGGCTTGAAGGCCCTCTCGAGTCAGTCGGTATCAACGAATTCGCCGAAAATCCAAGAAGACAAGTTTCGGAATCGGTTCCGACATGTCGGAGACATCGACATTTGAAATTCAGTCGAGAGAGGCGCCGATCTGAGCCACTGATACCCGGAACAACGATTGGTATGTACGTGCTCTCTGAAGAAGTTGATGAGAGACCAGGGCCTCATGCTGATTCTTTCAAGTGCCGGTTTCCGGATGAGACGAATGAATGACTACAAACGAGCTGTGCAGACGACTTGAAATTTTTCGTTAGAGAAGCTCCACACAGCAGGAGCCTCTGTGGGTTCGAAGTGCTATTCTCAAAATTACCAACAGAATGGAGTGGTTTGTTTTGCGCGCGAGTTGTGGTCGCGAGTGCCGAGAGCAAAAACGCCGCGGTTTGTACCCCAGGGACCGCAAAAGCTATCCATCGAATAATTACGAGCCGTTCGAGTCGGTTTCGCGAAAACATAGCAATACACATCGAGAACAGACCCGCGGTTGGTATGATAATAATAGGAATAAATATTCGCGAGGGCAACTCGGAAAGGCAGGCGATGTTATTGAAAATTTGAAATGAAACGCGGCGCTAGTGAACCAATTATTATCAGTGAAAGAGTACTTCCAGTCGAAGCATTCCAGTTCAGTTGTGGGAATAATTGTGTTCGGAACCTCGTAGTCATCCTGCGCATCTCTCACAAAGCCAAGATTTTCAAAAATCAACCTTGACGCAGACTTTATGGAGCCCTCTTAACAAGCGACCGGATGGAAAACTTGGACAGGGGCCTTGTGGGCTAGAACGCGCGGCAGAAATGAGTACAGCGCATTGGGACACCAGACAATTTGTGCGCCAGAGTTATTTGCGCGACGGTACATTTGGGCGCGAGGACATCTCGGCGACGGAAGGTTTGCTCCCATGGGCCGATCGTACCATCAATGCCCAAATGTTCCGTCGCCCAAATGACTCTGGTGCCCAAATGGGGTGCACCCGGAAAAAATCATGACGGGAATTTCCTCATGGAACAGATCAAGACCGGAGAGTCAACTTGGCTTCAGATCTTCGCATTCGTCATTTTCTGAATAGGTAATATGATGGAAAATTCTCTATCCCTTCTCGTCCGATTTTCCCGAGAATCTTTGAAATCCTCGAGCTCGGAAGAACAGTCTCGACCCGTCTCTACCTTCCGATTTTTGTTTTCAAACTGACTGAGGCATTGAAAGAAAGCAAGAGGTGGCATCTAGCAATGCTTGTCGGCGCTCTTGTTGCGCGTAAAGTCATCAACAGGATCAGGGTTCTAGCGTCGTTCGCTTGTTCGAAAATTCTTCAAAATCGTCGGGTGGCGGGCTAGGGAGATGATTCTGGTTGCTGGCTCTTTACCTGTGATAACAGCACGTTCCAAGATCTCAATCCGTCCGGTTTCTTATTCGCAGACCTGGTGTATTTTGCCAAATTTTTGTCCTTGTGGTCATAAGGCCCGATTCAAAAATGAAAACACGAAAACTTACTCTTGGTAAACATGATTTATAGATCCGCCTTGCAATCACTCTGCACTCATTGTTTTTCATTGAACTAGGTATACATAAAGAAAGGTATATATTTCCCTATATGGTGTCGACAAGGTAAGACTATAACTCTACTGAAGTCGAGTGGTCTATTTTGAATATCTCTTTTTTTGTTTTAATTTAAGGCATGTGACTCACCCAACAACAGAAATGAATTCCTCTTCATTTGATGCATCTATGATCGTTCCTCGGAAAACACTAGCTATCTTTGTAACTGGGCAATGCCATTTCCTAAGTTGGGGTTTTCCGCGGAGTTATTTTTTTCTCTCAATTGGTTGATGGTTAATGATTCAATGACTAATAAAGCGTGAACGAACAGAAACGTCGCGTTGCTTCACCATCTCCTTGAACTTTGTCTTCTAGTGGAACATAGAAAGAAGTACACAAAATGCACATTATCGAAGGCCATGTCACCGATGGCGCGATGCCTAAAAACTGTCTTCACTTTTCCAGAACCAAGAAAGCCCGATCTTCCGTCTACGCCTCCGCTGTTTCCTCAATTAAGGTGGAATCCCTTCTCCTGTGTAGCGGCCAACAGCCTATCCCTCAGTATCATCTCGGAAGAGTAATCCGGGAGTTTCAGGTAATGCGCACATGTGTTCACAGAAGGATACGAGCCGTCGCCCGCGTCCACTTTCTTGACGATGGTGAGACGAGGCTGCAGATTAGCCAATCCGCCGGGAGGGAGTGACGAGCAACCGGTGACGAATTGCAGGAAATCCTTGCGTTCTTGGGGACTCAGCTCAACGAGAACATTCACCTGGAACGGGACATAATTTCTTTGAGCTCACATCAAAGATTTAGGACGCAAAAGCTGGAGCCATTTAGGAAGAATAGATTCCACCGCTCGGTACATACCAGTCTCAGAAATCCGGGGGAACTCTTGGTAAAACCTAGCTTGGGCAGTGTGTACGTGAGGAGGTCATCTCGTGTCCATTGAGGACATTGCTCGCCACACAAGAGTAATCGTAGTTCAGTACCGCTGAAAGCTGCAAGGGAAAGGCGAAGTTCTTTGAAAACGCTCGAATGCCAAGGGATTTTGAATATCAAGGGATCGGATCTCATTCTTTCGTCGAGCTTTTCTGACCGTAAACGAACCTGATAACTTGTTAATGGGAAACACTCGATTAAAACCCCGACGCAAGGCTTCCATCTGACGTTGGATTCCCTCAGCGAGTACGAAATCGATCGCAGCACTGACGTACTCGTCCACGTTGTCGACCGTCACATCGATTTGAGAGCCGTTTTCACGCAGCTCAACAGCTTCAAAAGCTTTCGATGGCGGGAGGAATTGGAAAGTGAGTGTGAGGTCTTCAACACGAGTCACTTTGTCGTCGAGTGTGAGTTGTTCGAGCTTCTCGCGACGTACAGCAGGATCGGAATATAAAGGATCGTAAACGATGCGGCTTTTCGCTTCAGCGACCGCTTGAAGCTGTTCCATTGTGTAGGCCATGAACGGGCTGATGGCGGAGAGGTCTGATTTGAGGTCGAGGATCCGCTTGCCTTGAGAGTTGCGAGTCTTGGCACCGCACGTGAGTAGTTTCAGTAGAGAGGACGAGAGTGGCAAATCGACCAAACGACTGTCTTGAAGAGCTTTGGCGAGGAAGATGCCGATGAATTCGAAGTAGCGGCACGCTTGGTCACACGCGGTCGAATTCTGATCGAGGGGAGCTGGTAATAATCCAGCCAGAGGTCTGATGTAATAGGAGTTGTCCTCTTCTTCATCAGCCCACCAAATGGCCAGTTTCGAAGCCTGAAGCTCGGCTGCCACGAGAGAATAGAATTCGAGTGATGGCCCAAGACCGGTACCCTCTTCATTCTGGAATTCGATTTCCAGGAGGGCCTTCCTTTCTGCATGGAAATTCATCACTTGCATCGCCCACTGGAGAATTCGTTCACCACGAGCAACACGGACGCGCTCGTGTTTCAGTCTTCCCACCATGAAATCATCGTCTCCGGGTCTCCTTACGCCTGTCGTCGTAGGCACCGTCGATCTTTGCTCTCTTTGATTCTGAATCCAAACAATGGCTCTGCAAACATTTGAAGCATTTCGTTCAATTTCGGAGCTTTCACAATTATCGCTACAGTGCTCAGAGAAAAAACGCCGAAGAAGCGCGAACTCTCAAAGTTCTACGGCGAGTGGAGATCTTCTACAAATCAAATTGCAACGCTCACCTCGATGTTCCGAAAGCCGTTGAACGGAAGAAGGTGTGTCGCGTTTCGAAGGGAAACAGCATCGGGCATTTGTACACCAAGGCTTCGCACCATTGGGGCGCTGCACCCGCACTCATCACCAGAGGGCACTGCATTTGCTGCAACAGTTTGTGCGACAGCTTCGGTGAGGTGCACAGCTCACCTGGAACGTAAACAGTGGACATTTTTCTCAAAAATCCCGGATCACATCAGAATCGCAAATGAATTATACCGTTGGCCTTGAGAGATGAAGAAACATAAGTGGCCTCACCTGTCAAATCGTATTGGCGAGCCAACGCCTTGAGCAGCTGAACAACTTGGCCCACGAGGGGCTCCAGGTCACAGCTGCTGCGCCGTCTGCGCGATGTTCCTACGCTATTCATTATCACAGACTCACAGTCACTTCTACATTCATCTCCATTTGTTTCACCACTACGATATACAATTCTGCAATCAAAGACACGCGTTAGCTAAGGAGAGGAGTCCGCCTTGGAGTATGTAGGAATGCATATCTGATTTTTCGGGGAACGAAGAGCTCCGAATGAGAACTCACGTATAAGTCGGCTCCCAAATGCGCTTCATTTTGTCGACTTGAGTAGGAAGGTCGCATTTCTGCATAAGATGCTGTACGGCTCGGAACATTGTCCAAGAGGGATCATTCAAGTCCACGAGGACATCTTGGATTCCTTCAAAGAGAAGAGGAGGGTCAATTTTCAAACTTTTAGCAACTAATATCTCAAAAGTTCAGGAACCATATATGTAGAAGCGGATATGGGAATCGTCGCTTACCGGGCAGATTTGGACCCTTTAACGTGAGGTGTATCTTTGGTGGTTGATGGACATCCACGAGACTTTCGCTCACGATCACTTGGCTCGATGAGCTTGGATCACAAGCCTCGTCTGGAGGTGGAACTTCGATATCAGATGTCTGGTTGACATTCGTACGTCCGGGACGAGGGTCGAATGCGGGGATGAGGGCCGAGAACTGCCTTTTGAGGATGAACTCGTCGTCCCAGGCGTCACGCTTCGACAGCCCCGGATGATGCGAATTGCGAACTTCAAAGACATCTTCCTCTTGAAGTAGCTGTGAACGAGAGAGCGAAGGCGTGAAAGTTCCTCTTCGGGATTTGATATGCATATAACTCCGATAATAATTTCCCGTGTTTCGGATTTCAAGAGCAATAACCAGATCAAGTTGTTCAAAGTGTCGTACAGCACGAACCATGACGTCTTCGTAATCGTCATCGTTGTCGAGATCACTCTGCTTGCTGTCCTCGTCGGCGTCAATCATAACCTCGAGAGCTGTCACTCCTGACATCCCACCGGTAGCCAGATCGACGAGGTCTTGATCTGAGTCCGAAGAAAGCTCTGACTGACTTATCGCAGCAGCCGTGATGGCTTCATTCGTCAATGACGGGTACGATTGAGCCGTTGATAGAAGACCAGATGCCGTTGAAGCATCGTTACTCTGTAAGGCAGAATGGCAAATGAATTGATGGGCGACATTCCACAATAGACGGAATAAACAGATTTCAGTCGAGTCGACGCGAAAGTGATTTGACGACATTTACCTCACTGACGAGCGGCATGCTCCCGAGAATGTCCGCGAGGACTTCAGGGAAGTTTGATGATGACAGAGCGAGTCTTACAAGCGACGAAACGTGGCTTCCTCCACCTCCACTGCCTCCGAGAGAAATCCGGCTTCCGTCAGCTGTGGCGCTCTTGAGTCGATTCCTCGACTCTCGTTGCGGCGCCCCACTGGTGGCGGAGCAGGAGGCACTCGAAGAGACAGAACCTATTTGTATTTGGAGAGGAATTATTATCCGACGATTCGAGACCAAGGAGAATCAAAAGATGATGAGCCAGGTGGACTTGTTCCATTCGAAGATCGGAGTATCATTTCATCTCGATGATAACCCGGATCGGTTCGAAAGGGGACCTTCACTTACTTTGAGACTCTGCAGAACAGGCGAGTCCACTACTTATAGTCGATGAGTTGTTGGTTGAGGGTTTGTTGGGCTGTTGAGTCGACAGATTGGGAACAGAGACGCTCATCGATGTTGATGCGTTCGTTGAATTGACCGCGCTCTGTTGTGAGCTGCTGCTAACGGTTTTGGAACGACGACCCTTCAGTGAGTCGACCGTAACTCCGCGAACTTTAGCCTTGAACGCAGCCATCGCCACCGCAGCGGGAGAAACCGGAGGAACGTCACAGTTGCCAGCTGTAACTGTGGCCAGTTTGAGATCATATTTGCCCTCTGCTCCCATTCGATAGGAATTCGATCCGCCATGATCCCAAGCGACGTCTATCCAGCCGTTGTGTACGTCTCCAGTTACAGTTCCCGCTCCCGGCACACCACCATCTTGATCCCTCCACTTCCAATCAGGGCCGCGCATCACGCGGGCGCCAGGTACCATAGCTAAATGATCAAAATCTAAGTTACCATAAGGATGAGTACTCGAGGGGTCATTCAACCCATTGCCGAACATGGAGGTGCTCTGTATTTTGAAAAGTTGTTATGGCTGGCTAATAGGGTCGATGTCGGAAATTTTTTCTCGACTCACCTTTGAGTTGTTGCCTGACAGCCCTCCGTTGTCTTCGCATTTCCTGGTCGTACTCTCGGGCTGCTCGCCCCAAATCGTCGCAAACCCCCCACAGGGTTCCGTACACTTCCATTCCGGACAGGGATAGGTAATGCGTCTGGCCAGAAGCGTTCTTTCCGTTTTGCTGTACTTTTAGATACCTCCATCCACGAGGTTGTCCAGGTTCGAGGTTCTGCTGTATTTCAGGTATTTTCCAAGTTGCCGTCGAGCCGGGTTCGTTTAGAGAACAGTCGTCTTGGTGTGAGTAAAGCGTAGTCCAATTTAAAGCATCTCTCGAGCCCTGAAGGACCCAATTGCGAAGCGCCGAGCGACCATAACCTCGTGCATGGCGAAGGGTATAGTGAGTCGGAACAATCCAAACGCCCAAATCAATGGAGAACCACGCTCTACGGTCGTCATTGGTATGACAATTGAGTGCCGATGTCTCTCGGCTTAGAATATCTTCAAGATGCCCGTAAGGTAGGTTGCGCCCTTCTGAACAAGATACGACAACAAGATTCACTTGGGCCGGGTTGACCCAGTCAAGTCCTGGAAGTCCTCCGTTGGTCCCCATCCAATAGAACAGACCATTTGTATCGAAATCGACGCCAGAGTACTTTAGCGAGATCGGATTCTTCTTGATCGCCGCTAACTGCTTAACGAAGTTGAAAGAGTTTCGATCATAGTCGTACCATTGCTTCGCCACCATACGAGTAAGATACTTGTTCAGTTGGCCAACCGTGGTTAATGGTTCCATCTTGATGGCTCGTCCTGATCTATCGATCAATGCGGTTTCATTGGGATCCTTGCTTAAACGCATACGCAGACGACGGCTCAATACTTGCAACCCGTGCGATGGTGTGTCGTAGTGAAAGACGGCCAATTTCTCGATCGACTCGAGTACTCCCACCAATTTGATGGCGAGAAGCTCGATCGCGTCGTTGTCCAGCAGCTTGCTCACAAGTGAGGCGTGAAGGTCGCTCCGACAGACCTGGAGCAGTGCAGCCACCAGGCCTGAACTGTGCAACTCAAAAGCTGAGATCTGCTGTGACACGTCGAGCTCCTTCTCGTTGAGTAGGAGACGGTTGAGTTTGTTGAGTGAAGCTTCGACATTCTCCATCTGTCGCATCTCCTCCACCATCGCTTTGAGTTCTAGAACGACGGGACGCGGTTTACTTTCCGCGCACGATTGGAACTTTTCGCAGATTTCCTTGGCGAGTGTATGAACCTTCTGTTTAACGGCTTCCAGTTTCGACTGGAGACGCTTCGATTTGCCTCCGACTCTAGACGCACAGCCGAAATCTGATCCTGAAATTACAACTTCACAACATTAGCGAAATCAAAACCGCTCGAAGCATTCGGCTGCGCATCGCGTACAGAAAACTTCGACAACTTCCAACTCACCTAGAAGTGTTTCGGCGGTGAACGTGTGCTTGGTTCCACGGTTTGATTCAAAAATAAAGCCAGGCAGATCTTCCTTGAGTACGGTAGCTTGTTGCTGTCCATCCGAATTGTGAATGACAAGTTCCTGGCTCGACCGACTCGATAGTGACCAATTACCTACGACGAGTTTCGTTTTCGAGGTTCTCGGGTGTGTCAGAATACTCTGCGAGGGTTGATTGAGCTTGCACTGACTGCGGGCTCGCTGGAGTTTCTCCACGAATTCGCCGCGATTCTCCGAGGAGTCGGCGCCTCCTTCGGGCGATCCACTCGAGTACATGGTCTGCAGCTTGTTGTCGAGAATGAACCTGAACCAGCCGTTTGAGCCATTCGAAAGTTCGAGCGCTGCCGAATCATTCCACAAGTAGAGGCAATCGCGACCGCGAACTATAGTCCAGTCTTTCCAGTGGTAAATTTTTCCGGCGACTACCTCCGTTGCATCGGTCGATTCATTCGACGAGCTATCAATGTTGTCCTGCATGGAGCATTCGGCTTCGGGGTGTTGTGCACTGAGTGAGAGTATCTCGATTTTTGATATGACTCCTAATCGTGAAAAATACTCTATGTAGGCGCCTCGAGATTTGCTCAAAATATCTTTGACCATCTGGAGTGCGATGAGCAGTGTGTCCTGATCTTCTTCTTCGGCGTCGATGACCTGTGAAATAACGCCCGCAAGCATTGGTGCCAAATCAGTTGACGACATCTCGGTGAAGAGGGCCGAATCGATATAATGGAGCATCTTTCGCAACAGATTCAGCGCCGATCGTTGCACCGACTTCACAAGCGAGTGCTGCTCGATCTGACAGAGCACTGGAATCAGTGCTTTGAGAAAGACCGGTGCCACTGCCAGGTCACCTTGAGGTTCTTGGGGTTCATCTTGTCCCGTGGTTTCGAGGCTGTCGAGAGCTGAATTGACGCCCATGTTCGTGCACATGTATTCACCGGGCGACTGAAGAATTGCGGACACCTCTCGATGCCCCTGGTCGTTCCGCTCTCGGGCCTTGTCTAAAGGAGTTTTGCCATCTTCATCCCGCAAGTCCGGATTAGCACCATGTCTCAACAACACTTTGGCAATCTCAGGTCGGCCGAAACAAGCGGCGTAGTGCAACGAAGACGATCGTTGACCTTTTTTGACGTCTCCGCCTCTTTCACAAAGAAACTCGACCATTTCCTGGGTTCCGAACGCTGACGCCCAGTTCAGCAACGTTTGGCCGACGTCGTCCATGAAGTTGACATCGACAGAACCGTTCTCGATCGCTTCGATAAGAGCATCGGTATCCTTTGATCTGATGCAGTCGATCAGTTGTCTGTGTGTTCTCTCTGTACATGAGCCCCTTGCTGCGGCGCTCGGTGTGCAGCCCGTTGCTTTGGGCAGGGCCACCCGACCCTCGAATATCAAAACTAGAAGAAGATCAACGAGGCGCATGGCGTCGAGAACGCTTCGGTCATCGGGGCATTTGAGAGCAGCTTCCAACGCTTCGGGTAATCGCGACCTCAACAGATCGTGGGCGACAGATGGCGATCCCCTGCATAGCGTCGATAGGAGCGAGATGATGGTGGCCATTGAGACCGGCTGGGACTGCTTCGAAACAGCTATCATTTTGGTCAACAGTTGGTCGATGAGGTTCTTCTCCGCCAGTGGTGCGGGGTCAATAGTTCTTCGCGCGAAGCGATCAGCTAAAGATGCAAAACAACGAAGAGCTTCGTCACTGACGAACGAGTCGTCGTGCTCCAAGAGAGCACTGAGGCTCTCGACACAAGCGGCAAGATTAGAGTTGTCAGCGGGTTCTACTTTCGCGCAAAGTCGACTCACCACCGACATGCCGCTCAACAAAGTGTCTCGGTGTACGAAAGATCCATTTTCTTTAATGAATTGAAGGACGCACTCAAGCGCTCCGGCTTCGAATACGGCTGTTGCTTCTCGGGAGCAAAGGTGCTCCAAAACTTTGACACATTGCTCTGAGAGATCTTTGGATGTCCTCGAATTCTTGACGTCTACGCTGACCAATTTGGAGCAAATCGCTTTGATGGCGCCGTCCACGGCAGCGATACGTCTCGTACACTCAGCCGACACCTAAAACGAAACAGAACGCTGAATGTCGAAGGTTCCGCATGGTTAATTCCGACACCCGGTTTGACACTCGGTCGGAGCCATAATGAAAATGGGCCATACGCGCAAATATGGGACATCGTGCGGCATTGTTATGGAGGGTGAGTACTAACCTCGAGAAAATAGGTGAGAGCTCTCGCTGTGACCTCCAATACGTTGTCTGGTGCTTGCTCGTCGAGGAACATTCGACATAACGCTGGTAGGAATGTTCGCGGGGGACAGCTGGTAATAAAAGCGTAAAAGCGATAAGCGAATATGGAATCGATATTTCCGGATGGATATTGCCTCTAACAGCGATGAGCATTCATAAGAGCCCATCGATTCCAACATAATCGTCGAGAGCCGTCGAGCTTGAAACTCTGGACCGCGGTGCTGAATCACAGGAAGTCGAAATTTGACTACTTGGAGGGATAGAGAGACTGGAACTCGATCCGGGAAGCCGTGTGTTTTTCTTTTGAGAAATATAGCGGCTGAATAATAATCAGCAACTTTCCATTTCTTCCAGAATTCTGGACTGATAAACTTTCTCCTCTTGCGTCACGGCGGCTCGCCGAGCGGTCATTGACAGTAATCTTGGAGCCGATCACCGGCGCAAGAGCTCGATGTTCGACTAATCTTTGGTATCTGTTTGCATACGATGATTTCAAGTTCTCAACATCCTGAAAGGGCGCGTTGCGTCGCGCGCACACAATGCGGTTTGGGTGACAACGTCAATGAACAGTCACCCTTCATAGACGTCACGAGTCATCAATTGGCTCGTTGCTTCGAGCGAATCCTTTGTAACAAAACCGTCTGACAGCAAGCCCGCCAACATGGCAGTCGAACGGCAAGACATTCCGTGAGCAGAAAGCCGAGCGATAACTGAGCACTTTCTCAACAATAACAACGAGAACAGCTCTACTCTGATCAGAGCAAAACGAGACGATGAACGCTTAAAGCAACGTGAATAGCATCGCACCGTTTTGTGACCACTTTTCTCGTTGATAACACTTCGAGCCTATTTTGGGAATGCCAGCAGACTTAAAACACAGTGATCGATTTCTCGAAAAGTCTCGAAGGGACACCGACGGAAAGTGTCCCAACTATTCTAAGCGAAATCCGAATTTCGATTCTCTGACGTCGCGTCTGCGTCGGAATCGCATTTCGCTGTGGATTCTAGATGGATTCTTCTCTCCCAGAAACAAACGAATACTTTGCGGGAGATCCGCACCGTGTGAACAGGGAAATTATACCGTCGTCTGTCCTGATTTCTGATTTGTGTGGGTGTCCCTCTTTGGCAACGCAAGCGGCTCTGCTGGTGTTTTCTGTTGCATTGTTCATCGTGATTCTATTGATTAGTCGAATAGACGTAAACATAAACGGGATCTATTCATCAGATCAATGGACGAATGAATTGCTGGATAATACTCAGAAGCGATCTCGTGCGTATGACGAACAACTCCGCCATCCTCATGTTCCTGAGCAGCAGCGGCACGGTAGTAGATTTAGCGGTTGGAACGCGGACAAACGACGATTCATCCATCGCTGAGCCTTACTGTTCAGCTGCTTGAGGCAACGAAACGCAACGTTGCGCGTCCAGCGAAATCCGCCCAGTTTGGAAATCGTCAACGTGAAGAGAGACACAACAAATCTGAATCATCCCATCCGCGTCAACTTTACCTCTCGTGCGTTCGTGCGAGCGACTTCAAATTGTATTCCAACCAGCCGATGAGCTGCTCGAGAACATCTGTCAACATGTGACTGCAGGAAAGGAAGCCGTTCATTTGAGGGGTGATAAGTCTCCTTCAGAATTGAGCTGAGAGTCAGACGGAATCAAATACTGAACGGTATCATCTGCGAAAGATGAACCTGGCAGTGAGCGTTTCGCGAAAAGCATCGACGTCTTACGAGACGTTCTCTCACGCGTGATTCGCGAAGAATCATTCCAGAACGGTCTGTTGCTGAACCGAATAATCCCGAAAATAATAACATATCCCACTTTGTCAAAGGCTTAGCTGCGAATCATCGGCGACGAATTCTAGCCGAAAGTATCACTCATCGTTCAGCTTCCGCAAAGGCTAGGGTTAGTGACATCAGATAGCCTATATTAGAGGCAAAGTTTGTTTTTAGGCTTGGTTCGAGAGGAATTTTCCATCCGCAGTAGATCGTCAAATGACTGCACGCTAGTTGCATCCTATCAAGTCACCGGCCGTCGCCCCCTCTGTACAAGGGTCGCAATGGGATGAAATACGCAGATGACCAACAGGGAAATGAGTCTATTGGATCAAGCCTGGTTTCTTCGTGTATTTCTCACAGAATGGAACTTCACGACATATATTTGTACGAGGCTATCACCTGAGCCAGAACATCGGATTTTTGATGTTGCTTTGTTTCAGGAACAAAGAGCTCTTTCTATCAAGATGCGCTTTGGCGAAGAGGTAAAGGTGGATTTTGCTACGAAGCATCAAACAACCGATACCCTACCTGGTCGGTGGCAAGCCAGCCAGTCTTCAAGTGACCATGTTCGTCGAAAATCTCTTCTGAATGTTCGATGCTCGGCTCAACACTCTTGAAAGAGTGTTACCTGATCGGCCACGAATCAAAAAGCAGGAGACGACGCCGATTTCTGTTTCAGAATGAAAGTACTGACTTCACGAGTCGCACGGTCTCCTCGGGAAGTTACAGGGAAGATTCGCTTCTTGGATGAAGATAAATTTCGATACGTTACTTGGGTGCATCGAGCAGATAAGAGACAGCGGATTCCAAGCATGTCTCTGGCTATTTCCAGTCATTCATCATGATCTGATACAACAAGACACTCGTCATCGTATATGACATTCTTCTTCCCAACCATGCATGACTTAACACTTATTAGTTATGTGTGTTCTTTGAAATGAAATCTCTGCTGTAACCCGAGTTGGGTTGCGTTTGAGTTACAGGGAAGTCATTGCGCGGACACGCGTATCCCGCAAATTCATGAGACATTGAAGCTTCCTGAGAAGATCCTTCTCGAAAAGAGACCTTGAAGTATGGGAACCAGTGATCTATTTCGAACGAGGGCGAAATTACGTTACCTTTCGAAGCATCTGTCGACGTTGTCGCTCATCAAGAGCAGCATGCATAGCTGTTCAAGAGCGATGAGTTGCATTTCGCGCTCCTCCCCCTGACTCATGGAGAGCCACTCCAAAAGGGTTTCGGGATCCGAGTCGGCCATTTGTTTTCGGTTGTAGGGCCTCCTAGGTCCCCTGAACAGAAATACGAGCAACCAAGCAGACGTTTGTGCAAAATATCACTACGCGAAACTCCGCAACAACCGCAGAGCTCACGGCTATCCTCTAGGCCGACGAGCTCCACTCAAATACTGTCCGCGAGAACGATTTTCACATAATTTCACTCAGCTGTTCAGCCCGATCCGAACTACGCAATGTTAATCCAAGATGGCTGACCTCACTAGGTCTCCTGTCGCGAGAAGGTCTTTAGGCGAGTCGTTTTGAATTTCGCGCTGAACTTGAGCGGCTACGATTTAAATTCTTCGGCGAGGCGATCCTGCTTTTCTTTCAGCTATTGTCTCCTCTCAAACGTTAGGGCGATACAATGCCTCAACCTGCATAGTGAGATTTCAACGGTGGCTCAACACTTCAGGAGCTCTCAATCTTAATTCGTTCGTAGATACGGCGTGGAGAGGGGAAAGATTGAGCAGACGACTGATGTTTCCTAAACAGATATTCGAAAGCACCGCAAAAAAGCCGATTGGAACCCAAATCTTTTAATTTTGCGAGCTATTCACTCTATCAGTTTTTGAATGTCATCATGCTGCATTGACTCGCTTTGGAACTGTTCCGCCACGAGAGGCTGCAAAGAATTGACTTGTACGGGAGAAGCACTTTCAGTTGAATGAATTACGTATTGAGCTACTAGAAAGTGCCGGCGATCGATTGTCGAAGATTTCGCGACCTAAGAGTTTATAGCGCTCTTCTGGTATGTCCAATAATAAAAAACTTATCTATGTGGGCGGTTTGGCAGAGGAAGTCGATGAGTCCGTGCTGAGGGCTGCATTCAATCCTTTCGGTGAGTTCATCCATGAGGTTTCTCTGAATTAAATTATGTCACTTCGATATTTGGGTTCTGGATATTTCATTCATGAAGGTTCAATGATGAAGGCGAATTCGAATTTATAACGTCCGAGAACTCGAACTCTAATGGATCAACTTCAGGTGATATCAACGGAATACAGATCCCTCTCGATTATGAAACCGAAAAGCACCGAGGTTTCGCGTTCATCGAGTTTGAACTAGCCGAAGATGCGGCAGCTGCCATGGACAATATGAACGATGGCGAACTATTTGGGCGAACGATTCGAGTCAATCTGGCGAAGCCCATGGCTATCAAGGACGGCTCTTCGAGGTGAATTTTCCATGAATTTTTCCTTTTCGGTGGAGCAAAATCGAGCGGCAGATTGAGATTTGCGCTGTGTCGGTTGCAACTTTCTTCCTCGGCCATTAGATGCGAATTCCAAGGCTCAGTATCTCATGAGACTCCATATAATTCAACTTGAGCGTGATCCAAAAGGTCGCTGCTGTTACGAGCTGAAGCCGAACACTCAGAATAACACCGCCTCCTTGTCGGGGGATTCGTTTCAGGCCGGTATGGAGTGATGATCAGTGGCTCGCCAAACACGCGGGCAGCACTGGTAAACCAGCAGAGCCCATGGAAGTTTCGACGTCACTCGCGGAGAACGGATCCAGCGAAGAAATCAGCATCGAACAAGCTGCCGCTGCTGAGGAGAAAGAGAGCGCCACGAATGTTCAGGTATTGAGCTATTCCGGGATTCGTCGTTAAATACTGATGAGATCGTTAAATAAGACCACTTCTTTCCCTCGAACGGATCTAACAAATATTCGATCTTAGGTTTACTTCGACATCGCAATCGGCGGACAGAGCGCGGGTCGTATTCGTATGACTTTGCACAAAAACGTCGTTCCGAGGACTGTAGAGAACTTCAGAGCTTTGTGCACGCATGAGAAAGGCTTTGGTTTCAAGAATTCGATTTTCCATCGGATAATACCAGGTAAAATTGAATAAATATTGGAGAATTATCGAAATCGATCTCATCTCATCACAAGCTCGGAAGTATGGTTCTTGATTCGGCGCTATTTTCCTTCTAGGTTTCATGTGTCAGGGCGGAGACTTCACGAACAAGAACGGAACCGGTGGTCGATCGATTTACGGCGGCAAATTCAACGACGAGAACTTTGTTCTGAAGCACACCGGGCCGGGCACATTATCCATGGCTAACTCGGGACCGAACACCAATGGTAAGCTCAGCGACCCTTGTGACGTTGCGATTCAAGAGCTTTGAATCGAGGTAAAGGTGGCCGTTTTTTTTGAATGAATATAACTACGTACTATGTCGAGTTTTTGACATGATTCTCTTTGTTCACTTTCAGGATCACAATTTTTCATGACGACTGCTCGAACTGACTGGCTGGATGGGAAGCACGTAGTTTTCGGCCAGGTGACAGCAGGTTTCGAGATCTTGAAAAAAATGGAAGCCTGTGGCACGTCGTCGGGAAAACCGAAGACAACTGTACAAATAGTTAATTGTGGCGAGCTCGTTTAAAATCTGTGTATATTCTGGAAATGAAAGCCATTTGTATATGTCAAAGCTGCCTATCTTTTCCTTATCTATCATCTGACTGTTTAAAATCTGTAATGAACCGACTCACTCCACATTTCTCGCGGTCATGCATTTCTCGATTCGACATCAAAGTTCATGGAATCATCGAGGAGGGGTAGGGCGGAAAAAGAACAATCCGATTCCGATTTGGCAATATCGGGCGACGAAACGCCTTATCACGATGTTCAATCTGCGACCAATTCTAGGCTTATTTGTTGCCGGCGTAGCACCGGATGACTCTGCAAATAGGTATCTTCATGTTTTTCGGAATTCGAATTCCTGGAGTCAGATAGCGATCTAAATGCTGTTGATGCCAATGAAATTTCCCTAAACGTTTCTTTCTCCCGCGCACTCACTACTACGTGCTCTGCAGACCGATTTCAGCTGACGAAAAGCTGTAGAGAAAAAAGGGAGCCCGTCATGATGGCGCCGACTCATCGGACGGGGATCAACTCGCTTTGAATAGCGCGTTCTGGTCCCTGGTAGTACGTCGCCTAACTTCCGCGACCAAACCTAACAGACTTCTTTCGAACGTCTGTATTTCTCCGTGGCAAACGCGCCAATAACAATATAAATCATCGGGAGCGAAACGGAGTCAGAACGACGCAGAAATTCTTCGGGTATCACCAGTGTTGATCCGAACAGAGCGAGAGCAACCCGCATCAAAGAAGAATTCGATGACGACGACAACGTCTTCAACAGAAAATTCACCAGCGTAGGACCTGAATCAAGAGTGGTTTGAACTCAGATAGGCGCCCTGGCAGGGATGCGGCGGAAATTTTCAGCCTCAGAATCTCCTTAATGAGGAATTGTGGGGATGCACCGGAATTCTCTCTAAAAAAGTTTTTGTTCAATCGACCCGAGGTCTGAGTTACCGACTCCTCCGAGGCGGAATTCCTCGGCCGCGTATTGCGCTTGGGGAAGAATTGTTTACAGGAAAAGGGGCTGTCAATTGGTGCACACCTAGTTGGACCTAGTTGTAGACGTGAATTGGAAGAGTCTCAATATCGATCTAATATTTCTTCGAAAGTCAGTTCGTTTCTATCAGATCCACTCGTTTTCTCAAGATGAGCCCTTGTGTTCATCGTTTTTGCGCAGCGTGCGAATTCTTCAACATGAACGTTTACGTCACGCAAATATAAAATGAATCCATTAGAGAAGATAACTATTCCGCAGCTGATAACACTCTCCCTCGGACCGAATAATTCCGGAAAATATATAAATATATATAGGGGTCTCTCTTGATCGATCAAACATCCCAGCTGGCTGGCGGAAACTACACGGACATGAATCCACTAGTCGAGGTATTTGCCTCCATTTTTGTCTTTGTATACTGAGAATGTCGGATTCTGCTTCGGATCCATTTTCCTGATCTCAGCCCAAATAACTATGAATTGACTCGAAAACGGCCAGAGTTTGTCAGTTCGAGTAGAAAGTAATCTCCGACAAGGTCAATCCAATCGTTCCATATTCGACTTCTCGCATGATGGGTACTCCGCAACCACGTTCTCATCTCCATTTCCGCCTGGTATTCTAGAGCATCGTAGCCGTCCTCTTGGTCCGTCAAAGAATCCATATCACACTGCTCATTTGATTTCAGGTCTCGTTGCTGTTGGCAGCCCTAGCTGTCGTCGTCCAAGGTTTGGAAAATCCCTTCTCTATCACAGCAGTGAATTCAGTCAGATCAGACGCGAATATCTAATGAAACTTTGTACCAAAAGGATTTGGAGTTCCGGCACACAACGTTGTGAGCATCGGTCGAACTGCCATCGGCTATAAGCCCTCAAGGAGTATGAGGAACGTCAACCCCTACGCAAAGTTCGATGAATCATCGCAGCAGAACTTCCGGGCTTACTCCAACGTAGCCGCGTTTCAAGCCCCTGTGTACATGCAGAGTGTTTACCCGAGTTGGAGTAGTGGCTTGAGGAACTCTTTGAGCTACGCTCCGAATCCCACCTTGAGAAGAGAGCCTTCTAGGTTCAGCTTCAGGGTGAGTATATTGGTTTCTGATAACGGGCGACGAACCGCGCATTTTTCTAAACGCGGGAGCAAGCTATTTGGAACAATGAAGCGACTATGCTTATCGAGTTTGATTCCCTCACCACAGGATCCTTGGCCTCAGAGAGATTTCGCTCGTTACCGGACTTGATTCGAGATAGCTCTCAGCTCCATCGGTGGAGATAATCAACCGAATGGTGTTTAAAAGTGCTGTATGAGCTTCCTCTAATGTTTCAAAGGAGACTCGAGCGTTCCTTTTCAAGAACTATTTATGGCTCACAATGTTCCGTGCCACTCGAAGAGATGGAATAAATGTGTGGGAAACTTATGACGGTCTTTCAATGCAAATCGAGACTCCCCCTGACTACTCGAGACGAATTCCGAAGTTACCTCGAAGGATCTCCGCATGAATCACGATCCCAGCTCCTCTAAGTCTGCATTGACAGCTATATTCTATCCCGTGGGTTATTCCTCGTGAGGGCAACAGGTGCTCCAACGTAGAATTTTCATCCCGTTGAATCATTTTTCGACCTGGGCTAGTATGAGGTTCGACGATCTTGAAATCCGTCGATCTGTCGAGAAGCTGTTAGAGTCGTACAGTGTAGCTTCTTGATGAGATTCATCGTTTCACGATTCTGCTCTCAGCGATTTACAGCAAATAATTCTCTTTGGAATCGAATAGCGCAATAAGCGTTGAACAGTGGATGGCTACTGTTCGAGCAAACATCGTACAAACACGTTCAATCCTCCGCTATATTATCTCGATTAGCTTCTGTAATCATGCGCGCAGATTCGCTTCGAACTAGTTGACATAAAGCTACGGAAGTACTGATGAACAAATCAGAGCAGAAGCGATTTCCAAAGAATGTCCCACGCAGAGATCGTCGAAATTCTGTGACGATCACCGGGTTTCCTAGAGAAGGCATCTCAAGACAATACCTTATTATTCGCACAAGCATCTCATGGAAATTCCTGCAGGGTGAGTTGACGCAAGAATTTGAGGATCAATCTGGAAGAATTTCCTGGAATTGATGATAAGACTATCACGTTCGACACTGAAGTCTGATTTGCTCCCGGATGCCACAAAAATGTCCGACAATCCGATGGTTTGATAGCTAATGAGCGTTGAAAAGTGCACCGAGTTTTACGCGAATCGTTCGACAACCCGCATGGTACTCCATGGGCGCCGGATTGTCCGCGTACAAGTGATCGAAACCACGCGTAAGGAATTGGAGGAGCTCCTTGGACATTGATGAAGATTTCAGCGAGCAATGTCTCTCATTGTCAGCGATACTCGCTGAGATTGGTGTAACCCACATGCGATTCGCTCCGGCTGAATGATTGGTTACGCTCCCTACGAACATCCGCTCAGAAGTACGACTCGAAAATTTCTGGGCCCGCCGCTGTCTAGCTATTCAGAAGCGACCAATCCGTAGATGCCGGATCATGTTTGGGTGCTCGCGTTAACGATCAACCACGAAGGGGCAACCCTGGCGAGAGAAGGGATGACAAAATCTGAGAAGCGGTGAATCGGCTGAATATTCTACGAATTCTTCAGATAAAATGACGACGACCTTCAGCCTCTCCCAGACTCTCGTCAGTTAACTATATAACACGAGCTTGGCAATCGAAACAAGTCACATCCCTCAAGATGAACCCTTTGGTAAGTAGAACGATCAGTAGTATACCTGTGTGCGCACAGAATCACGGCTACCTTTGCATGGATTTCTGGAATTTTCCTGACAGACTCTTGAACCCCTCTAGTACGTGTTGACTGCGTTGCTCGGCGTCGCGGCGGCTCAGTACTCTGACCCTGCGTCGCACGGGTTCACCATCAACGCTCCCGGACTCACCAACACGGCCACCTTCGGGTACGGCGCTGGACTCTCCTCAAATTCCGTGGCGAGCCGACCTGCAACCAGTGTGTCCTCAAACTACGTTCCTCTGTCGAGTGGCTACAACTCTCAGCCTAGAATCACCCTCACTGAGAAGGCCTTCACTTTGACAAATGTCGGAAGTGTCGGAGGGCCCACTGGCTCCGTGATCGGAGAACGCCGTCTTCTGACGGGCTCCAATGCAGTGCTCCCTCGACAGGCTGTCGGTGCTGGTGTGCCTTGGTCCGGCTTGGGCACCACTGTCGTGAGTCTCTCTAACCGTGGTGGTTCCGGTTCTGCACCCGCTCCTCTCTCCAACTACTTCGGAGGGAACAGTGGCCGTGTCGTCAGCTCCAGTGGTTACTCAGGCAGTCCCTTCAACCCAACCATTCAGAGAGAGCCTCCTCGATTCCAATACGCGGTGAGTTTCCACTGTTTACAGTGCTCTGTCAAGAGAAATCATCCCAGAAACACTTGATGATTGAGCTTGTTCCCTATTCCAGCCTCCTCAGGCTCGCGGCAACTTCGCACCCTCTCATGGGTACACCGTCAACGCACCAGGTTTCACCAAGCACAAGACCTTCGCAGGCCCAGCCGTGCACGGTACTAACCAAGCTTTCCTGCACGCCAACTCCGGCTAAGCGACGCTTGGAAGTCCTTCCCAGTTCCCTCATATTATACACAACACAATAAAACTAGTCCACGCTAAAAATCTTGGATATACAATTCTTGAATAGGGCAGCTATCCCGATTGAATCTCTCTTTCTGTCTTCATAATTTTCGAAAAGGTTTTCTCCTGGATCGCTGCTCCAGAGCTTGCTGAGCACGTCCTTATACCTCCCCAGTATGATAAATGTTCTTAACGACGCTCTGTTGCTTTTGAATTTCTCAATGGTTCTATTGGCTTGGAAGTTACTCGAACGGTATTCTTAGAATAGTTCCAGTCGTCGGCCGCCAGTCTTTAGTTGATCTACTTTCAGTTTACGTGATCAATCCACACGGCTCGCGTTACGCTTTTATGAGGGACGTCAATCAGATTTCATCAAAGTACTATTCGAAAAGCTGCTCTAGTTGTATATTGCTGATCTAGATTCGATGACTGCAACTCGAGGGAGCGAACGCCAGTATTTACAGCGATTCAAGTGAAAAGTAGCGGAGAATACCTGAATACTGAAGAATAATGATTATTTTCGCATAAAGCTCAAACGTGAATTAAATTTTTATTGATATCATTGTTCATAATAGTTCCATCAGTAATAGTTATTATTTGTATGTTTGTCTGTCTGACTCTTCGGCCACGTGTATGTACAGTTCTAAGAAACGGTAATCACAATCGGAGCTGATTTTCATTGACTTCTGTCCGCAACTCTGATATCATAGCATGTAGTCTCTCGCATGCTCCTTTACAGACAATGTCATTGCTGTTTACTCACTCCCACAGGTTAGATAGTCTCAGTTTCTATACATGAACACTCGCCGTTTGAGTTCCCTCGAAATGTCAATCCAGACATTCCGAGCTACATCATCCAGGCGCACATTCTCTCATCCCATCGTTTATCATCCATTCATACCTTCAGTCAAATGCTAGAAATATCAACAATTAACTCACACCCAACGTTTAGGCGTTTTTCCGTTCAACGCCGCAGACAGTCGTGATCGAAGAGCACCAGCTGGAAATCGTGTTCGTTTGGTATTCTCAACTCGTCTGGGGATTTCTCGATAGAAAATAAGCCTTGAGAATAATTGGAATTATGATTTTAAGGAGGTTACTCACCTATGGACATTGAAGTGGACGGTTCAGACTCTTGCGCATCGGAGTTCTCCTCAGCTGGCTTGTGAATGACTTTGGTCGTTGTTGCCGAACTCCCAGACGCCGCCAACGAAAGAAGACAGTTCTGGGGATGCGCACTAACTGCGGCTTGGGATGAATTCTGTTCATGTGTGATATGTTGTCTCGCCGATCTGTTTCTGGACGTCATGAGTATTCTACTCATAGCGCTACCGGTGCGCAGAGGAGGTCTGCCCGTTGATGCCGATGAAGCGCTGATCCCCACCGGACCGCATAGAGAACTCTGGAAGATTTGGACCAATGAATGTTTGCCATTTGTGACTTAACGGGCCCGAAGTCAGTCCAATAGCTCGGCTTCTATAACGCTGAGATGCCTGAGATCAAACGTGTGCAATATTTTTCTTCATGGACTGTTTGAAGGATGTCTGTCGTATCCTGAGGTGATCTTGTGCAATCTTTCTCGGTACTTCAGGAAATTACCCATAGTACATCTTTCGATGATCACATCGGGAATATTCACTTCTTGAGCTCCTTGTGCATATGCAATATTTTTCCACACTTCGCTAGTCGCGAAAATGAATGAGCCCCCAAGCATTGGGGTGCTCAAGAGGTCTCAAAAGAGGCGAGTTCAGTGCCAATAGAGATCGAAGCGGTTGGTGGTAAATGATTGAAGCTCGGAAATCAGGCATTGATTATACAACACTGTGCACCATCTTTTGTGCCGCTCCTAGCGATCCGCGATGCGATCCACTGTGCGCTCTCGGTGTAGTTTGCAAGTTTAGGGGGCAGTCGCCCCCCGAGCTCGAGAAACTCTCATGCCAAACCGATCATAGAACTGGGCGCCAAGGCAGGAAAACACACCAACGTACCCTCAATTTTGATACATACGGATCGCGCAACACGGGGTAAAGGTCAAGGAAACCGCTGTTCGATTTTCGTTCCGAAGCAGGAATTTCGTGGGTGCAGGTCGCCTCTCTTCGAAGAGCTCGTTGGAGTATGATCTCCAATCACGACCTGACGGAAAGCCCCGGAGTAGACTATGAGAGGTCTTTTTATTCATTTGGTAAAGGAGAGTATATTATCGTCATGATTGTGGGGCTTTTCGGAAGTCAGTCTTTGTTTTGCTCTCATAAACCTCACCTAAGTCTGAATATGTTCCAGCTGGTCCCTTGCATCTGCGGTCGCTTTAAGGAGCATATATATACGAGCCTTGGAGCTTTTCTTGTTGCGCGCAGCCCCGATTTCCATCGTTCTTCAGAAGTTCCCTCCTCTCAATTTAATTTCCATCTCGCCGCTCGCCGGTCCGAGATGCTAAGTCGAGGAGGCGAGATTCCCATGCCTAGTATTGCAAGCTCAGCATTTGTTGGTGATTATTGAATAATGCCTGAACCTCCAAGCTGGATTCATGACGAATCGCTCGAAGCATTGAACTGTAGGTTTCACAACACTTCCCATTCACATCTTTCTTCAGAATGCTTCGCTACTGGGACGCGACCATACTACAAGAATGGGGCAGAAGAGTTTAAACTCTACGATCCAAGTGATCGTTTCACAGTCCCGCAGGCAAATGAGCCGGTCCCCTTGGTATGGGAGTGGTAACCGTGCTTCACTGAAGTGGAAGGGTCATCCTAGGATGAAGACGCACCTAACCATAACCGGAACCTTTGCTTTGAGACGTCAGCCCGCGAGAGGATCATATTTTATTGCCACGTGCATCTTGATGTGGCGAGTTCAGATATAGATTCGGGGGTGGGCTCGGTAGAACACACGCATCCAATGCATTCCATACCTCCTATCTCTCGTGAGGGGATTTTCCGAGACTTTGAATGCTCCGCAACACCGGAAGCCGCGAGATCTTTACCAATATGCGGTAATAAGCTTCTGGCATCGACGAGTGCAGGAGAAGCACTTCGTTTGTCAAATGGTTAGTTACACAAGATCCACCAAGAGCTGCCGCAAAAGAAACGTCTATCCGTACCTGATCATTTGACTGATTGAGACCGAGTCCTTGTTTGTAGTAGAGGGTGTTTGTTTCATCGGTAGGCAGACAGAGAGCACGCAGTGCCAGGAGAAACAACACAAACACGCAGAGCGCCGAGAAAACCATGAGCGGAGCGTACTGAGTCAGCAATTGAGTCAGCGAAGATATGGTTCGTGTCGACAGTAACAGCTTCCGCAGCGTAGCCAACGGACCCGAAGGATCGATCTGCTGAGCGCAATGAAACAACTCTGTCGTTATTTATATCGTCTAACGATTCAAATCTGTTTTGAGTCGTGCACGCTGTCGCCTTGAAGTTTTTACGCTGCCAACTGACCTCCCTACAGCGTTGAAAAACATCGCAGTATCCGTTGTACTGATCGCATGGCGTCCCCGGCTTCGCAAAAAGGTCGGGTACGTCGTACGGAGGCGTGTTCCACTCGAAAGAGGATAGACAGGCTTGCCCCTCGCCTGGCAAGCGACAACAAAGTTCACAAGCTTTCGTGGGAGCATCGTGAACTCCCCGATCTCACTGACAGGACTCCAGGCCATACGCTGTGCAGATGGAGCCCGTGCATTCCTGTGAGACACATTCAATTAGTTCTCATCAGAATTTACGCTAAAACGATTGAGGGCTGGAATCGAGTTGTCACCTTCCCAAAACTCACCCCCATGTAACAGACGAATTCCTCATTGCAGATTGTTTTGTTTGGTTTGCTGATTGAAGATGGGCATTTAGGACCCCCTCCATCGCAGAATGCCGAACTGCGACACCCGTTATCTTCACGGCATTTATTTCCGGTCTTTAGATTGCAGTCCGTACCACAACATGGTCCCTGAAACGTTCAGGTTCACATGAAATGACTCTGAATCATGGAATGCTCTAAAAAGTTCATTCTGCTCAGAGACAGTCGAAGGGGGCTGTCGACACTCACCTGACTCGGGCTGCAAACAACACCTTTTTTCAACGTGCATGGAACATCATCGCTGTTGGTCCTGCCCGTCTGTGGCACGCAACATTCTTCCTTGCATTCATCCTCCCAACCACAATCGCATTCTTCCGAGTCTTCAACGACTCCGTTTCCGCAAATCGAAGATTGTGGCTCTGAAAAGAGATTTGCGACTTTCAGAGAAAGCATCCGGCTTCGAAAAAGTATGCGCATCAATGTCTAGGGTTCGACGAAGTCGGTCCGTTATCCAAAGAGGCCTCTGCGTCAAAGGGGGAAACAAAGACACGATAGGCAGATTTGATGGCTAGTCGCATTCACACTGGCCTTACCCATGAAACATCCTTTCGAGTTGATCGCTTTCTGTTTGAGAACTTGATAGATTGACCGTAAGCTACACGGTGAGAACCTGTTGTTATTACCCTTGTCACCAGAAGTAGCGTGGGCAAACATTATGTAGTTTCCCTGCTCTCCTCCAGGAGTACAGAGTGTATCATCTTTCGGATCGTGCTGGAAAAAACAACAGGATTCCAATTATGCTTCTTTGGAGTGTTTGTCTTCTGACGTGCGAATTCTCTGCACATTCGAATCGGTCTCTGCGGCTCGAACTTGGGAAGCAAAGTGACAACTGATTCGAACCGCTCTGGGTTCATTGCTCACCGGCGATCCGAAAGAATGTCCGATCTCGTGCGCCAAAGTAACATGCGACACGATCGGTGGAACGTGCTTCCCGTAGTTCAATAATGTCACAATCCCTGTGTTCAGACTCTTCAGAGATCCTCGATAATGCTGAAAAAAAAATGCAATACAACATCCCGTCCGCTTAGTTCCTCGTTAACTCTGCCCCGACTCCTCGTGTTCAACTCAAGAGGCACATCCTGGCATCCTACTTACCCCATTTTTCTCGCAAACTCCTCCCGCGTTCTTCATATCACCTGTCCACGCTAATCCCAGTGTGCCTCCCTCGAAATCGCGGTACGTGAACATGTAGGCGAGACAAAAGTTGTCATAATCCTCCTCGGAGAACAGTTCTAGGAATTTTTCGACGCCGTAGTTTTCCGGGTACCGATAGTCCGCTTGGCTGAGGCTGGCCGATGTATGCACCTTTATCCTTTTTATTAGAAATGATATGTTGTCTGGAACGTTGTCTTGATCAAAGTCTGGAAAGGAACATTGCGGAACTCGTTGAATTCTTGTCCACGATTCATGTCCAGAGGTCTCTTAACAACCCAATTACAAAGTGGTCCGCTGATCCATTCTGGTAATCCCAAAGTTAAGCGGACGGCGCACGTTTCCCTTCTTTGCACCTCACGTCTCACTATTGCCGTGCCTAGGCTTGAGTGGGTAGTTGTAAGTATTCTCGCGAGGATCATGACTCTTACCGGTCTCCTTGTAAATGGAGTTGACCTTTTGAACATGTCTCGTCATGCTTTCAATGCACGCCTCGCGCGAGCCCATTTTTTCAAAGAACAAATGGTCGGCCTGGAGATACAGCGAGCACGTAGTTCGGTTGTTCCTCGGTTTCTCACCCCTCTCTAAGGAAACCCTTGGCATCGTTTTTTGACCTCCGCTGTGATCCGTATGATAATCATTATACGGAGACTTCTCATCTCGACGGTAGCTGAGCATATCACCGTCCTGGACGACGCTTTCTGAAAATCCTGCCAAGCGGAGAACGAAGATTCTCAGAGACGATCTGGTTAGGGTTCCTGACTACGCGGTTCCAACCGAAAGCTCTCGACTCTTAATGACTCTGGAATTTCTATATTACGAGAATGACTGATTCCGGATTCACCACGAGCAGAAAAACACGAGCGTCAAGTTGGCAACTCACCCGCAACATCTCTCCGGCGCCTAAAAAGATTGCTGCGATCTAACGTGATCGGGTACGTTCTGAGATCTCCGGACAACGAAACTGAGCCGCAGGTCGCGTTTTCAGGAAAAAATACGTCTGAACCCTGCAATCGATTCGCGCCGTATAAGCGTCGTTCCGGAATCAATGACGTGTCAGCTATGGACACACTGTTACTCGCCGAGCACTAGGCTTGTTTTCTATTCTGGAGTGTCCGACAAGGGGAAACTAGACGACTATCTTAATGGGAGTCTGCGATGCTTAGCGCAAGTGTGTTCTCCCTGCTTGTCCGTGCAACAAAAAGAAAAAGGAGAAGTCAGGGAGGCAGAACGAAGAAGGAAGGAAGGAAGGAAGGCACGAGAATATCCTCTGGGGAGCTCGAGTTCTTCGAGCGGAGATGCTCCTCCACGGAATAGCAAGGGAATTAACGCCTATTCGTGCAGTCTGAGAGGTTTCTGAGAGCGTTGTAACGACTTTCTGCTGGGCGCTGAGATTTGATGATTCTACATAGCAAGAACGATACACGCTAGCGGCATGCATGATGTACCAAAACAACGCCAGGAACGAGACAACAAAGATATTTAGGCCAGCTCAAGAACTGATTCCAATACGATATTTTCTTACTCACCTTGTATATCACACTGTGAAAGTTTGCGGATGTGTTCGCATTGGACTGATTCACCTGGATTGCTGTTAAATACCGCGAGGCGGGCTCGATGAAAAATGTTTCGTCCGGTTCTTCGATAACACCGTCGAAGAGGCCATCGGACGTCACCACACCCTGTACAATCGACTCTGGAACGCCTGACAAACCACGCGAACACCATTAATTCCAGATCGATTTCCGGCGAAACCGAGCGAACCGTGAAATTCTATGAATGTTTCGATTAGTCACGGAAACTGGCCCACCTTCTATGTGACCTCGTACAGCGTTCTGTGTGTCGTACTTCACCGGTTCCCCATCCTCCAGAACTTTGAAGTCAGGAGCAAAAACGTCTTTCGGGGCAGGGTGCAATAGTATTTTGAACTTTCTGCAACAACGAGAGAACAAAGCGTTTCTCAGTTTAAAATTTCAATGCTTTGCAAGTCGACCATACTTTAGCCGCTCTGACCATGATAGAGCGTTCAAGAGAGCCCACGGAAATCTCAGGGCAACAATTCGACCTGTCTCGAGCGAGCAATCCATAAACGGGAATGTTCTCTATACTCAGATATTGTGACATGCTCAATGCGGCAAGGCTTGATAAGGATTTGGATTCAGGTTGAACGTCATCATTGCTTCTCATGAGTAATTCCACGAAAACAGTTATGCTTACAACGGTGAGAACTTTACTCGGTAGGATAGAACTCTCGGTCAATCCCTTGAACTCGAGAGGAACAGAACATCGACGGGGAAAATATATGCTGGAAAAACTTTAGCTAGAGAATGAAGGGGCCGTCGATTCCCGAACAGAATACGCCACAAGGAAGCAAATCCTCGTCATAATCATGGATTCGGCTACGGAGTTTTGAAAAAGAAACAAAATCACGAACCTTCTGTGAGCCTTGAATGATAACTCCAAAGGAACCTGACGAGTCCACCTCTCATCGAGAGCACGTTTTGTTCGCACATGAAGCCTCAACGGAGCAGAATCGTAGAACAATGGCTCATAGTACTCAATCAAAGGTGATATGGAGTTTGATGATGGTGATTGTTGAGTCCTTACAGAGGGCCCAGCTTCTGCAGATATCAGCCAGAGTACTGTCGCAAACAGCGTCCGTAGGCCCTTGGAGGCCTGGGCCACCATCGCACTTGATCTCCCGACTATCCTAACTCATGATTAGCTCAGTGATTCACAGATTGTTTCTGTAAATACAAAAAAGGACGAACGGCTTCATCCATTGGAGGCCCTTACGAGGGCTTCTCTCGACGAACTGCCGAAGGCAGATCAGCTGAGGGACACGGTCGCCATCTTTGGGGCTCTTTCGCTCCCCAAGGCTCCCCTCGTAGCTCCGGCCTCACCCGCTCCCTCTATTCCATGGAAGTTCGCACACCTACGCGACAAGGTATCAGATGCGTCCAAAACTCGCACCTGTGATTTACGGGACCATTGATATGGACGACCCTGGGAAGAGATCCCGGACGAATTCGAGTTACTATTCCGGCCCGGTATTCTCTTCGGCAAACGAACTGAGCTCAAAATGGAATCGTCATGCTTCCTGAATTACTTCTTTTACGATGGCGCACAACTCATTCCGAGACAAAGTTACAATGTTGGAACCATGCTCAAGGCTTGACAAAGTCAAACTGGAATTAACCGAGGACTGGTTCGGGTCGCAACTCTGAAAAGTTTTGTGCGCGCCGCGCCGTCGCCTCCACTGCTCTGAACTATTTTTGGAATGTCGTTGTTTGGATTTTGCCACCTATCGGATCAGAGGTTTCCAATTTCCAACGGGCGCGGCGCAATCAACTCCGCAGAGAGCTCTGCGCGGGGAACGGAGCGACATACACAGAAGTCGTAGTGCATTGCATAGATTGAGAAAATTTATTCTGAATTTCATAATTATAATTATATGTATATTGTAAATATATCCACATAAAGCGTTCAGCGTGTATAGAGATTCCCTTGTGACCCTCAGAACCATTCTCTGAGCCTACACAGCCATGTTACACCGGTTTAGTACACATGAAAGTGGCACAATGGCACGGTAAATAATGATATGAGGCTATTGAATCCGGAGCCCTTTCAAAAAATAATACGAAGACGTTCATACCCAGGATGAGCCAAGTGTGTCAACAACGGCCGATCGAATGCTCAATTCACCGAATGAGTCATCCGCCCTGACTTTCTGAGCCACTGTCCGACACAGAGCTAATAAATACCATCGTGATTCACACACGGAAGACGCAACTTAAGATGTACTTGGAAGCTGAAATCAAATTACTTCGTTTGGCATCTCAGGAAGCCTTTCGTTGTTAATTGGAACCCTCCATGTGACATCCGTTTCCGTTCGGATGTTGCTCACGAACTCATGTAGAGGAAGCTTCGAGTTTTTCTTTATGTTTGACTAGCATCTCACATACCATGGCAAGTTTCTTGAGTCTGGGTCGACCTTTGACCTCTGACAAATGACACATCGTTAAACTAAATATAGATTCTAAAGCGCGGGCCGTATCCTTGAGAGCTCCACACTCGCCCATCCCCCTTGGTACGTCGGCTATGTTGACAGCGCAGATTTCTTCGATGAATCGTATCACCTTAGACTTGTTTTTGAGAATAAACGGATTCACAACTTCCATCCATTGCTCTTTGAGACCAAACTCGGCGAGATTCGAGAGGTTCTGAAGACACTTCGCGACGAGCATCAAATTGCGGCTGGCCATCGGTGACGGGGTCGAGGTCACAATTTTATACTGATGAGGATTTATGATTGCCGGACACAATAGCCTCAGGAATATGAACGAGGATATAACTTGGGTCCGAAGGAGATGCTCGTTCGGCCAGCGTTTTATGATGGCTTTCTGGAATGTGGCCAACAGGTATCGGAGGCAAAGGGGCAGTTGATATACAGACGCGAAAATCTTTTCCGTGAACTCATCCAACATTGCGAGAAGATATTCGGCGTTGGTGCACGCGTCGTTCAACGAGTCCAGTTTCGCTGGGTTCAGTTCACAAGACTGCTTGCTATTGACAATCGCAGCCACCGGAGCGGAAATCGAGCTACGGATGAAATCCAGTGCACCATTTTTCATGTAGAGGTCCATCATACTCGTGAAAAGACTGCTTCCTCGGAACATGATGCTGGCATCTGTTTCGTTGTCGATCTCCCGAAGGCCCAGAGCTCTCAGAAGTTTCGCTTCTTTCTTCTCTGCGACGAACAATGTCAGAAGGTTCTTGGCAAGCAGCGAGCTCTCCCGGGAGAACAACTCCTGGATTTCCATCACCAGCGAAAAGTCATCTTCGAGCAGGAGCTGCCGCAGAGTAGCGTACTCGCTGATAGGGAGGATGACTTCCTTGGAGAAATGAACTCGCAGATGAAGCGAGCCCCAGTTCTCTAGCACAGGTGTCATGCCCTGCAGCGGGTACCATTTATCTATTGGTTCCATTGTCCACATGTCTTTGAGCTCCAGAATGACTTGAGCCATATCGGGATTTTTGTCCTTCTTGCCCCTGGTGCATACTGTCACTGTAAAGCTATTGATACTTGATGGTATATCGTCGAGGCAGTACTCCTCTTCCCAGACGGGATCCGGTGCGGACTTGACCTGAGATCGCGCTATTTTGATATCATCTAACGACATCACACAGAAAGGATTCGGAACTAGGTGCGAGGGAAGACATTTCGCTTCGATGAGACACACTTTCATCGAACAGATATGGCGTAGCTGGCCTGATTGGGGGTTGCAAATTTTCGAGAGGCTCGTGTACCAGTCCTGGGCCGCCTCACCGTCCGGTGCGGATAGATAGTAGATCGTGCTGAGGCAGGGCAATGCTCGTTCCACTAATTGGAAACAATGAGGTTGGTCAAACAGCGAGTCGTGAACCGCGTAGAGGCCAGAACAGCGAAGATCGATAATACCCCTGGGTTTTGTGCGGTGAGGGTTGTCGTAGAAGTACAGCATCGCTTCACCCGTGTTCAGGACGAACCAGGCCTGTTTCCACTTTTTGTTATCGACAGTTTTCTTGTGGAGGAAGCCTTTCATCGCGGTCGACGAGTGTGTGTTCTGTTCTCGCAGCTGTTGGATAGTTGAGTAGATCTCTTCAACCTTAGCTTGATTGTTCGGCACACCGAACTGAGGTGCTTTGAGAATAGGATCTCCAAGACAGTGGCCTTCAGCTATGTGCTCAGTCTTGTATCTTGTGATGATAGCCTCCAGAGTGTCGAAATATCTTCCTCCCATAACGTAGGTATTCTGCTTCTTTTCAATGCGAAAACGCTGAATTGATTTGTTGATGAAAAGAAAGATTGAGTAGTTTCCCGGAGAGCGATCCGAAGGTCGGACGAGGAAGCTCCCCTCGCCGCCCTCTACGAGCTTTGCAGCTGCGTCTACGGCTGAAATGCTCCCATGGTACCAAGGATAGCATTCTTCTGTGAAGTCGGCCACAAGTTCGTGATAAACGAGACCGGAGGGTGTTTCCTCGGAGGGATTGAGTCCTTCACCCTCAATTTTCTTGCACCACAACCATCCGTCTCCCATGTCTTGCTCAACTTCGAAGACATCGCCCTTTTTGAACGACAGTTCGTCGGTGTCGGCTAATTTGTTGTACGGAAGTATAGCCACCACTTTACGGTTGTGAGGGGCCGGCTCCGGGGGCACGACGTGGTAGTGGAGTCGTTCGTTCTTCAGGATATCCGAAACGTGCGTGTAATAGCCAACTAACTCAGACAATGTCGAGAATCTCCTCCCACCGATGTAAAAGTCGCCACAAACTGCGGCGATTCGAAAGTGGTGAATCCCGGAGTGACCTCTGAACGATAAGACGAATCCATTCTTCGATTGTCTCACGAGATACGAACCTCTCTGGTTTGCTTGCTGGAGTCGGCATTCGGCCGCGTGCCGGTCGATCTTTCCGTGTAAAAACTGAGCCCGCGGCAAGAGCTCCTTCTTTGGAAGTGATTTCGGCTGTTGACTCGGCGTCGATCCGAACGGATCGTAATCATCTTCGTTGGAATTCGTTGTATTACAATCGACGTTGTAGTAGCCGGACATGGTCGAAACGGCGTTCGGTTTCGAGTTTACGGCATTGATCAGATGGACTCGTTGCTTCCAACTATCTGTCAGTCACACTCTCGGATTGCTGGCACGCACTATTTCACGAACAATGTCGGCGACTCTGACAACGAGGTATTGTGCCGCTAGGAACTCCCTTGGATTCTCGAACCTGTGTAGGTATGTGTGCTGAGATGAAAGTGTTTGTTGGCCTTGTTTACAAAAGGATGCAGGAAACTTGTCACAGCCAGTCGGAGAGAAATAGAGAGAGAGGAAACGAAATCCTTAATGCTTTGTTGACAGTCTCCGATACTCTTTCTCAATCATTGTCATCGGACGGAGGAAATTTCTCCCTGGCCGTGGCGGATGAACGCATTGATAGGGCCGGTTAGAGGCGAGAGCTCAGCAACTACCCGGCTCGATGCTGTGTGCTGCTGAGCAATAGCGTGGCCAGGGAAGGGGGGAGAGCAAAGACCTAAGGCCAAGATCGTGCAGAAATGTTCTTGGCTGAATGTGGAGGCCATAACGGACGTAGCCCCGGCTTATACCTGTCACTGCTGCTTTCCGCAACCATTTACCTCCACATATGTGTACCTTCACACATACACTGTCGAGAACAAGGAGTCAGCCGCCCTTCGAAGACAATACCTTGAGTTTTTCACGGAGCATTATGAATGGCTCTCGTTTTCTCCTGATTCCTCACGATGAACAGTGCTGCAAAAAATCTTTCGTCAAGTTCTGATTCGTTCTGAACATTACATGTTCTTAGATTCCAATTGCACTTCAGAAAACATTCGGAGAAATCCACAGATCGGAGAAATCCAGAGAGTCGAGATACTCGGTCGTTCTGATGAGTTATTTTTTCGGGGATGAGCCGCGGCGACCTCCCGGGAATTCCGACGATGTGGCATGACGCCACGAAAACGGCGACCGCCTCTCTTCTGCTTCGAAGATCTTCAGGCGGCGCTCTCACTAGGAGGTCTTTAGACGTAAACACCGGTTTCGAACGCGTGTTCGATTCGTGTTCCGGCGACTGCTCTTACCATTACCAGTGCTGACCAAAGATCCCCTACAGCTCTGAAGTAGGCTACGCTCTATTTTCGAATTTCGTTCTCATGGGAAAAATTGTGATTCCAAGCTAGAAGTGACAGTACTTTAATGTGAACCGACTTTCTCTCGGTTTCAGCAGTTCGCTGTCGACTAGCATCGATCACTCGTTGTAGTTTAGAGTTCCCATCTGGAGACAGTTTCGTCACCCAGTTTCGACAATGGGTTCATCAGGCCCCACGATGTCGGTCGATGAAAAATACGCCTTGATTTCACGGAATCTCCAAGAAGTGTTGGGTGAGTGAATTTCAAGACTTGACGTTTCGTGATTTGCAGAGCTCAAAGTTCAGAGCGGGGAACCTCTTCAACGCTCCTCCTGGAGACGGATGCGCTCTTTTAGTTTCTCACTCGTCCGTATCGAGTTACCTAATGACATCCGCCGCGCCAAAGATCCTCGAGTGGCCGGCCGAGTTTATCAACAGTCCGCACATATTTTGATTGAATCAGAGGAGTGTCACGTGCGGGCTTCTGAAATTCCGCGAAAAGCGTGACTCAGGAGAACCAGTCTAGGATTCGGAACCGAATATGTTTCTACTCCACAGGAGAACAGCGTATCAAGGATATTTTGAAAGAACGAGACCTGAAAATCTATTGGGGAACGGCCACAACTGGAAAGCCCCATGTGGCTTACTTCGTTGCGATGACCAAGATCGCGGACTTCTTGAGAGCGGGATGCGAGGTCAGTGGATCAAACTTTGATGACGATTCGCTATTTGTGAACTATTTGAGGTTTTTGAAGTTGAAGCTCACTTTGCGCGCACTGGTAGGTTACAGTTCTATTTGCCGATCTCCATGCCTACTTGGATAACATGAAAGCGCCATGGGATTTGTTGGAGCATCGGGTGAAGTACTACGAGGCTGTCATCAAGGCCATGCTGGAGTCCATCGGAGTTCCGCTCGACAAACTGAAGTTTGTGCGAGGCAGTACTTATCAGCTCCAAATGGATTATTCCCTCGACGTGTATCGACTGGTGTCTATGGTGAGTTATGTTCATTTGTTTGAAGCGAAGATCACGTTCCCGAATCAGACTCGCGCACGATAATTAAGATTTCCGAACGTGATCTCAGTGACAGAAAATGATTCCGGGCGATTTTACGGCCGCGCTTGCGTATTATCTTCCGACTAATCAAGAATCAAGGTCAGGGCGAATCACTGGAGAGAATTATCTCATGGCAGGTGACCGAACATGACGCGAAAAAAGCTGGAGCTGAAGTCGTCAAACAAGTAGATCATCCGCTCCTGTCTGCAATGCTCTACCCACTCCTCCAGGGTCTTGATGAAGAGTACCTTAAGGTGGACGCTCAGTTCGGTGGTGTCGATCAACGTAAAATTTTCACTTTCGCTGAGAAATACTTACCAGCTATCGGTAAGTGGGAGAACTCAGCGATGTCCGGAAATATGTTCGCTGGAGACTTCCTTGTAGAAACCACTGTCTCTTTCTCTCTCTCTCTCTCTCTCTCTCTCTCTCTCTCTCTCTGAATATGGTTCTTATCAAGGGGGCGGTCTCGATTGTTGCAGGTTACACAAAAAGAAGCCATCTCATGAATCCAATGGTTCCTGGTCTGGCCGGTGGGAAGATGTCGTCCTCCGAAGAAGATTCCAAAATCGATTTGTTAGACTCCGCCGCCAACGTCAAGAAAAAACTCAAGAAAGCATTCTGTGAACCGGGGAACATCGCAGACAACGGCTTGCTCTCATTCGTAAAATATGTTCTCTTCTCCCTTCACGATGGAACAAGCATGGTTCTGCATAGAAACCCCGAAAATGGAGGTGATATCACATACGCTAAATACGAAGAACTTGAGAGCGATTTCGCGGAACAGAAACTGCATCCTGCAGATTTGAAAGCATTCGTCGAGAACGAAATCAACAAACTTCTGGATCCCGTTCGCAAGGTGTGTGCAAGTTGCCGACAATCGGAAGAATCCCCATCGACGGAATCAGCCGTAGACATTCTTTACAGATCTTTCAACATCAATCAAGTTGCTCACGTAGGTTCATTTTACAGAAATTCGAAACGTGTCCGGTTCTGACAAAAATTTCAAAGGACGCCTACCCACCACCGTCTAAAAACACAGCCGCCGCCGAGGAAACAAGCCCCGCACTACTGGACATCCGTGTCGGGAAAATTGTCGAAGTCGACAACCACCCTGACGCTGATGGACTTTTCGTGGAGAAAATAGATCTCGGAGAACTTCAACCTCGAACAGTGGTTTCCGGTCTGAGGGGGAAGATCGAGCGGGAGGCCCTATTGAACTCCCACGTAGTTGTACTCTGCAATTTGAAACCTGCGAAAATGCGCGGCGTGGAAAGCAAAGGAATGGTTCTATGCGCCAGTACTCCTGAGAAGGTTGGTGAAACCGAAGAATAGTTACTATAACGAGAGTTAAGAAGCTGGTTGAGAATTTTACCAGACGGTTAACTTGCCTTGAAAGGGTATGAGACTGAGAATATCACATCCACAGGTTGAGGTCCTTCGCCCACCGACAGACGCCAAGGCTGGAGATCGAGTGCTTATCGAAGGTTACGAGGCTCCTCCTCCTGGCGGAATTCCCGATGTATTGAATCCGAAGAAGAAGCATTGGGAGAAGCTCGCAGTCGATATGAAAGTGTCGAATTCACTCACGGCTGAATACGGCGGCAATGCGTTCCTTGTGAATGGAAACCCTGTGACAACAGTAAGCCTCAAAGGGGCTCCCATCCGATAAATGCGCACTCCTCCTTAGGGTTCCAGTTATTTAATAAACCTATCCTGCACCAAACACAGCTCGTGATTAATATAGTCCCAAGTTAACATCAAGTTTTCGCCGAATAGTTCCCCATGTAAAACTTTCGCAACGATGTCACTCACTGGAGCCTGCGTCGTTGCGTAATTTCTTTACCGCTGTGTAACAAGCAATCGTCGTTTGCTTCCGCCGATTTCTGTGTCTGTGTTCGGCGTTCCAACCTTAGTCGTATCAACCCTATAGGAATTTAGTTATTGGAATAGGCTGTCGCACATTCTGTGCCGATGGGTTTCTCTTGTTTCCTTCGTTCGTTCCTTTCTGATACGAATCGGTGGAGTCGTCGAGAATAAGCGACAAGTAACATGTGTTCGTTTGGTATCCCTTGGAAACTCAGGCAATCTCTCGCAGCAACATCGGCGGGATGGTCTTGAGTGAACCGTAAGAATGCAAATGGAAGAGCAAATGCTTTATAAGCTCCCAAGTCTCTTCCGGCAATATCGGAGTGAACCTTCTCTTCAACCGAACCGACAGCGTGTCTAGAATGGTCATGTATTCAACACAGAATGAGAACAGCTGCCGGAGCCTATGTTTTGGAAACGTCTCTCCGACCATATTCATTTCCGTGACGGTGGCTTTACTCTTATTCTAGGAGCTGAGACTGATGATTCTCACCCACTCAGACTGAAAACAAGGGGAAAATGTATGTCATGAAACCTGAAAACGCCAACTTAGCCGGTCGCGGACAACTATTACATGTTGATGTTGTCGTCGAGATTCTCAAAAAAGAAAAAGTTTTCGGCGAATATCCTTTGGACCGGTCAGTTCCATTCTTTGATAAAGATAATGGTGCGCTCATGATTGATGCGGTCGAATTGGCGCGATCTCTGGCGACGCATTCATCCCGAGCTGTACCTTGAGATCCTCGCGGTGACTCCTTGCTGTATCTCGCCCGCGGGCTCCCACAAGAGGAGGAGGCAGCATTCCAAGCGCTATCCAATGATTAAAAATGTACTTTATTATTTGATACATTGCGAGTCTGTAGGATATTTGGACAACAGTGAGCGTGAAATTATGAAAACGATCATCACTCGCGAGAATGTTGGCCAGCCGCCCCAAGTTATTCGAGTCTCGAAGAGAGGGGTTTGCACAGGATGCCACGGCAAAAAGTTAGCCACTCGAAGGGATATCCTCAATTTCAAGAAAAATGCAAGAAAATCGGAGAGATAGGCAAAACAGCACCAAGGGAAGGCCTGTGTTTTGCCAAGGACGATTATATAGAGTTTTTTTGGACACAAAGCTCTGAGCCCGAGCGGTTGACGGGTTGGTTCTTCAGCCCGCCCAACAGTCAGCCTCCCGAACTGATATGTAAATCACCAAAGAGCTCCTCTCGCACGCCGAGTAGAGAGGAAAGATAGAGCAAAAAATTCCCAAGGGAAACACTCTGTATGGAGGAAAGATTCTCAGCTCGCCGATCCGTGGGACCAACAGGCTGAGATAGTTGTTGGCCAGATACGACGTCGACGGATGCCGTTTTTCCAAGCGTTTGATAAGGGAGGAGGTGAGGGAGAGCCGTCTCCCTCACATTGGCTGCTCGCCAATTCCTACCGCGGCTTCCCAACACACTTGACCGCGTTGAATTCATGATCTCCTACTCTCAACGTCTCCAACTTCGTACCGCACCGAAGTTTAGTCTTATTCTCGAATAGCCCAGCCCCACCAGCGTAGCGAGGGGAGGGAGCATATCTCGAGGGGCGGCGCGGTATGGGGGAATTTTTTTCTGTTCAATTTGGTTCTCGCTCCGACTTGGTGGCGGGCGCAGGGAAAAATACGAGATCCGCACAAAGCGGCACAGAGTCTCGCTACTCTACCACCAAGCCCAAATCATCGCTGAATGCCGGAAAAAATCCGTCAGAGAAGTCTTGCATATAGGATCTAGAATAGCTTTTCGCAGTTCGTATCTTCCCAAAGTCCGCGAACTCCACTCAGTCAGAGTGCGTCGTTTTGAAGGACACCGCAATGAGCTGAGGAAGAATCAGGGACCAGAGCCCGAGATGCTCACATCGGAAGTATAGCAGGGAAGCTCCTTACTGGCGGAGCTGACACGCGAGGGGCCTTGCTGCTAAAGCCTGGCGGCACTGGTCTTTTTTCTCCGGGGAAAAAACTTCGCTGTTGCAATCTTGAGAATCGTTCTCTGACTGAGGAAGTCTTACAGCCTCGGACTGGAGGGAAATAGCTCGTGGATTAGAGAAAGAGAACTCGATAATTTTGGTCTCCCTCGAACACCCCCGTTGACTCCGCGGATCATTGGAAACACATTTATGGAGCTTTCATTGGAAGACTTGCATATTGAATTTGACTTTGCTCTCTTCGATACACTCGGAACATGGATGATAGAGTTTTCTCCACAAAAGACGGAGACTCTGGATATTGGATCATTGAAGCTTCACTCTAGATTGTTCATTCAAACCTCATTCGACCAAAAGCACTTCTGTCGGATGCGCACACTTATCGGATTCCCCGAGAGCTCAAACGAAGGTGGTCGCCTGAGCTATTCACAGAGTGAACGAAATCTAAATAGTCAGCATTCTCAGAATCCAGCTGTCACGCCAAAAAATGGATCCGAACGGGAGAGAGCTCATCACGCATTTGAATCCCACGCAGACGTGCGAGAGCGCATTCTTCTGCTAGCTGAGGCGAGCTATGTCGAAATGAATTCAATGTAAACCACTCGGAGTTTCACGCTTCGTCAGCGAATTACCGCAAAACAACTGAATTCTTTCTCTGGGGAGCCGTTTCAGACCCAACATGGAGAATTTTCTCCTTCTTAAACATTGCTATTTCTGACCGCAGGAGAATGCGAAGACGATTAGTGATGTGAAGTCACTCAGGGCGATGATTCTCCAAAACAATTTGAAGATTTACAATCTAGGTTACTTTGACTTCCGCCACCGTCACGCTGGAGGTCTAGTTTCTCGCACGACAGAAAAAGTTTCCAGTCGCCGTCAAAGCTGAGAGCCTTGCCAGCTCTGAACCAATGATATCGTTAAGGTACGAAGCGCTACACGAAGTTTCCTCTTCGGAACAAGGGTCGAGTTAGGGTCGCATGTCGAGTGAGGTCGAAGTGAAGAACAGAAAGATGCAAACGAGCTCTGCCAAAAGCAGCATCGTTCTCTTGCTCGCTCTTCCACAGGGAAAATTGCTCTTCGTCCAATACCTGGCGTGCGAATCTCCACGTAATTACTGTTGCCAGGAGAGGCGCTGTTCGAACATGGACGAACAAGGCGAACCAAGAAATGCTCTCATTAGAAGTATTGCAAGAGGAAGCTCTTCGAGGAACGATCTCCTCGCCACAGAATCCAATAAGCAGAAAAGCTCGTCGCAAAACTCTATCGGCATCTGCTTCGCTCCTCCGGAAGTGAAGTTCGATCTGAAAACATCAGAGCTCGTTTCTCTAGATCGGAAGAATCTCGAGATTCGAAAACAGTCAATGATTGGGCCGAGACCATGGAACAAAGACAATAGCTCCCGGATTCATAACTTCTGTAGCAAGTACGATCGTTCTGAGGACGCGTCGAGTCTCTTTTTCCTCCGCAGCGTGTCGATTTCTGTGATCAAAGTCAGGCTTTCTTCGGTATCGCCCGTCACCCATTTTTTTTCGTAAAACTCTCCTGAGATGAATCAACTTTCTAATCAATTGCTCATGTCTCTTCTCTGATTGTTGACAATTCCAAATATAATAGGTTTCGGAAAGATTGGCCGCTCATTATTTATCGTCAATTATGTGGCTTGTGACCGCCTGCGATAAGCCTTTATTCGACGGTTCTTATTGACGTGTCTAAGTATCCGTAATACTCGCAGGAATTTCCGCTATCTCACAGATGCGGTCCACGAAAAGAATAGTTGTGGCTGAGAAAGCCGCCGATGACTTCCGGCTGGGTCTACAGTGTCTTCTGGGCGGCTCAAGACTCAGAAGCAGGAGGTGTCAAGCAGGAAGATTGGCCAAATCACAGCCAGGCATTGCTCTGTCAGTCCGTGAGGTCCGCCCCTCGGGCAAAGCCACCTCGCCGCTCTTCAGAGGTGTCCTCTCGCTCCTGGCGGAACTTCGCGTTGAACGGCACGGCATCCTCCTGAAAGCATCTGCTCTTCGGCGAAGAAGCGCGCGCAAACGAATTCTGAAGTTATGGGAGAAGGTCTGAGAGTTTTTGTAACCTCGTCAAAGTTTACTATTCGTGGTGAATAGTCGGGTTTCGTGCTCGTTGAAGTGTCCGCAACTTAATCAGCTCCAAATTCTATAGAAATCGGTTTCTTGGTCAACGATGCGTGCAAACTAACTTCAGTGTGAAAAGAGTTCTCCAGTGATATTTGTGCTCCATTGAGAATGCTTCCGGAACGCAAGTGAAACTCGAAAATATGACGACCAAAGTGGATAAGAGCGTGCACACCAACTCCAAAGTGAGACCACAGAATTATATTACACTAGCTCTCTCCCACAATTCTTGGATTTATCTGAATGCGCACCGAGAATGAATCAGACTTTTTTTTCTCGAGTATTACAATAGATTGTGTGTATCATAGCTGACATCAGGCGCTAAGACCTCCAGGTTCAACGCTGCTCATATGCCTGGGATTCATATTCATTCCAAAATTTAAGAGTTGTCGTACATTCTAAGAGCTGTCTGTTTCGATGCACGATTTGATAGATGATTCCAAAGTTGGCTGACATCATCTCTTACAGGTGGGGAGAGAACGCTGGGATTCTAAAACAGAGTTCCTGTTGGCCGTCATCGGCTTTGCGGTAGATCTAGGAAACGTATGGCGATTCCCCTATATCTGTTACAGAAACGGAGGAGGTAAGATATCGGAAATTTTCTGCTCCATATGGCTAGCCGTTATGAGGCTCGACACCGAGTGCCATCTCGAATCGCATTCGCCGATGTAGGTATTGGTCGAAGATGAACGAAACGATTCATCTTGGGACTGCATAGCTCGGACATTTGTACTTTGACCGCTAATGTCAGGAAGAGAAATCTCAAGTTGACAGATACTTCAAAACAACAATCGAGTCGGAGATCGCAGACTGGACATGAAACAACACAAAGTTCGAGCTTGATCAACCGCTCCCCTAAATAGCTGAGCTTCTCTGCAGGCTATTTACCTCACAACCTGAAGCACTAGTATCACGAGAGCCGACAAGAGACTCCACATTCAGAGCTCTAATTTTGGCACTTTGAGAGACTAGACTATCCAACACAAATTCGGAGCGACTATCCGGACAGCCAGCCCATTTCGAAATTATAGAAAGTTCTGCTCTCACGAATGTGCCAGGTTCCGAACATACCTCACGTGACGCTTACGTCAAACGACTATGTTGAATCAACGTCAAGGTTCGACTCCGAGCGGATTCATTAACCGCGATTTGCATACTGCGTTACATCTAACTTTAGCCCGAACCCATTCTCATTTTAAAACGCTAGAATTCTCCAACGTGGTTTTCTTCTATTTTGGAGTCTACTCGATTGGATTTGGGTAGCGAAGGTCAAGAGGTTTTTGCTTGCCTCTCCACGATTCTCTTTACGGTCCAAAGGATAGCAACGAGGCTCCGAGTGACATGTGTTTCTCGAGGTTTTTGATGCACCTCCAAGAAGTTTCCGATAAAGGCTTCAGATTAAGACGTCTTAGACATGAGAGCTGTCTTTCATGACAATAATTCGATGGCGGGATAAGAAATTCAAAGGAAGTTGGCGATCTGCCACGTCAGCCCTGTTTTCAATACGCTCAATGGACGTATTGAAAACACGTCTCGACAGCTCGGGAAGTTATTTCCTCACGATCTCGTTCTTCTCACAGGAGCGTTTTTGGTGCCCTATCTCATCATGTTGTTGTTCGGGGGCCTGCCTCTATTCTATTTGGAGTTGGCCTTGGGTCAATACTACAGATCCGGATGTCTTACTGTATGGCAATACATAGCTCCTGCATTCAAAGGTTTGAAATCAAATTTATATGCTTTATCCAGCGGCTTCTAATCATTGTCAGAGCAGAGCGATCCATCCTCTACTTTTTCAGGCATTGGCTATGCCATCTGCATCATTGACATATACATGGCCATGTACTATAACACAGTGATTGCCTGGGCGGTCTATTATTTGCAGGTATGTTGCTTTTTGAGTAATCGTTTCTCTGATTCTATTGTACATCGATCACTCAAGTTTAAGAGAACAACGGAAACATTTGATTTGTCCTCAGGCATCCTTCACTTCGGTACTGCCATGGACGTCGTGCAACAACCCGTGGAATACTCCTAACTGTTCCGAGGGACCCGATGGTCTCGGGAGGAACTCTAGCGGAAATCATAGAGTTAGCCCCGCGCAGGAATACTTCGAGTGAGTGAATGCTCCCTTCGTAGAATCTATTCATCAGTGAGTAACTTTGGCGGAATCCGCGAACTCGCGAACAAATTGTAAAACTCACGGAGAGCAGGTCGACTTGGTTCGTCCTACCTATCGTTGAGCGCCATCGTTTCTGTTCCAGACGCCATGTGTTGGAAGTGCACAACTCGGCTGGTCTAGGTGACATGGGTCCCATTAGACAGCCGATAGCTTTTTGTTTGATGCTGGTATTCGGACTCGTCTACCTCGCTCTTTGGAAAGGGGTCAAATCCACCGGAAAGGTTGCAACTTATCTCAGAGGAATGATGAATTTTGAATCGACTCAGCTCTTTTAACTCATGTGTAATTAGTCTCGGTCTGGTTTCGCTTCCTCAGGCAGTTTACATCACCGCCATAGCCCCATATGTAGTCCTGTTCGCTCTCCTTGTGAAAGGAGTCACCTTAGACGGAGCGGCAGACGGTATGTCTTCAGACGAGGTCCCATTGGTGAGACGAAAATAATTCGCTAGTTTTTCTCAGAGGACCCACTTATCCAAGACTCCCTGAACTCTCGCAGGAATCGCCTATTATCTTTCTCCGGATTGGGGGAAGCTGGCTGACCGTGAGGTTTGGGTCGACGCAGCAACGCAGATATTTTTCTCTCTTGGACCTGGATTCGGAACTCTCTTGGCACTCTCGTCTTACAACCGATTCCATAACAACTGCTATAGAGATGCGCTCCTGACATCTTTCATCAACTGCGCCACAAGTTTTGTAGCCGGGTGAGCACAAGAAGCACGAGATAGGAACCCAGACGGAATCAGACTCGAGTTCCCAACATGAGAAAGCAGAGATCTGGGTTCTAGGGAACTTTCAGCTTGAATCTCAAATGATAAATCTTTCAGCTTGAATCTCAAATGATGAATCTTTCAGCTTGAATCTCAAATGATAAATCTTTCAGCTTGAATCTCAAATGATGAATCTTTCAGCTTGAATCTCAAATGATGAATCTTTCAGCTTGGTCATCTTTTCGTTCTTGGGCTACATGGCAAAGAATCTCGACAGAGATATCAGCAGTGTGGCGGCCACGGGTCCTGGTTTAGTCTTCATTGTGTATCCTCAAGCGATCTCTACATTATTGTATTCACCAGTTTGGAGCGTCATGTTCTTCTTGATGCTCATTACACTCGGTTTGGATAGCACGGTGAGGACAGTCCCTATGACGTAATACTCTATGCCATTTGATTTTTCACCGTATAAAATTTTCGTTCTCCAAACTACGTAGTTCGGCGGCCTCGAAGCGATGCTGACCGGATTGTGCGACCAATATCCCAACGTGCTTCGACGGAATCGTGAAATATTTGTGGGCGTGGTTCTGGTATTGATATACATTTGTGCACTGCCAACGACTACCTGCGGAGGTTTCTATTTGGTAAGTGGCGAGTCCTTAGAGCGGCTTGTGGATACGACTTCTTGTTTTCCCTAACACCATACAATAAATCACCCAATTTCTTCAGGTGGAACTCCTGGACACGTACGCGACTGCGGTCAGTGTGTTGTTTGTCGTCTTCATCGAAGGAGTCGTAATTTGCTGGATTTTCGGTGCCGAACGCTTCGCTCAAAAGGTTCGAACTCTGTGACGGCTGTCTTTGAAAAGGCCACAGAGACGGTCAGGTTCCAATTTGATGCTGTTCTCACTGACGCTCTTTCCAACAGATTCATCAGATGCTGGGATCAACTCCTGGTATTTATTGGCGCCTCTGCTGGACTTACATCAGTCCGGTCTTCCTCTTTGTAAGTGGGTTATGTGCTCCAGCGTGAGCTTTCCACAGTGCCTCAACCTGGAGGTCCGAGATCGATTTCTCATTATCGACTCGAGGTTCGAGTGTTCAAATCCTCGCAGGAATCGGTCTGATGCTCTTCCCAAACTGACAAGAGTTTAACTTCCCCAGACAGTGCTGATATTCGCTTTCGAACGGACTCGATCTACAGACCTGGACGTGACCAAGTTCCCTTGGTGGTCAGTCAGGGTCGGCGTTGCCACTGCCCTGAGTTCTATTTGCTTGGTAGGTCATCATGCTACAACTCGAATCTATTCGACAGCTATTCCAGATCTAATCAACGTTTCTCAAATAGGTTCCCCTGTACGCCATTTATATGTTCTGCAAGTCGCCCGGCACGATGAAGCAACGACTCGAAACCTGCCTCAAGCCTCTAGAGCCTGTTGCCAACCCCACTCAGGTCTAAGCAGACTTGATTTGCTCTGGAGTTCACTTTTGCCGTGGATTTTCATCGCTCATAGCCAATCTAGAGTCGGAGTAGTATAGTTCCTCGTGGTTCCATTGTTCGAGGGCGGATGGAGGAAATTCTCGTTCTTAAGTGACATGGGGAAAGGATCGATCATGTGTTTTCTTCACAAGTTGTTGTAGTGTCGCAAGACGCCATCACGGATATGGTCTCACCGAGCAGGAGACAACTCCGTGCGATTAACCGTGTGAATTTGGCAATACGTGTCTACAGTGAGGGAGCGATTGAGATTTAATACTGGCTTGTTTTTCAATACATTTTGATACTGAAAACTGAAACGGTGGAGGGGTTTTGAATGTCCATGCATTCCTCAAGATGCCTAGAGTTATAGCGACTGCTCTACTGGCTTAGAGTACCCCCTTTAGTTTGTAGTCAAGCCGACACAGTTAGAAGTGGAAGAAGGATGTGTGCTTCGCGAGAATTGTGGATGTCTGTAAAGCTTGGAAGAGAACGGTTACAAGAAGAATCCTATCTAGCATCTGTTATTTGGATGTTTACACCTCTTTGGGGTTGAAATAGTCCGAGGAGTTTTTTTCCTTCAGCCGGTGGTGCTAGTGCTGGTAGAGAATACTGTCAAGAAGGCGAATCGACCATTATGAATGTGAGCCGACAGAAATAACCGGGAGTAACATTTCCATTAACGCGGCTTCTCGAGCTTCTATCCAGTTCACATAAGAGCTCTTTGGGCCCTCATTTCAGTTATTGCTTGTCCGGAATTCTATCTATGATTCTGAGATCATCGAAGTTACCATTGGTTCGGAGCATGAAGCGTCTACTTTAGGGGTGTTAGATTCAAAAAGTTAAGCGACGGGAGAGCGTAGTGGTCTGAGCAGTGCGCAGGTCAAGTGCACATTTACATAGCCATTTTCTATGTTGTATCAAGGGGGAGCTTCCTTGATCAGTTAGGGAAGCAATACCGTAAGGTGATTCCCGTCCTGAAAGAAGGGGCTGAGGCTCAGCTGCCAAAAGTCAAAAGTCAAAAAGTTTGCAAGCCAGATTCCGATGCTGAAATCTACCGCGGGCCACTTCTCGACCCCTTTCGAGTCCAGGTGGAATGATTCCAGTGGCCGAACCTGGACAGAAAATAAGCGTCGAGCCAGAGAGGGAACCTTCGCGGGTCAAATCTGGCCAGCGAGCCAGCTATAGAAACCTCTGGTCTACTAAGAGTCTCTGAAAAAAATCGCAGTTTGGGAAACCAGTCAGCGGCTTATTCGGTGGAGGGTCATCCAGTCTTCCGTTTCGTCGGGTCCGGAGAGCTCAGCGAAGTAATTTCATTGTCCAACTCGGATGGAGTGTAGATGGAGTCTGTTTGTTGCTGTTGTCAATACTGCTTCGAAGAAAATCCAGTTGTTTGTGTAAAATGAAAATACCGCAGGTGATTCCTCATAACAATAAAACTACCATAGAACGTGAGATGACTCGACTTCATGTTTTTCGCGTCGGAAACTAAGCAGTCTCATGGATCATTGTTATATTAAACGGTTTTCGTACGGCATCCTCTCGAAATGAAATATACATATACACCTCCTCCAAGCTGTACGGGGAGTTTCTCCGCGTGCCCCACATTCGAGGTGGCCGACCTCGGATCCCTTTGGTGGGGCACCAACCGCTCCCCAATCGGTATTTGAAGTGACCGATTGAAGAATACACAAAACGTTATGGATGTGATCTATTGACATTCCGACACTGAGCGTGCTCATGCTGGATTTCGAGCAAGCTTATGATTCAGGAGAGAATATATCCGACACCAAAGCTCAAATCGAAAGTCATGATGATGACACTTGAGAGTAGGACATCAGTTTCTTACTTTTAGGCCATGCTAGATTTGTTGAGTCTCAAGCGCGGTGTTGACAGATGCGATCGCCTAGCGGTGCTCCAGATCTACCGACCTTTGTGGTTCTTGAGAAGATCTTTCGCAGAAGCCTCTGAAGGCAGCAAGTTTGAGATTTCTCCAGAAGACCTCCCCGCATAGGAAAATATCGTGCCCCCATTGAGAAACTGTGATCTATATACACCACAACCGAGAAGAGAAGCTTATATGTTCAACTTCAGCTTTATTTACATATATGATCACAATCTCCGTCCACAATTTATCAGCGGGATCGTCTAAGTCACAACCTCTTCTCACAAGGTAATATTCTCAGTGACCTTGAATTTCGACTTCGCTCTTTCGAAACCATGCTTCCTGAAGTGTGATCCGTAAATTTTGTACAATTTGTCTTCATGCATGAACGCGAACAGAGTTCCTTTCTTTGGAATTGATAGAATACGGTCTTCCTTCGTAAGGATCCTGGAACATGGCAGGGATTAGTGTCTCATCATTCTCAGGTCACTAATAAGGAAGAGATGAGGAAGTCAACGCTTACTGGAACGTATTCTTAGATTCCTGTACAACGAGTCCTTTCTGGCCGACATGACTCGCGCATTTTCCAGCCGCTACGACGAAATGACAACCAGTATAGTCGGCTTTCATCAACGATACCTGTAGATTCTCAAGCTTCGAAACTTTTTCGCCGCCGACGGCTTCCTGAAAAGATGGTTGCTCTCAATCGATACGAGTTGCGATCGCCCAAACGCTCGTAAACGCATCATGATGACAACATAAACCAAACTTACTCTAAAATACCCTTTCCACAGGTCGTGTATTCTCAGGAAACTCTTGTAGGAGAGCTGCCCATGTCGCGTAACAGTGAACAATCCAAGAGTTCGTTTCTCGCGAGAAGTCAAGAGATTGTGAGGTTTTCTCTTGAGGCTCTTGCGGGAGCAATGTAGCCTCCTCGTGAAGATGTAGCCTCGCTTCACCGAGGTTATGGTATCATCCTTCAGATTCTCCGAATGTTTCCGCAAAAAACGTTCAAAAAAATCCGCCTGAGCTCCTCCTGCATCTCCTGGGTTCAAGCCTACTTCAACAGCGGTCTTATAGAATTGTAACGCATCCTTTGAAGCACACGAGGTCACTGCAAGAGTCAGAGCTGCATTAGACTCTGTATTCAAATTCCTTCAGTGCCTGTTCGCTAATTGAGGGTGGAAAGGAAGAATCAGATCTTTCTGACACGGAGAAGTTTTCAATCGTCTCCGTTGTCGTTCGACCGATGTCGTTGGTGCGCACGACTTTACGATGCCGAAGAGCAATCGGAGGTTTCCGTGAACAGAATGAGATCAACATAGAATATCGAATACCAAACCGCGAGTCCATGAGTTCATGATGCTCACCTTTTTCGTCTAGAGAGGGTGCATTCATTTTTCTGGATTTCCGAACTCAAAATTGGAATGCGACGATCAACGATTGTTTCTCAATACCCATGGAACATTGATCACTGCATGAAAAACCGTAGATTGAGATTGCTTTGTTTACAACACAACACTGCCCACATGTGTTTCTCTCTGCTCTCGCTCTGCCAGAGCAATAGCTCCAGTCAGCGGGACGGCCATGGCAGTAGCTCTACGGCAAACGTTCGAATTGGTTTTCTTTCTGCTGCACGTGTGAATGAAGGACTACGACTGCTGTTTCTTGAGCTTCTAAACTTTCTCCCGCCGGTGGTTCTAGTTTGCGGAGTGCCTTCTCTTTGTGAAGTCGCATTCTAGAACAATGTCTAAAAAAAGTGGTGACAAGAAGAAGTCTCGACGGGGAGAAGACGATTTTGAGGATGTGGTCAAGAAACCGGATAATAATGGTGACGTCCAGGACAGCGTTGAAAAAGGTACTCATCGAACATAGTGTTCATTCGAAAATGCCAAGTGCAACTCATACGCGTATCATGAATGTCGAGAATTCCCATCCTGTTCGAATTAGATATACTCGCGCCCTCTTCGAGGGCCGACAGTGCTGGCTGGAGGAAATTCCGAAATTTTCCCCGTGGAGAAGTTCTTTTCGGCAAACAGCTGTTTGAGATATCGCTTGCTGATACTGATTTTCTTCGGACGATGATTCTTTCCACCAGCAATTCAGGCTGCACCATTAGCCAGGAGCTTGCGCTAGGCATATCTCTCATGGTCAAATGAAACAGCTGCTTTGAGTTTCATTTGTACTCTGTTTATCCTTTTGAGCTCACCATCCCCCAAGAGGCATTCCTAGCCCGCGGGACGATGCTCCAGAAGCGTGAACTTGTTGGCCGTATCATATCGGCGTTCAGTACGGCATTTCAACTGGAATGCCTCAGGTCGAAATCTTAAGCCGTTTGTGAGCTCCTCGCGACTCGAGTCAAGGCTCTGAACCCATGGTTCCCAAAGCGGTCGACTTCAACCCTTAGAAGTTGATGGCAAAACTAAGGGTCGTGGGAATATTTGGAGGCCTATGAATGAGGATCTACGAACTTCATGTGGGAGGGGGGGGGGGTGGTCTATGGAAAGGTTGGGAATCAATGCTCTGGAATGAGCTTGCCGAGCAACTCATCGCACTCGCAACTCTGATTCAATCTGAATTTCTATTCCAGCCAAGAAAGATAAGAAAAAATCCAGGAAAGCCGCAGAGCTCTATGCCATGATGGCAGATGCCAAGGATAATAACAATAAGACCGGGGACAATGACATGGAATCGAGCCTCAAGCAGCAACAGCCGCAGGATAAAGAGAACACGAAAACAAAGAAATCTGGGAGAAAGAAGGCTCCCGTCGAAGATGTTGGAGAGGAGGGCAGGGGTGCTGAAAATTCCAAGCCGAAAGCCAAAGAGTCCAAATCTAAACCCCGGAAGACTATTGAAGAGGACCTTGCCGAACTGGAAATAGGCGATGATGAAGATGAAGACAGAGGCCAGGAAGATGGAGAGAAGCAACAGGAGGAGGATGACGACAAAGATCCTGCTTTGGCAAACCTATCGAGAAAAGAACGGAAAGCCCTCAAGAAGCAACAAGAGTTCCAGAAAGCCTTAGACGCCCTCGGAGCCCCGAAGAGCACCACTGACACAACGCAATTCACTGTTTCACAGGCTGATAAATCTGCGGCACAGCAAGCTCAATTGGAACACGCAGTAGACATCAAGGTGGACAACTTCAGTATTTCAGCCCGAGGGAAAGATCTTTTCGTTAACGCGTCGCTCCTCATTGCCAAAGGGAGGCGGTACGGTCTCGTCGGACCCAACGGTCACGGTAAAACAACTCTGCTGAAACACATCGCCAATCGCTCATTGAACATTCCCTCCAGCATCGATGTACTTCTTTGCGAACAAGAAGTTGTCGCTGATGACACGCCAGCTGTTCAAGCGGTCATCAAAGCCGACACTCGACGCCTCCGGCTGTTGGAGGAACAAGCAACCCTGGAAAAATCCGTCGCTTCAGGTACAGTTCTACTTTGGTATGAGTGCCCGAACTTATATTCAGCGGAAAAATGTTTGGGCACAGAAACAACTATCTCGCCAACCGCTAACATTTTGTCCAATTATTCTTCCAGGGAAAAGCAAAGACCAAGAACGACTGAACGAAGTTTATGAAGAACTTCAAGCCATTGGAGCCGATTCGGCAGAACCTCGGGCTCGGAGAATTCTCGCCGGTCTGGGTTTCGACAAAGAAATGCAGGATCGAGCCACCAACCAATTCTCGGGAGGCTGGAGAATGAGAGTTTCGTTGGCAAGAGCTCTTTTCATGGAGCCCACGTTGCTTCTCCTCGATGAACCAACAAACCATCTCGACTTGAACGCCGTTATCTGGTTGGATAATTATTTGCAAGGTTCGTTCTGATTCGATGGGGAATCATCCCGATATTCGATTCGGGTCTGAGTTTCGTATGCGTTCCTCATTCTTATTCATAGCGCTTGAAATTTAGTTATTTGATGGTTGCAGGCTGGAAGAAGACTCTTCTTGTTGTTTCCCACGACCAGAGTTTCCTTGACAACGTCTGTACGGACATCATTCACCTGGATAATCAAAAGTTATACTACTACAAAGGAAACTACACACAGTTCAAGAAAATGCACGAACAGAAGAAGCGAGAAATACTGAAGGAATACGAGAAGCAAGAACGAAAGCTGAAGGCTCTAAAGCAAGGCGGCCAGAGCAATAAACAAGCCACGAAGAAGACGGTGAGTGAGCTTCGTTTCCTCCGACTCAAACTCCTGAATTAGTTTCCATCCATCCTGGAGTTCCTGACGAGGTTCCTTCTCAAGACTTGAATCAAACTCTTTTTTAGGTTGAAGCTCTAACCCGAAAGCAACAAAAGGGGCGCAGTGTCAATACCAAGAAGGAAGACGATGCCGGGCCGGCGTCTCTGATCGAGAAGCCTCGAGACTACATTGTAAAATTCAGCTTTCCAAATCCTCCACCCTTGCAACCGCCGATTCTCGGTTTGTATAACGTAGACTTCGGTTATCCCGGTCAACCGCTGCTTTTCAAGAACATCGATTTCGGTAAGGGCATGATCATTTGAATCATTCAGGGTTAGAGACCTGAGTTCTAGGTTTCCGTATTGTTGTTGATCTTATCTTATACCGTATTGGCTGCTGCGATCTTTCGTATTGAGGAATTCTCATGTATTCTGCAGGTATCGACATGACTTCTCGTGTTGCCATTGTTGGTCCGAACGGAGTTGGCAAATCTACATTCCTCAAGCTTCTCGTCGGAGATCTCACGCCGACTGTTGGAGAAGCTCGGAAGAACCATCGCCTCAGAATAGGAAAATTCGATCAACACTCAGGAGAACATCTGAATCCCGCGGAGACCCCAGTCGAATATCTGCAACGGTTGTTCAACCTTAATTACCAAGATGCGAGGAAACAGCTTGGTAAGACTTGATAAGCAGAAAATTAATGTCCATCATGTTGAAACAAAATCTCTTTCAATCGATCAGGTCGTCATGCTCATCTTGGGTGAGATGCTCCATGTGAATTTAATTTATTTTTTTCCCGCAGGAACCTTTGGTCTAGTGTCGCACGCTCACACGATCTTGAACAGCGATTTGTCAGGAGGACAGAAAGCCCGCGTGGCCCTTGCCGAACTCTGTCTAAAAGCCCCGGATGTTCTGATTTTGGACGAACCGACAAACAATCTCGACATCGAGAGTATTGACGCTCTGGCGGAAGCGATCTCTGAATATGAAGGTACGTTGTGCGCCACTCTCAGAGTTTATGCAAAATTCTTGGCTCAGCGGTATTCACTCTTAAGGATCACTGTCGTGTGGAGAGAAGTTCTTCTGCGTGAAGTCAATCTGAAAACATTCCGAGCACGTTTGTTTTAAAAAACCTCTCTGGTTACAGGTGGTGTGATCATAGTTTCTCACGATGAGCGTCTTATACGAGAAACGAATTGTCAACTGTGGATCATTGAGCACAAGAGCATTGATGAGATTGACGGCGAGTTCGATGACTACCGAAGGGAGATTCTGGAACAACTTGGAGAACAAATCAACAACCCGAGTGTTGTGGCTAAACAGGCGCTTGAATTAGAACTCTCAATTACTGTCGTTTAGCCAAATGCCTTTCGTCTCAATAAACTGTTTGTTGTTACCAACAATAATTACGATTAAACGCGGGCTCGGGAAACCATGAACGTGTTTCGAGATTACCCGATGATGTGGTGGCCGGCGGTGTCGTGGTCCTGCACCTGACTCGGAGGACAGTTTGGACAATTTTTCGCTATAACCTCCAATATTCAGTTCTGATCACGGATCCCAGTCAGAAGTCTTCCCTCGTGAGGCCCCGTACACAGAATTATTTTCTTTCTGTGACGTATGAATTCTGTAGAGAACCGAAAGGAAACATTTTCATTCTGTCTCCTCGAACTGATCGCTGTTGGATGGGAGGATCATCCTTCGCATGAACAAGAGTTTCGTGATATTTTCCATGGTCTGATTCTAATCGTTCCGGTCGGAGGCGAACGATCGAATCTTGAAAGTCCGCATTCCGATGAAAAGGACAGGGTTGGCTCGGCATTATCTCCCAGATTGCAGCTCGAAGCTTCCTCAGCATTGTTGTGCGCTCCGGGAAGTTCCTTCTGAGACAAAAGTAAAAAAGTTCACGAGATCTACACGCTGTGCCATCCAGGCCCCTTGAGAAAGCTACTTCGATTCAGTGACAGTTTTGGGAGCCCGGAAACGGTATTCGACAAATATATTTTCACATACATCCGTGAACCTATGCGCTGTTTTGCGTCGTAGCCTAACTTATGACGCCTCTGCGGAAGCAACTCAATACTCCACTGTCCAAGCAGAAACATGTGACGTCACACGGAAAGAACAACGCAGTCTGAAGCGCGCCCAATCCATGTCGTCTTGCATCCACAGCGTCTCGCAGGTACAGCGCGCGCCCTGTCACGCTTCGAGTTTTCGCCTAGGAGTCAAATGATCCGTCTTGGTTACAATCCTCGAACCAACGAATAGAACAGGCTCATTATGGGTCTCAACTCTCGAAAAATGTCGCGAAGTTCACCCCGCGCGAAACCGTAATCAAAGCTAGTCTCAAGTCCACTCTTTTGCCATTGTAATTTTTGGGCGATCATAGTGACCAACGGACATCAACCAAAAGTAGGAATTACAGCAGATTAGATCGTGAGGGTTAGTCAGTGTTGATGGTCACGGGAGCGGAATCCCTAAAGCGAAAAGTCGTCAGAATCCCCGTTCTAATAACGCATGCTCATGACTCACGAAAGCGATAGTCTTTGTTGTGGCTTGCCCCTCTATGACATCTGTCACATCTGATTGTGAGTCAATGTCTCAACTGTGACCTCGCGCAATTGCCAAAGAAATCGCTCAAATTAACGATTCTAACAGTCGAAAAATTATTTTCTCGCTGTGTAGAAAAATAGGGATGATTTTGTTCCCTTATTGAGTCTTGAATCGGCGCCGCAATCCTGCACATCCAATGCTTGCCGAGAATCGAATTTGTTCAATTTTGTGCCGCAAAAGCAATGAAATCTGTGATCAAGGTGAAACTTGGTGCTCGCTGCACCAGGCTATGTTTCCGTGGAAACGGCAGTCATCAGCTTCAGCTCCCGTCGAAGTTCTTCGCTTATTTACGTTCTTAGCCACCAGAAGGCGCTGGTAGTGAGCCTTCTGCGGAGTGATAACCGATGTAGAGCTTCGGTCAACTCGACCGCTTCAGTGGAAGCTACGAAAGAGAATCTTGGAAGTTTCTCTAATCAGCCCGATCCCCTATTTGGGGTTATTTGATAAGATGAAAGTTTGGAGGTGTATTAATATTTCAGCGTGAGATACGGGGATAGAGTCGCTCCAACGCGTCTTGTACAGCTCTAGTTGACGTCTCGCGTTCTCGCTCTCTCTCTCCTACGCAGCGTCCAGCAGCCAGTGGCGAGGTCGTAGTAGGAAACAGCTGATTCATCCCAAGCCAAGCAAAAGCCACAGCAGAGAGACTGAGTAGCCACAGCGTTTTGCACGCACAGTCTCGCATAAAGAGGTCGTTTTGCAGCCTTCGAGCTCAAAGTTCGTGAAGCTTCGTTCAGAACCAGTTATTAGACTTCTTCAGGTTCATCATGAAGTTTGAGTACAAGCAAGAGCACAGTTTTGAGAAACGTCGGGCGGAAGGCGAGAAAATCCGCAAGAAGTACCCCGATCGAGTTCCCGTAAGTACTGTTAGGCTACCCAAACTGAGGAAAAATACTCGAAATATCGAACCAAATCTTTCAATCCCTGTTCAGCTCTTCTTATAACCAGCAACTCGCTCGGTCACTGATTGATTTTCTGCTCCTGAAACCATTTTTCCGTGCTGCGCAGTTAGGCCCGATCGTCTGGGACGCCTACTACTGCGTATGACTTTCATCAGCTTGAGCTTTGGCATCGCTTCTTGAATGAAGTCGAGTGCTTTTGACCTCAGAGTCGATTGCTTGAGCTCTGGGCGTTCCCAGTTTTCCTGCATTCCGTTTCGATTCGCTTGTTTCACGCTAATTCGGTTGCTATGCGCCGCGTCCAGGTCTCGCAGCAGCAATTGGATATGCGATGGCGCCTTAAGCGATTGAGATCAAATACCCTGTTGACTGTGACAGTTGTACTGTCGTGATTCTCTTGACCTACAGAAATTCAGATTTTTGTTCTCGTTCGCGCATTTTGCCCTCGCTTTTCGGACCCTGCGAGTGGGGATGGACCAGGACCCAAATGGAGCCCATTCTCGACGCGTCGCTCTGGCGTCCGTTTGGCTCTCGGATCCTCTGGTACTGGCTCTAATTAGATGATGGATTTGATAACACACTCACTGGTTAGACGAGTTTGCAACCAGCTCTCAACCCGGATCTAGGGAAGCGTCTCGCACGGTAGATCCAGCAGCTGAGGCTCGGCCTTGCTTGCTTCGCAGCTTATTGGAAGCCGCGCGAAATTCTGCATTCACTTCTACGTTTCGGCTCGGTGATGCAATAGAGCGCGGAGACGCAGAAGATTGTTTGGACAACGCTGAGCGTGATAGTCATTTCTCAGCCAGGCAGCCGAGTGTCACAAGTGGCTGTATCTGATTGGCGACGAGAAGTGAACAAAGTTTTGCGAATTTTATCATCACAAGGAACGAAAATGACGAGAACAATCGCAGTTCTTTTCTCGATTGAACGAATCGAAATAATCGAGCAACCATTTATCACGTGAGAAGATACATCCTCAAGAGCAGCCATCGAGCGCAAGTCCGTTCTCACATTCGATTTTGATTTTTCAGGTGATTGTCGAGAAGGCTCCGAAGAGCCGGATCGGGAACCTCGATAAGAAGAAATACCTCGTTCCGTCGGAACTTTGCGTTGGGCAATTTTACCAGTTGATCCGGAAAAGAATCCAGTTGAGACCCGAAGACGCTTTGTTCTTCTTCGTGAACAATGCCATGCCTCACACGTCGGGTACCATGGGTACACTCTATCAGGTGAGTAATCCGCGATTGCAATCGGTTTATCCTCCGTGATCGGTGATACCGAGGAAGAGCTTGGGAAACTTTATGTTAGATGAAGCGCGACGCGGGCGTACAATTCTGCCAAGTACTCAAAGCCGAACGAAGTTCTCTCTGGCGTCTTCCGAAGAGCGTCGATTCGCGCAGTATGTTGTCAAGGTCAATTTTTTGGCTGGCATTCTGCGCGCCTCGCCGACCCTCGCCCTCGTGGCAGTGGTTTTATTCTTTCTCATCAGTGTGACAACACGATTTGAGTTTGCATCAATCGGTCTTCACCACATCATTGCGAAGACTCGCTAAATGACATCGGTGACACTGAACAGTTGCTTTGACTCATTATGTCAGGAGAGCACGGCTTCTTATTTGAATCGTCGTCTTTTGCACACTGCTCGCGCTGTTTCTGTTCCTGGATTTGTTTTCGGTTGAATCGAGCTTGATCTCCCGCTTTCGTTCCTTCCTCTCGTTTGACAAAAAATCTGTAACGAGTTCTCCTTCGGATTTCAGGAACACCACGAAGAGGACTTCTTCCTCTACATGGCCTACTCTGACGAGAACGTTTATGGCGAAGAAGATCTGTAGTCACATCGGTCTCATAGGTACGAAGCTCTTCACCATAGATAGTTTCTCCAATCTCTTATACATTAAATAAACACTCGTAAATACACTTGAAGGTAATGACTGCGGTTTTGATGATTTTACGTTGATTTCTCCATTTCGCGTATACGAACTTCCACAGAAGCGTCAACGACGATGTTTAGGGAATTCCTTTCGCGAGAACTTGTAAAATAAATGCTTTTAAGTAGCTCTCAAACTCCGATCATTTTCATTCCGTCACGAACAGCTTAGCAAGAATCCTGAGCATGGATGTTCTCTGTATTTCGTAACGGCTCCATGAGTTCAAAGCCGCATCCGCTTGCTTCGTGATTCTGAGTCACCGACGAGTCTCTCTGCAGCTTCGTCTGGAGCTCTTCCACATCCACGCTGTCCTAGATACGCATTCGAGGTATCCACATCAACGCTAATCGGTTGGAAACATGACATTTCCGTTTCAATGAGTCAGCGCTTTTCGTCTTGAGCGTAACAAACTTTTCAGTCAACCAGAAAGATATTTCGAGAGTCAAAAACATTCGAATCACTTCTGCTCGCTGGTTTTCCTTCTATTTTGACAGTTTCTGAGAATTTCTATGACAATCATTGATTGAGCTGTGTAACTAAGAGGCCAAAAGAGTTGAGACTTGAGACCAGAGTAGGAATTCCTAGTACTGCGATCCCGCAGCAAACAGATCCGGATGTAACGGATTCATTTTTTGGAGGCATCAGTCGCGAGATCCTTCGTCGATATGACTGGGAGGCTGCTTCCGAGACCTTCTCAAAGCGGTACAAATAAATTTCCGGTCTGCCAACCTTACTACCGAGTCCAGAATCGCATGTGGGCCGAGCACAGCCGCTGGGACATTTCTTAAAACAAAAGTCCCATGCCGGTCCCCATGGCATGGGACTGTAACCGTGCTTCGGCGGGGCTGAGTTTCTGGCGTCATGGAGCACCAATGACAATTCGGTTCGTTCCCTCTGGTGTCCGGTAGGGTGTCCGGTAGGACGTTCCCTTCACCTAGGCACCGTTGGTTGGAGTTGATTCATCCCGTGGGTCCGAAAAAGGGATCAAACGGCCGATTGTCTTGTGGTCACTTGGCTAATCTTGGAACCAGAACTCGATGGCGGCGGTTCGAATCTCGACGACCGCCGGGATGCACGATGCAAGAAACGTCCACAATCTGTGCACGTCGCTCAACACCTGACGTGTATATGAGTGGCACTTGACGACTTGACGTGTATTGATTGGCACTTGACGATTGTCGATCGGAAGTGGGTTCAACGGTGTCCACTTTCCCAAAATAAAAGTGACCGTGTGCGGTGTTTACTACGAGAACGTAAAAACACGTGATATTCGATTGCAACAGCGCCTTCTTCACAGACGATGATCTCCTCGCAAGACTCGGACTCCAGGAGGAGATACAGGCCCCATCTCTGGTGAACTACTCGAAAAAGGAATCCCAGAAACTGAGAGATAGGAGTCCCCCCTGATCTGCGCAAGCGCCTGACATGAAAGGTGTAAGAACCTTCACTAAGAACGGGGGAACGCTTCGTCGTTGGGAATTGAGAGCTAACGCTCGGACGCTTTATTTATATATATCTTGGAACATCGTGATCCCAGATGGATCTCTCAAAAGGCTGATAAAAGAGTTGAATGTAATATACGAAAAATCACTCCGATCAAGATCAATAAATACCAATACCAATACAACGGAGTCTGCAATGAAGGAGAGAATCTGAAGATTGTACACTATCTGTTGCAAAGAATCAGACGAAGGTTTCAGTAACCGCAATTCTCCCACGCGACCCAAGACCCATTTCTGAACCTCCCTTCCCTGATAATGAGAGCTCAGCCGCGTGGTTATGAAGACTTCGTGAGTGAAACTCCGCATGATTGGGGGTGAATCAGCTTGTGTTTGCGCTCCATATCCCCTTCCCGCATCTCAAGGTTTGCTAGCGGCTAGCCTGTACACCTAGTGCGCTAGACAAGCGTGAGTTTTCCCCTATCGCCGAGTTGGCTGTGACTTTCATCGTTTGCTGACTTGGGGGCTAACAGAGCCACTGTCAGCTTGAACTTGCTGTTGACGAAAACTCTTCCATTTCCCGGTAGGACGGACCGCGACAAGCTCAAAGTTCGCATGGGAACGATAACTGCCAGAAATGTTTGTCTAATATACCTATAGAGCCACTTATGAGCTACCAGTCTGGACGAACATCAGTCCCTGTGTGATGGAACTTTCTGAATAATTTTGAAGAATCTGCGATTGGTCTGAGGGGGGTAACGGAGTTCTCTCAGAAGCGCCGGGGCGGCCATGGCGAAAAAACGGCTGAGAACCACTGACCTACCAGTTTTTGGAGTGACCTGATATCCGCTCCGGGCGGCTATCTTCATGGGGCGGCATTTTGTGTCCCGAGGACCTTTTTTTTTTGGTTTTCTCGGCATTGATTCGGACCGGCTGGATCCGTCGTCGATTTTCTCGAATTTTCGAGTTCCGCCCCGGGCGGCACCTTGTAGAAGCACGCCACTGCCGGTGATGCGGATATACCAAATATGGAACACGAAGATGAACTGGTACCGGTGAGGTTGAAGTGTTAGCTTCGGTGAAGCTAGTTACAACGTAAGACACAGTTCCATCGGCGCTGAGTATTAAATAACTGGTACTTTCCTCCAAGTGAGCTGGAAATATTCTCGTATTATCCCAGCGAGAATGAGTTCCGAGAACTTGAACCTCCTACTTTCACAACCTCAGATTCCCAATCTGACTGAGTTGGTGATTTTGATCCGATACTTTGAGTGGAGTTTCCGACTTATAACACTTTGGGAGAGCGAGGCACCGAGGACTTCCCCAGCTAACGGCTCAAGGGGACGAATAACCGCTTCCCATACGCCCAAAGACAGACTCCATACAGTGATGAAGACAGATGCGATAACGAAACTTTGGCGTACACTGTGGGGTTCTCCTATCGGCGTCGATAGACCCGAATGTACCGCTCATGTAAGACACGAGCTCATGAAGCCTCTCTCTTGTTCTTTCTTGAAGCGTGGGATTCCCGAGAAACGATTCGATTTTCCGATTCGGAAATCAGGAGACGGCATCCGCATTATCTGTTGCGTAATCTCGAGTAGGGAGCGACTGACCGGTCAGCGAAGCCCCGATAGAGATTTAAACTCTGGATTCCTCGTCCCACTTTTCACGAAATCGTGAGCCAGCGCCCCTCTACGGAACAATTATCTAGATCTTTCATGAGTTTGACGATATGGAAACGAATTGAGTGTTGGAGAGCTCCGTCCTTGCGCTACTTACATAACTTACTTTGGGCGAAACTTATATCACTTTGGGCGAACGAGCTGACAATGTCTTCAACAGGTTCGATCTATGCTTAAGAACAACTTCCGTCACAAAAGCACCAAGATTCATCTCGTGTTCCACAAACATCATCTCTTGTCCCCCTACAGAACCCCCGTTCTGGGTAAATTGGAAGCTGAGGAAAATTAGATATGACTATGGCGAAACCAGAGTTGCCACATTCCGCGCTCATCGACGGGAAGGCGTGTTCAAACCTGAAAGCTGAAGCTGCCAATGAAGTTTCCACTGCTGCCGTGACCACAATTCCAGAAACAGTTTTCCGCTATCCACCATTTCAAACGAAGTTCCCGCGTATTTCTGGAAGCAAGAGAAGAGCTACCAAGTTTTCATCAAGAAAGTTCCCACGGTTTGGCTTCAGGGGCGCTTGACTCCACACAACGATTCAACGATGTTCGACTCCAGTGCCGAACTTCTTTTGTTTCAATGTAACAATCTCGAAATAAGATTCAGAACGGGAATTGTTGCAAAAAAAACAACAATAGTTTCAGATATTTTTTCTTACAATCGCACTCTCTCTCTAACTACGTGAAATGTGATCTCGATCATTTCTTCCGAGCTTCCCTGCGATTTGTGTGCTGCAAAACCACCTCACGTTGCGGTCTCGTGTCATGTGATCACGCTTCGCGCAGCCCCCAATGGTGGCCCTTTCCTCCCAATAGACGCTCCACCTCGGACTCGTCAATGGAGCATCGAAACGAGAAGATAAAAGAAATTTGCTCGTAGTCTTATCTGGAAATATCAATTTTTATAGAAGTTTTCGCACCGGGATGAAGATATATGATGGCGCTAGACGCTTGACTGAGGGCTCACCCCGGCTGAATGACACATGGCTGCCAGAAACTTCTTGTTACACGCTCCGTAGAATTTTCTCACAGCGGACCGTCGGAATATTTTGATGAAGTCTAAAGTTGCATTCACGAGAGGAGTGGTTTGCTTTCAAGACTAGATACGAGACAGGCATGCAGAAAACGGAGAAGAGCTGCATCAATACACGCCTTCCCCGAGTGCTTTCATGAATAATTCTCCTCGTCGGAGCTATTGACAGATAAACATAAAATAGGATTTTCGGCGAAATTGAGAAAAGCTCGTTCGAATATTCATCTTTCAGCGATCCTGATGCTCGGCGACGGTTTCTTGTTTGAGTTCCTCTTACTCCTGACGAGGAAACCGACGATTCGTAAATGAATCGGTCCAGGTTCCCAGGAATTCATAAAATGTCACTCGAGCTCAGAGGATCAGGCGTCGTTCCGGATCAGTCGGCACCTCGTTAAGCGGTTTATTCGACGCGACTGAGTGATTCTTAGGGAACGAAACCTAATGAAGCGATTCATTCGAGTCCTCGTCCTCATCGGTGGGGATTCAAGTGGTCCTTCCTAACAGAAATTCGAGATATTCAGATAGACGACCCGCAAAATGATACGAGCCGACCATACTTCGAGAAACTGCGTGGGCGGTCCGGTCCGAGGAGTCCGACGCACTATACTCGATAGATCGTTTCGTTTCCTTGTGCTACAGCTGGACTGGTCACTTTGAATGTCCATATTCTCATTTGAAGCCAAATGAGTTCCATTTTTTCATTAAATTCTATTTCCTCCCTAATGATTCAGACACAAGCTACCTCGATTCTATTAATTCTCGAAGAAATCGAACTCAATCTCATCGGCCGAGTGAGGCCGTTACTGTCGTCAACTCTGGCGTTTTGAATTGTCAACTCTTTCCTACTTCTGAAAAGCTTTTCATCGTTTTTGCCTCTCATTCTTGGAATGCTCTTTGACGAATTTCTGAGTTTGATCGATGCGGTGTGGAGAATTCACTCATCTCGCGTACTCGATGAGCACGTCTTCGAATGAATGAATTTGATTCGACTCTGAACTCTGTAAAATTGCGTCGTTTATTCTGGTCACATTGTGGAGGAGTGGGGGCTGGGTGAAAAATTGAAAATCGTGCTTTGGAACCGTAGACTTCATCTGGAGCTCTATTGCATCATCGATAGAGCAGAGCCCTGTTACAACGGACTTTCATAACAGAAAACAAAGATATTCCTGACTTCACAAGCGTATGCTTATTTATTTTCATTTCAACATTGTTTACAAAAATGTATATCCTTATGTCACACAAGATTCATGTCGAGCGCTTCGATTCTGATCGTTTGGTCATTTTCTCTGAGTAGGTCCGCCTACTTCCATTCTTTCAATCTTCCATTTATGCAATTAGCTTATGCGGATTGGATGAACAATCATTAATCATCGGATACAAGACGATCATGAAAATTATCGTATCCGAGTGACTGGACGAAACATCCAACTTGCCAACGGTTTTTCATCGTAAATTAAGTAACTCAAGCTGCCTTGGCCTTTGATTAATTGAAAGATTCCTTTTCGAGTTTTGCTGCTCACAGATACGATGCGGAATCGAGAGATGTAGAAATACAGCTAGTCGATGTTTGCATATCTCACTCATAATTATTTAAATTATTTGTTGTTGTTGTACGTTGGCGAAAAACGCCTTTTGATAGTCGCCTGCTCCGCTTTCTGATACATAGATGTGAAAGTCAAGCTCTACAAAGTCCTCGCCGTGGCCGTCGCGGCTGCTGTCGGCATCATCGTTGGAGTCGTTGTCATACTTTTCATTCTTCTCCTGGTTATCATTATTGTTCTCATCACTGTAATAGCCCTTCCTGTCCAACGCACACAGACACATAGTTCTTATGTTCATTTTTGAATGCTGCTTTCGAAATTTGACTCCTGTCGAGCTTCAGAGGAAGACCGACTTTTCAAAACAAGGCTTTGGACAACGACTCGGCCCACTGCGAACGAGCACTAGTGGCGTCGGTGTCCAGACCCCATGGCTAGTGAAGATTTCCGAAAGAGATCTTCTACTCCGTAGTTATCGGTCTTTGTTTCTCGAAGTGTCAGCCGTTGAATATAGAGGAAATTATTCTTTCGGATAATACGACGCGCGGGCTGAGGGCGAACAAAGATCGAAGGAAGAACGAATACGTCGTTGATCGGCACACGAACGATCCGTTGGATGATTCTCCAGCGATCTGGCCGACTTGCCGACCGATCAAAAGCCAGCCCGACTCACAGCTCAACGCATTGGTACTCAAAGCTGGACGAACCGGCAGGCCAAGCGACCGCACCCGAAGAGTGAAGCAAACGTGAATCAGGAATCAAAGCCGTCGAGTGAATCGTCATGAAAAACTTCATTCACCTGTGCGAATCCCCCTCAGGGTACACCAAGAGAGAAACAGAGTGGGAAATCTTTCATCTTCAGCTTCGAATGAGATGAATTCGAAGCGAACTTTCAAAATTTCTCCCTTTCCTTGATTCATCGATTCGATTCTAACGACGACAGCTTCGACAGACACGCAAAGAACCTGACTTCTCGATCAAAATTTGTGATTTTCAGATTCTGACATCTGCCTGCTTCCAAACTCCAGTTTCCGGTAATTTTCTTTTCAAGATTGAGACGCTAACTAGTCCAGTTTTGTTTTTGGACTCGCGGCATTTCCAGAACTGTACTTGAAGACATCCGTCAGATTGCTTCCCGCTTCCAGGGTTGTCGTCCGTTTTGAATCGGGCTGTCCCTCAGCGGTTTGATCTATACTCGAGCACAACTTACAAACTCTCAATACTTCGCTCGCGGAGGGCTCCGCACCCGAAGACTCGCCAGTTCGAGCAGGAAAGATTTGATTACCGTCGTTCGCACGAACCAGCTGACGGGGATGATCACAAAGCTTTTTGCCATCGATACAAAGGGCGATCGACCAGAAGTCTTTCGTTTGGGCTGTTTTGGGTGTTGACCCCGTCGTGGACGTGCGCAGAAAAGCAGAAATGGCATCGGACGCCGGCGTCTCCGATGGAATAAAGAGCGGGGAATTATGTAAATTCAAAGCAGAGAAAAACTTCGAATCGGACTGCTTTAAACTCCGCACCGAAATGACCACCCACAACTCGGACAGGGCATCTTCCATCAAACGCTCCCGCAGCCGACGATTGACGGTCGGGAAGGGTTCACGTGCGAATACAAAATTGTGAAAACGTTGTTTTGATATGTAGCCAGCCGCGGCCCGCGTCTTCTCAATGTGTGTTGTGGCAGAGGCCATTGTCGTCGTTCGGTCGTTCGGTCGGTCACGTCGATTCGTGCTAACGATTCGGTCCTTATGGACGGACTTACGCCTCACTTCAAAGGGATTCCCTTTGTCTCAGTCCTGCTGTTTGAGCGTCGTCCGTCCGTCCGTTCGCACTTTCGAAGACGGCCATCACTCACTAACACGAGACATGATACGTCCAGGCAATATTCGAACCTCGAAAAAAAGGTCACAACTCAGACCGAAGTCAAGAGTGGCTTTCGGTTTTCCACGAGAAGATTGTGCCGACGGAACCCCTTGACGTGGCTCCTCAGAATTCCGATCTATTTTTTGATTGTCGAATAAAAGCCAAATACTTTTGTTCAGGCGAGGTATCGCGGTGCCATCCGGTCAAGCTCACTCACGATTCCAATGCAAGCCCGTTACTTGGCTGATGCTGTCTGCTTCAAACGTGTCGATATAAAAACGTCGCAGCGCGAAGAGAGAAAAAGAGTTATGTCAGGTTGTTCGGGCGCTTCGCCATTCGCTCTTTCGGAAACCACTGTTTTAGAGTAAATAAATGATGATATATCGTCCTGTACAGAAAATAGAGCGACTGACTATACGGTCATTTGGCTCAATTCGACTCGGGGAGCGGAACGCGCACGACTCACGAATCTACCATTTCGCCTCTTGCAACGATAGGAAGTTTGAAAATATACGACGAGAACGTTATCAAGAGAAAAACTTGAATCCGCTTATGACGAGCAGAAGATTCGCCACAAATCGAGAATCCAGAAAATCAGCGTCACGGAGATTTGGTCGCTGATTTTTCCGTCTTCTCGGGAATCGTTGTGCCCCGCTTGATCCCTTAACAAAATGACGTCGCGCGAAATATGATGAGCACGGGACAGTTCATCCGAAGTATGCGCGGCAGCTGCGGAGATCTCCCGAAAATTTCTAAATTCTTTCTCCAAAACTAGTTCCTATCCAGCCATGGCGGCGGCGTTCTATTTACATGTATGGCAATCCTTCATCGTTCTTTTTGAGTTTCCCTGCAGCACTCCAATGAAGTACCGAGGTCCCGAATCGTTCATCCGGGAAGGGCCTCAAAAGAAACCTTTCTATACATAGACTTCGACAGGCTTTCGGCCGAAGCACCAGCACAGTCTCGTCCAACTCGCAATCGTCTTCCGAGACCACGTCCAAACTCCGGTAGAGATACCGGGAGCTAGAGTTGAGAAGTACTTGATCAGTATCACTGCAAACAGCGGTTTTTGATTGTATTTCGCGTTGTAGCGCTCCCGGGGCGTGCACGGAGCTTCGGGACACGTCATCGACCAGCGATCTGCAAAGAACAGAAAGAAAACATTAGAGAACGAACGATCCCTCTCCCGCATGATCCGTAATAAGCCAATACACCGGTACATACAGTTTGATCTTTTTGCTTGTTACTTTTACAATCTTGTTGGGAATTCTCTGAAACTGGGAAAGCACACCGAATACTGCGGGTGCGTTTCAATTCCGCTGGGAAATTCGCGCAAAGAAATGTTTCGCTTCGTTCTGATCGAATCTATGCCAACGATTCGAATATTGAAACCCAACGGAAACGAGAATAGACGAACGATGCGAATACTTCTGCCACATCGTCCGAATGGTGGGAACAACAAAAGGAGCTCGGAACAAAGCCCTGAAAGTGTGACGTGCGGCCGTCCGTTCTAGGCATCGATCTTTCTGAATGAATTCGAAGTTAACTTCTCAAGTTCTTCGCTGCACATCTTCAACGGTTATGAGAATATTCACGCACTCGGGCGAATTCGATGTTTTTTGGAGGAACTCTCGATTTACGTGTTCGTTATTCACCTTTCGCCTTCTCGAGGATATCCACGTGCCCGTGCGACCGTTCTCAAGATAGAGAAAGCAAGATCTGCAGAGGATGCCGGAAGTCGACCCCGTTCGGATGCAACGAATCCTTTTATTTTTTGGCAAAACAACCCCGCTATCTGGAAAGCGTCGATTGAGCTGAAACTACCCGTGGTCGCGGCAGAGGCGGCACCAGCGATGTCAGAGGAAGTATCACAAGCAATGCCAAGAACACCGTCTGTCGGGGCTGGCTTTTTTTTTATGGGGAGCTTTCCCCGACAAATGAAGTCATCTCACCATTCTTACACACGTCTAGCGGCTCTCGACGGCTGCGATTCGCTCACGATACAAAACGAATAGAGCCACACGGACTGGAAATCCTGCCTGAGATCAATGATGAATCATCTTCGTTGAGCGGTGTACTCTACCGATTCGTGGGCGACGAGAACTCTCTGACCCAGAGAGAAGCCCAGAATGAGGTCTTCCCAAGTCATGGGCTTCGAAAATTCCGCTTCAGAAGGTCAGCTTCGTCCGCATTCGAATTGAACTGGTCTTGTCATATTCGTGATTTCTGGGAACGACAGCAATCCATCACGTCGTGATTTCGTTGAATGCTAATTTCATATTCTTAAGTAGCCTAGCGCTCAAAAGCCACATACAATAGAAACAACGAGGAGGAAAAGGAAAATGACAGCAACGCCCTGACTGACTGGACCCTCGAAACGCAAGTCAAAAAGGGGCCCGCGGGTCAACGAGCCATCTAAGCAGCCGCAAGAAAACCTCTGGTTGCGGCGGCGGTGGCGGCAGCAGTACGGACAGACGGCATTTGACGATGAACCAAAACGAAAGAAGAGGGCGGAAGATGTTTGACGTCGAAGTGGGCTTTCTCCATAGATAGCCGGCAACGCAAGCCTCACGGCCTCCCAGTGAGGGGGAGGCCGTGAACAGCACAACAAAAGAACTTCTCGTATTAAATCCTGTTGGATCTATATCAACGTTTTCCGGAAAACAGTCGAATGACACATGACAAAAGCTTATCGAGCACCTGTGAAACGCCATCGAGCAGCCGCCTGCAATAAACTTTCCATTGCCTTTTTCTTCCCACTTATCTTGAAGATTGAGAGCGCGCCTTCATTGTGGGAACTAATCTTCGCGATGTTCACCAGCTAGACGGCTCGTTGAAATGACGGGATCCATGATTAAATGACAAAGGTTACTTCACACGGAAAAGTCTCACTCCAAGCGGAAGGACAGATGGACGGACGAACGACCGAACGAAGGAAAGAGCGAGCGACGAACGAATGAACGAATGAATGAAAAACCGTCGTCTTGTTCGAATTCATCACGCGAAGTAGCATCAACACCGCCCAGTCCAGCGAAAATAATCTCCGAAGAAAAAAACGGGGCCGCACGAAGAAACAATGCTTCAATGGTAGCCGGATGACCATTCAGTCGGTTCTGGTGAACTCCATTTGGAACAGATCTCCGAATTCGAATCTGCATTTCGCAGACAGTTTCGTCTGGAATTTCGAGGAAAAGAACTCTTTGGATTTTCTTTGAGACCGAAGACTTTGGTTCTTCGCGAATTGTTCCCAAAACATGAGAGAACAAGAAGATTCTCTTGTTTTTCTCGGCTCTAGTTCTAGGTTGTATTCGAACGTACGAAGCTCGGGTAACAACTTGAAACTATCTATTGTAAAACCTTGCAAATTGTCCCAAACTTTCTAGCTCTCGATGATTTCGCTCGTTGTTCACAAGCAACAAACTAGACGGTCGCTTAACTACGCAGCCCTTCAAATGCCTGGACGGCGAAAGGCTCGACGGTCCACGCGCGAGTCATATACAAAAGAAACCTGAAACTGAGAATGACGCGACTGCCGGAGATAGATGCAAAGATAGACGCGTTGGATGGACGTTTGAGTAAAAGGAACGAAAACACAAAAAGCAAGAAACAAAACCAAGATTCATCTCCGGCCGTTTGTCGATTCGTCCAAATTGCGACCGACGAACGGAGCAACGAAGCAATCTGTCGGCTCGCTTGCTAGCCAGCTCGCTAGTTGTTGTTGTTGTTGCTCGTATCGCCGAACGTCCGAGCCGGCCGTCCGTCCTCCCTCCCGTTCGTTGGTTCGTTTGCTGATCTGAGGCTTCGTTGCTTGCTACACTTGCTCTTCTTCTGCTGACCGCTCGTTTGGAGCAAACAGAAACGGAATCGGCAGCAACAGCCGCAGCTGACAGAGCGATCTTTGCCTGTTTGCCTGCGTATCTGACGGCTGGAGCAGAGAAACCTGACTGCCCGCCGTTCCATCTATCTGTCCGTCCGTACATCTTCGACTCTAACTGGCGAAGGCGAGTCGAATACAGCAGACCAACCCCAGCTGCTGTTTCTGTTGTGGCCAGCTCGCCTCGCGTCTTCTGCAAATGATGATCGAGAAGAGGAACAGAAGGAGACCAAACGCTGATTCCGTTCGTCATCGTTGTCGTCAAACCGCTCATTTGAACCACGACGAACAAGTTCCGAACTCGACTTTACAAAAACTGTCGTGTTCGACATTGCAGTCATCGCACCTCGGCGACAACATGACAACGCTCGCACGGAGTTTTTAACCCCGGCCGAGCCATCCGTATGATTTGGAATGATCGCAGTTTTCGGTTCCTCAGATGATTTCGTGGAAACTCCTATCTCCATCAAGAGGAGAACGCAAACTCTCGCGATCTTTCATTTCATAACCGAAACTGAGTGCTCGACCGAACCATCGCGGCATTCTAGAATCGAAGAACGCCGGCGCCGCAACCGTGCTCGATTCGCTTTCACGATGAAAGGTGATTTCCGCAACGGGATCAGGAATGCTAGCCGTTCTCTCGAAAGGTCAACCGTGCTAAACATTCGCTTCGGATATCCGTTCCAACAATGGCCGATTCATTGATCGCGAAAACTAATTTGTAGAAGAGAGATGAGAAAATACATTCGGTGGATGTTTTCGTTTCATTACAGTGGTCTCTTAATTCGGATCTGTCTTCATAATGAAGAAGTGACGTGAACGACATCTTGAGCAGCGATGTCATTTACGAGAACAATTTACCCACGAGATGAGCTGCGCCCACTCGGCAATCTTTTCTATTCAATGATCGCTATCTGAGTAATCGTGGCATCTTGGATCTATTCCCCGATCAAATCTAGAGAGCCTTTTTCAGATGACCGACTGAATGGTGTACCGAGTCGGCCGACCGACGCACGGACTCGGACCCAGAAAAGTCATCGCGGACCGGAATCAATATTGTCGTCGATTCTCAACTGAATTAATGTCCAAGAGTTACGGCAGGGCTATTCGATAGATGCCCACGGAAGGCGAACAAAATTTTCTCTCCTCATCAAGATATGATCCGGCTCTGACTTTTGCTCGCTCGAAATTCTGATTTGGGAATTTCGACACTAGAGCTACTGGTCGGGAGTTTCGCGCGATTGCTTTTCATCCAAGTGTTTGTCGTGATATATTACGTGCTTTCGATCCGCTATCAACGGCGACCACGACGACACTTAACAATTGATGAAGGCAGATTGCGATGAAAAATAGTCAAGAAGCGTCAGAAGAGGGAAGAATATCAGAAACTTCCCCTTTCGCGTTCTTCTTTTTCCGAGCGAAGCACGATTCGTAAATTTTCGTCGTTCTTCTCTTTTTTTTTCCGACAGAAGCTTCGAACGAGTCAACAGCCCAACGATATTTTCTAGAAGTCGACCGTTTTGCCGATCGACCAAAAAAAGGCATCAAGACCTCAAACTGTCACACGAATTTTGACTCCAAAAGAACTATATGAGCCGTTTCCTCCTATTCCGACAGCCGAATCGGGTCATTCTGATCCGCAAACGCTCCAAACTTCTCCAAATCCCCTCTTGTCCCATTTTGTACTAGCATTAAAACAATCAACGTAAATGTATCATTGTCATTCAATTGCTTCGTCATTGTAGGAGCGGAGTTGGCCGCTGTTGAGCGGGTGTCGCTTTAACGGTCGTGTCGTCGCCAGAGCCAACGACACTTTCACGCAAAAACGCTATTCACCAGCAAAGCGTGGCAGCAGATGAATTCTCCTCTTTTTCGGTTTTTCTGTATTATGAGGAAAGCGCTTTCGGGACGGGAGAAAGAAATCTTCTAGACAGTCGAATTCGAAGCAGTCCATCGCGCAGGCGATCAATCGAAGCAAACCGAGCAAGTCGAGTTTGCGATGGTCTATCGAAAATCCTACTTTCAAGTGCGTCGATATCAATAAAGTATTCTCGCACAATACCAGTTTGACGGTTTGTGATTGGCAGCTGCACAATGTTTGTTTGTCTTTCGTTGAAGCGCGATGTTCGCAATCGGTGTTCAAACTACTTGTGTTCCTCCACCGGATGATTTGATCTATTTTACGCTCGAAGTCAGCCGGCACGGCCACCAATCGGCGATGCCCTTTACGACGCAAGTTCATGCTTTGTTCGTTTACTCGAATCTATGTCCTGGCGTGCGCATGGAATTTCGCGGGTCCGTTCGCCGAAACAAGGGCAGAGATAGTTCCTCGGTGCGAGCGCCAGAAGGGATCAGCCGGCGAACGGAGGCCGTTCACCGCCAACAAGAGCAGCTGTTCATGGGATCGGCTGTCGCAGATTCATCAAGTATCCGTCCCCTAATCTCTCAGGGTACAGAACAAAGTGCAAAAAAGAAACGAAATCACTAATGCAGAAAGTATCGTTCTTCATGTTATGTCACGGATAGTTTTTTTTTTTGTCTCCACTATCGGTCGTCTTCTCCATTGTCTGATTTTATCGAGGGCCCTCCAATAGAAATGGAATTCACCGCTTCACTAAACACAAACCGAAATACTGTTCACCGCGCGGACTGCTTAGCATCGGTGGCCCGCTTCATGGGTGAGGTGTTCGAACGCGGCTTGCGCAGCGTGTCAAAGAGAACAGGTACCGCTCACTCGATGTGGCCGTTTTCGTCGATCTGCGGTTTTATTCCAGATGTTCGCTTCGATTCAAAAACTGAAAAACTCGCTCAGCGATAACATGTGATCGTTCGCCATCGACTGCAATGCGAACTTCGAGCCATAGATTCGATTATCTCGAAAGAACCGCAACGCGCCACTGCGTGAGGTTTAATCGATGGGAAAGAAAAAGATTCCCTCGTACAGAATACCCCGCTGAGCATCACGAGCCGCTGCCGCAGATGGATGGGACCCACGATCTTCGTCGTAGAACTTCACCTGGTTGAGCTGGCCGGCTTTTCCGTGAAGTATCTCGTCGTGGGTCTCCGCAAAGGTCATTTCAAGGGTTCATGGGCTATGATATGAGAATTTAGTCATTTTCGCGAGGGACTCTTCTTCTGAGCACTTCCGCTCGGGCGCTTCCCACGACTCCAAGAGCCCGAGGGCTCTGCCGGGGCTGCATAAAACTTTCTACCCATAGTCAAGAGGTTTTCGCTCAATTAGGAACTTCGTAGACCTCGATGCGCCAAGGGTTAGACGGGTTTTCTTTCTCAATCTCAATTCTTCAGTTTCTCCATTCGAAACTCTGTTCGACATCTTTTGATTTCAGAAGAACCTCAACACTTCATCATCAAGGATTAGAACCTTGTTATGTATGTACTCACTTTCTCGATGTACGTCCCACTGCCATGTGAGCAGCCACTGGTCAAGATTTTCTTGCTCGTAGTAAAGGCACGCCAGATATGTGATCGTTGGCACCAAATAGAGGACTGAGAATAAGGTTATTCGTCCCATGAGCCGTTCGAGTTTGTCGGTTTTGGTTCCATCCTGCTTCATGACGGTTCGAATTTGATACAACGAAGCAATTCCAGCGAAGAGGAAGAATATTCCCAGAATCACGTAACTAGCTGCGGGAATTAGCACATAGTGTCGAAGCGCTTCCATGTTCCAAATTCCGACGTAGCACACTCCGGATAGGAGGTCTCCTTCCATCTTGCCCATAGCGAGTACGATTATGGTCTTGATTGCTGGCAGTGTCCAGGCGATCAGATGAAAATAGTAGCTGTTCGACTCGATCGCCTCCTGGCCCCATTTGAGTCCCGAGGCCAAAAACCATGCTAGCGCGAGGATCAGCCACCAGATGTATCCTGCCATCGTGAAGAAGTAAAGTACCATGAACATCATTGTTCAAGACTCGTTTTTGTTGTTCTGCGCGATGATAGGTTCCATGTGGATGTTGCGCTCTCCGTTCGGCGCTGCGAAAGGTTGATTGCAGGCCACTGATTTATCCATGATGAAACCTATCACGTAGACGAGATCTTGCATGAAGAGGCAGAAAGCCAGAAAGATGATGGGCCTTTCGGGGTACTTAAATCGGTTGGTGTCGATTAGAGCTGTGCAGACCGTAAAGAGAGTAAACGCTAAGGACAGAATGGCAACACCTCCGATTCCGTTGCGTGCGATGTCAAGGTTTGTGCCTTTGAAAAACATGTGGTAGCAGGGCATTCCACAGTGCTTCACTTCTTTGCCTCCGATCCGAAACACGTATTCAAGGTTTTGAGGGACGCTGAACTCTTTAGGACAGAGGAATCCGTGATTCTTCGTAATGTTCCCTTGCCTCCCGATCGGCTTCAACTGGGTGCCACCCAGGACCGGAGGAGCGAGGGTTGCGTGATCCTGAGATTCAGTATCGTTTCCTACGCAAACCTTCTCTTTTTGCGACATTGGATACTGCTCACATTTCAGGATCGGAGGCCACTTGAATCCAAAACGCTTCATAAGAGGTTCGCAACTCGTTCGGGCCCGCTCGCACAGTGACCGGCACGGTGGGATCGCGTACGGAAGTTGCGTGCATATTGGAGCGTATACTGTACAGATGAAAAACTGGAGATCGGGCGAGCATTTAGCTTTTATCAAATGAGAAAATGGGTGCGCATCCATTGCTGCATCTTCTTGTTTTTGATGATTCAAAAGATTGGGGAATATGGTCCGGTTGTAGTTGATGTCTTTGCACAATGGGATGGTGATGGGTTCACAGCGGCCGTGGTCTTCTGTCGTTGCAGAGCAACTCAGGATGACCATGCCAAGTATGTATACAGTCACTGAAATCATGTTGAGTGGCTCTCTCTTGATCGCTCAGAACATATTCCGAAACTAAAAGGCACTAATCTCCTACACAGCAAGCCAAACGCAGGGCGTTCAGGGTAACCGCACGCACGCATGCACCGCACAAAATTGCGGAGCTTGTTTCCCTTCCACTAGGCGTCAACAAGTCAACCATCAACATACGAAACCCACGACGACGACGGCAGCGGTACCAACGGGTCTTCAACATAAGCCCGCAGTGTTTACAAAATAAACGCATTCTTTAGCGGGTGAGAAGCAAAAGTCTAGCGGGAGAGACAGCTCGCCAGCTCGCCCCGTTGGCGGCCTCGGACTCGCCCGCCCATTCGTTAGACTTTGGCTTCATGGGTGTAATGGTGAGTTGGCCATTCCAGTTGAACGGGAAACGTATGAGGAATTAGTGTGAGCTCGGCTCCAGAGGAAGGGTTCTTGTATTGTAGTCAGGGCCGTATTTCGGAATTTGCCGCCCATAGGCAATGCCAAAATGCCGCCTTCCAGAGCAGTCGGAGCCTCTTCCCCCCTCGCTCAAAGGAAAAACAATATTATCGGCCGAAGAAGAGTTATTCTCATTGATCAAGTTTATTCAGGCGGCAAGTTCTTTTAGGCGGCAGAAATGGAGGCGTAAAGGTAGACAAAGTTCCTTTTTTGATAGGGACGAGAAAGATTCGTCAAGGAGGATCTAGGAGATTGTGACTCGCTGGAAATTTGCCGCCCATCCGAAATTCGCCGCCGTAGGCAGTTGCCTAGTTTGCCTAATCGGAAATACGGCCCTGATTGTAGTTGAATCGAGTAGTTCCTGACAATACGCCGGCGACTTGAGAAGCCTCTCTCGGACAGCGGGGTTGGCGACTTGGCGCGAATGAGAAAGGGCGTTAGGATGTTCCACGTGCGGAGAGGGTGGCGCCGACTGTAATCACTGACGAGTGGTGAGCGACTCCTGGTTTCCAGGCTTTCGCTATCGACTGTCCCTCGCCACGGTCGAGTTGGGAAAGCCTCAGAATACCGCAGATCCGAAAAATACGCCGGTCCTGCTGTCTATGCGCGCGCGCGAGCTCCCCGGCTCCTGCAACCCCAAGGAATTCTCTCTCGGGTTTCCCAAACCCATGTAGACTTCTTTCCCCGGGGTGGGAAGGGTGAATTTTTCGGGCTGCTGTGGGGGCTCGCGGCCCAGAAAAGGTTGAGAAACACTGGTCCAGAATCAACCATAGGAGTAGTTACAGACAAGATGTGAACGTTCTTTTTTGGCGTTCGATGCAAATGAGTGGTAAACCTAAGCCGCTATCGCAAATTTTGAGCTAACCGCTCTTGCATTGAAGAAATATCGATAATTTTCTCTTTTTCAGTGAATTTAACCCAAGGAAATTCGAACTTAAGCCATCAGGCGATCGCCCCTTCTCCCGTACGTAACACGTGCTGAATGCCCCAGCGTGTAACAAACAGAAATTTATTAGGCGTTTCCAATCTCATCAGAACTGTATATTTAACACACGTTCCTCCATCCCTATAGGAAGCCGTTCTCGAGTTCGAAAAATTCCGCGCGCCAGCAGCAGCTCCGAGGAAGGGGCCTTCTTTTCTTGAGTTGCAGCGCTCAGGCATCGGATTCGCAGGAACGGAGGAACGGTTGGAACGGCCGTTCCTGGAACGGCAGGAACGGTATCTTAGCTATACGTTCCAAAGGAACGGCAGGAACGGAAGGCAGATAAGGTCTGAAATGGACCTTAAATGCACGGCCCTGTGAACTTGGATAGCAGGCGAGTCGAAGATCACAATGATGATGATGATCTTTGCTGAAAATGAGTGTAATGGGCATGCTTTGTGGAATAATGAGACGGGAAAGTGCCGTTCCTCAGGAACGGAAGGTAAATTCTGCGAGGTAGAGGCTAAAGGTCATGACCCCCTCATTCCGTTCCGTGTGTGCAACAATTTCAGTCATGGGGTCCTACATCGAATTCCCCACCATTTACGAAGAAACTTGAAAGAAACACAGAGAAACGGACTTTCCCAGCGGATTCCGCCATTCACTCTGCGAATCCTGCCCGGAAATTCTCGCGAGAAAGACTCGCAGAATCATGGCTTTTGCTCATGAGGCAGGGGCAGGGGAATTATTTCTCCGTTTCCCGGTCGGGGTTGGATAATAGTAATGCATGCGTGCTGAATGATGAGACCCTCGATATTTCAACGTTTATATTTTCCGTGAAAAGCAAGCAGAGTCTTCAAGCGACGAATATTCTCCACATCCAGGATGAGATTTCATATTTACTGTTCTCATTCATCTGCTCTGTTTCTATTACCTCTCAGTCCGAATCTTTGTCGTCGAGAACAGGAACTCTCACACCTTGAAAAGAGGAATGAAGATGTCCTTCGCGAAAATTTCGGGTGTATACCTTCCAGAAAGTGAGCCAGATACTTCCATCTGAAATTCCGTTTTCGGTTCCTGAATTTCGCAAAAGATAACAAACCTTGTTCGTTTCGAGGAACGCTGGCTGTCGTCCTCCTCTGAACTGCAAGACCGTTTCCGGTTTTGGCTCTGATCCCTTCTTGGTCCCGGTCTCTTGTTGGTGAAGAGTCCTGACTGTCTCTTTCCTCGAGACAAGAACGATCCCCTCTCAGCGCTAGGGGTGCGCTACTAGATTTGATACCATGCTCTCGCATAAACTCGTCCCAAGGTTTGTTGTGAGCGTAGAAGTCCCGCAACGTCAGCTTTCGCGAAGCTCGCTCATCGTCTAGTCGCTGCTGTGAGGAAGTGCGTTGACTGCGAGCTTTGCTGAACGTTCTTTCGACCGACGCACTCGTAGGACGCAGAGTGTT